>CM062292.1:335625867-335973329 GCA_031216915.1 Pictodentalium vernedei
CTTACGAGCTGACTATGAATATTGAACCACAAACTTCATTTGAACAAATTTTATTCTTGACCTCAAATGGAAACAGAACACCTCAAAAAAACCAAAGCATTACATCCACTGGTTCAAGAAGAGATTTTTAAAAAGTTTAGGACAAATTTCTTCCATCCCCACCCCAATGAAGCAGAGACACTTCAAGTGAACAAAATTGAAAGGTTATCACCCACTAATATTGTGTATACAATTTTTCTGAATTAAACCAAGTTGTGTTTGAATAATAGAATTTCAAATGCTGTATTAAAAATAGTAGTAACGTCATTGTTTTAATATATTTTCATCCCTTACGGAGCCCCCCCACAGGGCCATGGGCAATTTTTTCACATAATTCAAATACAAGTTACCTACTTATTTTAAAAATTGATTTCCATTCAAATCAGCCCAGGAGTTCTGCTTTTTGAAAATTTGGGTGGGGCCCCATAACCTGCCACTCCCAGGCTGATTACAAATACTGCCCTGCAAACTTTGTTTGAACAAACATAGACCTAGATCTCAAAAGGATGCTGTATAACAAAAATGGAATGTTTGATTGTTTGTTGGTGGTTAACGTCACATATTTATGCACCATGGCTAATCGTGACACAACATGGAGATGAAGTCAAGTTTAGTCAATCGTTGATCAACATGTTGCCCATTTTAGAGGACTTTCACCCCAAGCATTGGTGACTGGGTCCTATTTTACTAGTAAAGCGGAACTGGTTTACCACAGTTAACAAGTGCTGCTTACTTCCCGGGGTTCCCACGGGGAAACAAAAATGGAATCACTACAGCAATTGCTTCATGAGAAAATTGATAAAACTAGAGATGTTGTATACCAAATATGAAAGTATTCTGACTGGTGAATCTGAATCATATTGCACTAAAAGTTAAAATCCAGGCTCCCATCACTGCGGGCCTAAATATTAACCCAGGGACCCGATTTGAACAAACTCGAACCTAATCCCCCTAGAGATGTTGTATACCAAATATGAAAGCATTCTGACTGGTGGATCTGAAGAAGATTTTTAAAGATTATCCCTCATATTGCTCTAAGTTAAAATTCATAGGAAGACCAAATATTAACTGAGAGACTTGATTTGAATATTCCTATGGTAGTGAACATCCATACCAAGTTTCAAAGGAATCGACCCATGAACTTCTGAGAAAATCTCCGCACAAAATGTGGCATTCTAAGATGAAAAGGGGCATAACTCTGGCAAAAAGGTCCGATAAAAACTATAATCGCAGGTGCACAGCTTCCCATGGTGGTAAACACCCATACCAAGTTTCGAAGGAATCAACCCATAAATATCTGAGAAAATTTCTGGACAAAATTCTAGGCAATTGAGGCATTCTAAGATGAAAAGGCGCATAACTCTGTCAAAAAAGTCTGATCAAAACTATAATCGCAGGTGCACAGGATCCCATGGTAGTAAATATCAACACCAAGTTTCAAAGGAATCGACCCATAAACATCTCAGAAAATCTCCAGACAATATTCGCACATTCTAAGATGAAAAGGGGCATAAATGTGGCAAAGAGGTCCAATCAAAACTATAATCGCAGGCGTGCAGGTTCCCATGGTAGTAAACATCCATACCAAGTTTCAAAGGAATCAACCCATAAACATCTGAGAAAATCTCCTGACAAAATTGTAGGCCTGCTATTTTAAGTTGAAAAGGGGCATAATTCTGGAAAAAATAATCCGACCGGTACTATAATCGCAGCTGCGCAGGTTCCCATGGAGTGAATGTTCATACCATGCTTTGAGCAGATTGGTCCATGAATGTCTGAGAAAATCTCTGGACAAAATTATGACTGTGGACGGATGGATGGTAAGACAGACAGACGGACAAGGTGATTCCAGTATACCCCCACAACTTTATGAGGTTAACCCTTTCATCATGAAAGTAAATATTTTTGTTTGCTCAGAAGAAAATTTGGTGGGGAGTATGCAAACAATATAACAGATAACAAATACTTCATCAGAATTAGTATTCAAACAAATTATCTGTACTTCACAGAATGTTCAATTATGTGAGACCACTTTCGTGTCTCATATAATTGTTCTGCAAATTGAGCGATCATTAATCAAAATCATATAATTTACTTACTAAACATGCATTCAAATGACCAACAGGAAACAGAAACCCTTCTCAAAATTCGAAAAGTGGAAACACCTGTTTGCATGTTGAAATTGTGGAATACACATGCAAAGGTATAATGAATGGAGTTCAGTTCTGAGATCAAGAATGGTTCTGAATCTTCATCAAAAATGTGGATTTCTGGAAAGAACTCTTCTTCTGTTATCAGCAAGGAGGCTCTGCTGCCAAAACACTATAGTTTTCTAAAATATTTCACTTTTTATGGACTTTACCAACCAAACAGGTGACCATTAAATACAATACTTGGGAGGAGACTGGTAACAATTATTATCATAAGAAGCTGCAATATCTTAAGTTTTGGTAGCCGTAAGATTTCAGTCGAGGTTCAATTCGACACTAAATTTCAAATTCAGCCTAACTATTATAGCAGCTTCCAGCATAAAAAATTAAAATACTGCATTCAGTTGTGTTTTGACACTCTACCTTGCTGATCTTCCTTCAAGTCCACCCTCATCATCAAATTCTTCCAAAGCCTTCTTGAAAGCTAACATTGTATGTGTTGGTGGAGAAAATCTAAACTGACCAGACTTTTCTAAATTTTCATACTGGTCCACAATATCAAGGCATAGACTTCTTGAAAAGCCTTAAAAATACAAAAGGAAAAATTATCTCCAGTGTTTTTAGCCATCTCATGTAAGTTGTTTCGGAGACAGCATTAGGTACAAGTTTTAGCTTACCATCCCACATGGTGAGACATTAGAGATATTTGGGCAGTTAAGATTTTCTAGAGGAAGTTTTGGAAAAGAGAAAGTGAAAGGGAAGAATAATTTGTATAAGAAATATATATACAAGATCTTGTACTTTCATTTACATGATAGGTGATACACTTTAAGGTTGTTTGTTAGACACAAATCTTGATTGACGGGTAAACACATATTCCAACTTCTGAGAGACGGTTAGGACTGGATATGAGAAAGGTTGAAATAGAATCCACAAAGTGGACTAGAACAGCCTTTAGCAATCTGGACAGGTGTATGACCATTAATATAAGGGATAGTCATCAGACTCATCTGCCAAAATACAATATTTTCAAACTCCTGAATCGCCAAAATGAGCCATCGAGCCATAAATGAAGTATGAATTTGAGGAATCTTTTATGAACCAAAATAGGAGACGTTATCAAACATGAACAGGGGTGGGGATTCCGATCTTTGCAGATCATTAATATTATACATACATATTATTCTCCTTTTTTCTAACAATCCATAAATAAAATAAATAAAACACAGCATTCATAATATGGTATTTATGACATCATTAGCTCTGCGTAACCTCATATAAACAGCGCTTGTATCATCACAGGACGCTGGACTACTACCATATATTAGTAGATCAGGAGATATGTAGGTCAATCAGGAGATAGAATAGGCCGGACCTTCCTTTCACGAAAGGACACGCTAAAGTTGGAGGAAAGCATGTGGTGGTTGTGGCAGTGGTGCTGTTGTAAGAACTAATTTACTTAACTCCCTTGTCCCTGCCTCCTAATCCCCAGACCCGTTCAACTGGAACCCCGGAACATGGTACACTTGTCCCAAGCTCAGGTTATAAAGAAAAGTTATTAATAATGTAATTTTGCGAGAATCAAGCAACATCCACAATCTGCAGATGTACACTGCAGTTTCCAGATGTCAATTGATCCTCCCAATATTTTATGCTGAACTGATCTATCCCTCTTCAAATACAGAGTGATGGGTGTCACCACTCTTGGGGCACAGGGTAAAGGAATAATAACTGCACCACGGCTCAAGTGTGAACATCCCTCAATGAAGAATCCTATTCTACGACACATAGAGTATTTCCATTGGTGAACACTGTGCAAACAAAAAAAAGATAGGGGGGGGGGGGGGGGGGACTCTAGGAAGTCGTCACAGTTTATGATTACTTTGATTTCACCACAGAAGAATTGGTATGATGTCATGTTTGTCTTTGCGATCTTGGGGACTGGGTCAGTTTAAATGCGAATTTCTCCCATCTGGTTGTGATGTCACCCAATTGTTGACTTGTCCCAGTACCGGCTTCAACGGGACAGGCTCTGTCCCATCTCGGTACCGGTTATGTTGGTACCGGCGGAACTTTGACATGCCTGCAACACAGCTATCCCTTTATCCAACACATAGGATATCAAAATTAAATATTTTAATTATTCTTTTCTAAATTTAAAAAAAAAATTTCATCTCAAAACCATATCATGTGATGCTGCATTGGAAAGAGCACGATGAGCTCATTCCAATGAAGGAGTCACATGATATGGTTTTGTTAAAAGTTTTTGAAATTTTTTTTTTTTTCAACTGCCCACTTTGTAAATTATGCAGGTGGATGTGGCTGATTTATTAGGTAAAGGGTTAACCTGTTGCAAGATTACCTGAATGCTCCAGCACTAATTGGCATTTTGCAAACCAATATCTAAAACTGATTAGCACACTGCACTGTTAAATTAGATCAAATCTTGAGAATATTATTTGCTAAATACACAAGAAAAATTTAAATTTTCTGTAATGCATTGTGAAGAAGAGTTGTATGATAAATTAGGGACCAGCAAAGCGTGGAGATTGGAATACCTTTGATTCAATTCCAATGAAAATCCTTTCACCGATTTGATTTGATTTAAAATCTGTGGGTTTATTCTAAATGCACTGGAAAGGGTGATATATCAGATGGTATTAAAAGATATGTGTACTAGTCTGTTGTGTACCATCACATGTCCATATGAAGTCAACCAGTTGGTTTTATAAGTATGTGTGATGGTATGCAATAACCTAGTACACATAAGGCCTAAAAAAGTTTAAAAATCTGTTTCTCAAGCCCTCCCTCCAGACATGTTAACTCTCCCAGAATGTCCGGGAAAATTCCGTAAATTCAGTGTACTTCCAGAGTTCCGGGAAGGGAATCATTTTTAGACATCAGTCCCAGAAAATTGTACAATCGAACATTTTTCCATTTCCAGATGTTCAGTGTCAAACCATAGGCCTTTGAAGCGCTGAATATAATGAATAAAACAACAAAATACATGTATGCATACAAGTGAATCATATTTAATAAAAGAGTCCTTTACTATAAATATTTCACTTATATTCAAGTTTTTTTCACTGTTTTATCCATTCAGTTTTGCTGCATGGTCAATTTATGAGAGCAGAAGCGAAAATAGGTGACTTTCTACTGACATTCACCTTCAGTTAATTAATGATTCCTGGTGAATAAAATGTATGAAAAAGAATTAATGAATATATATTTCTTTATTTGGTTCAAACATCTAATTCAATTATCCACTCAATTTGTGATTCACTTCCGCAAAGTAGAAGAATACAGTTTAAAATGGGTCAAACTGCTTGGAGAAATTCACCTTGCTTCTGTGATATGACGAAAAATTACAGCTTAAAATCGATACACAACAGACATATTTTTTAATAGTCAATAACACTGATCATTGTTTTGCTTCACAGATCACAGTTGAAATGATGTCTTTTCCTGGAAAGCCCTGAATGGTATTTGCACAGTTCAAAACAGAATTATGAATTGCTGATGAGGCGAAAAAATCTCATTGCTCAAAGGCCGAAACCTCCCCTCACAAAAATCGGTACAAATCAAGAAACACACAAACAACACTAAATAAGGGGAAGCTGGATTAAATTGTGTGCGTCATGAAAAATGGAATTAGTCCACTTTATTGCACATTCCAGAAGGGAATTATATTACTGTGCACTTTGGCCAAATTGTAACCACAGGTGGTGGTGGGGTGTGTGTGTTGTGTGGGGAGGATAGTGGGCAGGATGTGGGGGGAGGGGGGGGGGTAGCAGGAAAGGAAGGGGTGAAAAAAAGAGGGAGATGAAGTATTTGAACCAATGATTTTTAGCTCAACTTTGGCGAAGCCAAATTTGAGCTTTTGTCATGGCCTGTCGTCCGTCTGTCCGTACGTCAACAATTGGATACGGCTCAGGTTAGAGGCCATATTTATGAACCGATCTTTACGAAACTTCTTGGGTACCTTTATTATGACCGTGGGACGAGAACGAGTGTTTTTGGGTGCGGTCCGAAATTCAAGATGGCTGCCAGCCGCCATTTTGTACCGACGATGCAGAAATCTGTTTTTTGTACAGAACTTCCATATGAAAGCTCTGATTTGAATAATTTTTTGTATGAATGTTTAGTACCATGGGATACATCACATATAATACAGGGTTTTTTCTCGTGTGTAAATTGTGCAAATTAGACTAATTTTGATGTTTTTTGGTGTTACTTTCAGCACTGTAAGTGCAAATGCCAATACGACTCGGGTTAGAGGCCGTATTTATGAACCGATCTTCACGAAACTTCTTGGGTACCTTTGGTATCACCGTGGGACGAGAACGAGTGTTTTTGGGTCCGGTCCAAAATTCAAGATGGCCGATGGCAGCCATTTTGTACAAAATTAGGTGCAATCAGATTTTTGCACAGAACTTCCATATGAAAGCGCTGATTTGAATAATTTTTTGTGTGAATGTTTAGTACCATGGGATACATCACATATAATACAGGGTTTTTTCTCGTGCAGAAATTATGCAAATTAGATGAACTTTGATTTTTTCAGTGCGACTTACACACAGTAAGTACACATGTCAATACGGCTCAGACTAGAGTCTGAAGTTATGAACTGATCTTCCCGAAATGTCTTGGGTACCTTTGTTATCACCTTGGGACGAGAACGAGTGTTTCTGGGTGCGGTCTAAAATTCAAGATGGCTGCCAGTGGCCATTTTGTACCGAAATTAGGTCTAATCAGTTTTTTGTATACAACTTCTATACAGCTCAGACTAGAGGCCATATTTATGATCCAATCTTTACGAAACTTCTTGGGTATCTTTGTTATCACCGTGGGATGAGAGCTAGTGTTTTTGGGTGTGGTCCGAAATTCAAGATGGCCACCAGCAGCCATTTTGTACCAAAATTAGTGCAATCAGTCTTTTGTACAGAACTTCTGTATGAAAGTTCTGATTTGAATAGATTTTTGTATGAATGTTTAGTAACATGGAATACATCACATATTGTAAGGGTTTTTTTTTCATGCAGAAATTATGCAAATTAGATGAACTTTGATTTATTCAGTGCCACTTACACAATGTAAGCACACATGTCAATACGGCACAGGGTAGAGGCTGTATTTATGAACCGATCTTCACAAAACTTCTTGGGTACCTTTGTTATCACCTTGGGACGAGAATGAGTGTTTCTGGGTACGGTCCAAAATTCAAGATGGCTGCCAGTGGCCATTTTGTACCGAAATTAGGTCCAAATTCTAAACAGCTCGAATTTATGAACTGATCTTCACAAAACTTCTTGGGTACCTTTGTTTTCACCTTGGGACAGGAACGAGTGTGTTTTGGTGTGCCTTTGTTATCACTGTGCTATGAGAACAAATATTTTGGGGTTCAGTCAGACCCACTCTGGGACTCAAAGATTTCTTTTCTAGTTTAGCATCTGACTGTCACCCACCTTTACAATACTTTACCTATACATTTGTTACAGGCAACGGTCAGTATTTATGTACAGACTGTTACAATACTTTATATGTACCTTTGTTATCAGGTCATTACCTAGATGTTTGTCATTGCTGTGTCACATACTATACATGTACATGTCTTTGTCTTGACAAGTTGAGCTACAGTGTCATTGACACTTTCACTTAACATAGCATAATAAGCATCAGCAAATTTTTAGCCTATCCAAGAGCTGAAATCTTTTAGTTCTTATGTATATTGTTTGCACACAGATATTTCCCTGAAATTCATCCAATTGTATGCAACAGCCAAGTAAGAGCTCGGTGGCTTATTTTTTACTTTCGGTTTGGTTTTGGTTTTTGTGGGAAACCAGAAACCAAACCGTTAGACCCAGCAAAAAACATCAAAATGGTTTTGCTACATTTGTGCATAAACTGGTCAAACTACTTTACTGAGAGGAAAATGGTCTAGTGGGCCCTGTGGACTCTTACAAATTTAGTCTATCTGACAAACGGGCAAATATGTAGTGTTTTCATTGTCATATTTCTCCCTTATTGACTTGTCCACTGGGTGAGACAATAAAGGAGAAAAGTGACAATGAAAACACAACACAGATTAGATGAACTTTATTCATTTGTTACCCTAATTTACATTTTTATCTGACTCAATAGGCTTAACAATTGATCCCCTAGAACCCCAAAGAATGATCAAAGGAAAGTTAGGTTGAACCTGATAGAGATACTTACAGACAGGGCTTTTTATGCTTAGTAGTTTCGTACAAAACGTCGAGCTCGTTCCAATGAGGGGTCATAACCTATGTTTTTGAGACAAAAAATGAAAAAAATTAGTTTGTTCAAGAAGTTAAAAAATTTATAGTAATTTATATATTTTTTATACTTACCAATGACCCAGACTTAGCTGGTGCTAACTCCACAAAAACCAGGGCCAAACACAAATTTTGCCCCCCAATCCCCAAAATTTGCATCCAAAACAAAAAGAAATCATGTCCTAAAGGACCTCCATAGTACGACTCTACTGCGCATGCGCAGTGACGCAGTCGTCCCGAAATTGGCGCCAAATATCATTCTTACTGGCAGTGCCTGGTCAGCGCTATGTACTCAGCGGGGAGGCAAGAGTTCCCAACTCAGGGAGGGCCATCCCCGTCTGGGTCATTGGTAAGTATAAAAAATATATAAATTACTATAAATTTTTTAACATTTTTATACTGTACCAATGACCCAGACTTAGCTGAATAGTAAACAGGCTGGAGGGCCTAGGACATAGAGGAAAATCCAATAAGCTCAATTATAAAATAAAGAGGTAACCCCTTAAGGAGAAAAGGAGTATTAGGCTTTACATGTATCTTTCTTATTTAATATTTAAATTAGAAAGATACACTACCCTTAATAATTGAGCACAATAACATTCATGTTCTCTATTAACATCCAGTATAACCTTTATACTAATTATTTTTAAAACAAGCCAATAAATAAAGTAGTCCAGAGAATTGAGACTCTTTATAATCATTTAAAAGTGTCCGAGTATTGTATATTAAAGCCCGTTTGACACTTGACATATACAAATGCTTCACACCGAGCTACACTTTAAAAATAAGACATGAATGAAATTAAACATTAATATTACACTTTAAAACCATCCCGGAAGCGACTCAGAAATACTGTCTTGGAGGAGGCATTCCCTTGCTTTTCACTATAAAGCAGGTGACCTAAGGGAACACCCGCCCCCCCCCCCTTCCCCTTGCCCTGGGTCAAATAGCCCAGAGCAAAGAGGGCAGCCGGACGGAGTCACTGCCGGAACAGAAAGCCTGCATAACTATAGTTGCAACTGTTTAGTGGACGACATTCTGAGCAACAGATAACGGACCTAAACAATGCAGGTCTCCAGAAATGGACTCAATATTTCTGAGATAAAAATTAGTAAATGTGGATGGCTGAGACCAATAAGCAGCCTTCATTAAATCTGTAATAGCAACACTATTAGCATAAGCCCAGGAAGTAGAAAGAGCTCTTACTTCATGAGCAGAAATCTTAAGCACAGACTGCTGAGAAGAAGATAAATCTTCATACGCAGTACGGATAGTTAACTGAATCCATCTAGCAATAGAATGGACTGAAATGTCCTTTCTATTAGGCATCAAAGACAGAAAGAAACGATTCCGTCCCTTTCTGATGAACTGAGATCTCTGTTTATAGATACGTAGTGCTCTAACAGGACAGAGTAAAGGCCTACGCCCGTCTGAAGACGGAAGAGCCTTAATAACAATAGGTTCCGGATATTTATTAGGAGCCTGATTCTTAGCTAAAAAACCGACGTTAGTAGTGAAGGTGATAGTGTTCCCAACACTACGATAATGAGAATCATCCACCGATAGTGCATGAAGCTCACTGACTCTTCTGGCAGAAGAGAAAGCTAAGAGAAAAGCTGTCTTATAAGATAAGAATTTGAAATCTACTGTCCCAAGAGGTTCAAATGGCTTTTCCTTCAATTTAAGGAGAACCCAAGCTAAATTCCACTTAGGAATTAATCTAAGAGTTCTGGGTCTATTTATCGAAAAGTTTCTAACCAATTTCGATAAAGAGACATTAGATCCAATTTGTAAACTATCATGATGTGCATAGGTATCAGATAACATAGATCTATAACCCTTTATAGTAACCGGTTGCAGTTTGATTTCGTCAAACAAGTATACTAGAAAGTTAGCAATGTCTGGTATAGAGGGATCAAATATATCAACAGAATGATCCCTACACCAACGACGGAAAACCTTCCACTTAGCCGCATAGTTTAGCGAAGAGGAGGTCCTCCTACAGTTAGAAATCGCGTCCACTGCTCGTCCTGTAAAGTGCTTGCCATGCAAGAAGGACCGCACAACGGAAAAACGTGAAGGTTGAGACCTTGCGGGTTGTGATGCAGTTGGCGCGATTTCCCCTGCCAAAGAAGATCCTCTCGTGGAGGGAGCTTCCGCGGTAGGTCCCACAACAGACACCTGAGTAGATTTATCCACGGTCTCTGTGGCGACAGAGATGCTACCAACAGAATCTTGCATTGAGATTGTTTTATCTTTAGCAATACTTGTTGAATTAACGGCGCTGGAGGATACGCATATCCTATCATTCCGTCCCAAGGGATCGATAGAGCGTCTACAGCAAATGCTCTTGGATCTGGACACGGGGACACATACGTCTGCAACTGATTGTTGAGATGTGTCGCAAATAAGTCTATCATTGGCCGTTCCCATTGGTAGCAAATCTGATTGAATACTTGTTTGTTGAGAGTCCACTCCGACGGCAACAAGCGACCCTTTCGAGAAAGGGAGTCTGCTAGCACATTCAGACGACCCGGTATGTGACGGACCGAAAGAAGAACGTGATGTTCCAACGCAAACAGAAGGATTCTTTCCGTTAGATTGAACAACGGAACTGAATGAGTGCCTCCCTGATTCCGTATATACGCCACTACTGTCGTATTGTCGGATAGGATTTGGACATGAGCATCGTGAATAATGTCCATCCAGTGACGTAACGCAAGCCAAATTGACATCATTTCCTTGATGTTTATGTGCTTGCACAGGAATTGCGGATCCCAAAGACCCTGGCATCTCGAATCCGTTGGGATTAATGATGCACCCCAACCTGTTTGACTGGCATCCGTCATAATGGTAAAACTCGGATCCGGCAACTGCAGCGGAACTCCTTGAGTTAACCACTGAATGTTTGCCCAAGTCTGAATCTCTTGTTTCACTTGATCTGACAAGAGAACGTCTACATCGAGCGAATGAATTTTCACACTCCAATTCTGAGTCAAGAAAATTTGAAGAGGCCGTGTGCGTAGCCGTCCCATCGGAATGAGATCCGCAGCAGCTCCGCACAGACCTATCAGTCTCATAAATTCTCTCGCTGTGACTTTGTCTGTATTTAGACAATAGCGAGCGTAACAACTGACTAATTTCGCTCTGGTTAATGGCAGACGAACGAGATTGTTGTGCGTCTCGAAGCTCATTCCCAGATGAGTGAATGACTTGGACGGCACCAGATCCGACTTCTCCTCGTTTACTATGAAACCGAGACGTCGGAGCAATAGAAGAAGATTCTGAACATCGTTCTGAAGCGTTAACTCGTTGCCGTACCTCTGAAGAATGTCGTCCAGGTAGGCCGACGTTACCGCAGACGAATGAGCTCGGAAGTAGATCATTACCGAGTTCATTACCCGAGTGAAAGCCCAGGGTGCTAGATTCAATCCGAAGCACATGGCCCGGAACTGATACACCACTCCTAGGACTGCGAAGCGTAGATACTTTCGGAATGTCGGATGTACCATGACGTGAAAGTACGCATCTTTGAGATCTATGCTCGTTGCATAATCGTTCACCCGAATACTCGCTCTGACCGATCGAATCGTCTCCATATAAAACTTCGGAGCGATGATCAGCTTGTTTATCCAGCTCAAATCTATGACTGGACGGAACGAGCCGTCTGGTTTCGGAACCAGAAACAGATGGCTGTAGAATCCCAGCGATTCCTGGTTTTCTACGACCTCTACCGCGTTCTTCATTAAAAGAGACTGCACCTCTGATAGCAGAGCGTCTCTTTTCTGAGGGTTTGACGGAAGATGAGTCCACTTTGGACTTCGAGTTAATGGAGGCTTTCGTTTGAAGGATATCTTTAGACCTTCCGAAGTCACTCCTCTCACCCACGGATCGTCCGTAATCGACGCCCACTCTTGAGAAAAACTCGACAACCTTCCGCCAACCGGAACGCGATAGAGGTTTGAGCCATCACCTCCTGGATCTGCGAGGCCTGCGGTAGGAGAAACCACGTCTTCCACGACCCGCACCTCGCCTCGTCGACCTCGGGGCGTCCGACCGATTGTCCCGGCCTGAAGGACGTCCCGAACGAGAGTCGCTATCCTGACGGTCTCTCGAATAAGAGCTAGAGGACGCACCGGAACCTCTATAGGAACCTCTCTTGGGCGGATAAGACCCAGAAGTGCCCGCCTTATTCGTGTCTGCTGAATCCGACCTTTTAGGAGCGGATCTAAACAACAGAGAATCACTAGCTTTCTTTTTAATATTATCATAAATAGCGGAAAGCTTGCCATCAAAGAGAAGATCTCCTGAGACCGAAGCGACTCTAAGAGAGTTCTTCACCTTAGAATCCACTAGTGTGGATGTAGACAGGGCTGCGTCACGTCTAACCAACTCCAGATTTGCCACTGAAAGGGCGGAGTTACACGTGGAATAAGCTACTGCCCTTGAAAGAAGTCTTAAGGAGGATTGTATATCCTGAAACTCTTCCCCTTGAAGACGCAGTGATAACGCCTTCGTAAGGTGATCTGCGTAAGATAAGGCATCTAAATTGGCTCTGTTAGACGCAATAGCTGTTTCCAACACTGCGGTTGGAATAGAAGCTGACGACGGTAATGATAGCTCTAAGTCTTCCGCCTCGTCGTCCATACGCAGAGGAACTCTCGGTATACCCTGACCTGCCGTGTCGAATTTATTCCTTGCATTAATGAAAGGCAGTTTGAGAGTATTTGCGGACAAGAAGCCTGCTTTCCCTGTCCTGGAAGCAAGTTTAAAAATAGCGTCGTTCAATAATTCAAATGTTCTTGCAACATTATTGGACTGCGACGGAAACTCGGGAGCGATGTCCCTAAACCGCTCGAAAAAATCAGAGTCCAATGACGCTATAATTCTCCTGTCCGGAAGCGCAGCAGTCTGGCCCGACGGAACAACTTGAGGAAGAAAGTGCCGGATGAAGTCTACGGCAGCTTTGTGTTGTTCCGAAAGGGATAGCTCCAAATCATCCGTATCCCTTTCACCATCCGGTCGGACCTCCCGATGTTCCCGGTCGTCCGCCCCCGATGCTTCGGCGGAGCGTACCGACCCAGCGCCGTCGGATAATTCTCGATCCGACACCGTCTCTGTCGGCTGCTGGGATGCTGCGATAAGCTGTGCTATCTGCACTAGAATGTCCGACGTCGAGACCTGCGGAGGAGCGGTCTTTCGCTGCTTTGCCGAGGGCAGCTCCGCATCAGATGGCTCCCGCATACTTTTCCTATGCGAACGTCCGGAGTCCATCGGTCTCGAATCCCTGGCTGCCGGATGGTGTGACCTGGTCGCCGAATAATCCTTCATCGGCGAAGCTGGCAAGATATCGGAGGTCACGCAGCCAAGGTGCGGTCGTGTGCGCCGGCGAGAAGAGGAAGCCTTAACAGTCTCTGCGGACTGCTTATACAACGGAGCGTCCCGAGCGACGGACGTATGCTCCGCTAAAGACACATTTTGTACCACAACATCTGGTCCCAGATGTTGTTGTACGAGAGAGGGGCCTCTCTCGCTCGCGGCCCGGCTGGACCTGGACGAGCTAGGAACCGGACTAAAAGGCTTCCTCCGTTCTCGTTCACTATCCGCCGTCACTGGGTGTGCATCTATTATTTTTATAGTGCTCGCATCACCCAAAATTTCCTCTTGGACCGCATCGGACGAACCCGGCTGCCGAACCATTCGGTGAATGGACGCTACACCGGGCGAGCTAGCGGACGACATTTGTCTAATCTCCATGAGCACTTTTGCCGCTAGCTCTGTATTTAATTGTGACGACGGACGCACACTTGAAGAAGATAACATGGAAACATCACCCTGTTCTGGTTCCTCTGAAATAGAAACTGAGAGAGTAGAGTGACCTTGTGGAGAAAGAGCCGGCATCGCTCTTTCTCCAGAAACAACATATCGTGACACACGTTTCCAATGTTTCTCATCCCAATGTTCACATACAGGACAGGGATTAATGCGAGAACACTGACTACAATTTATGCAATAATCATGAAAGTCAGAGGAAGATTTCTTCCTATTACAATTTGAACAAGTTCCTTTCATTGTGAAGGAACAACAATAAGTCCTAGTTACTCGCAAAAACCCCTGACACAAAGATACATAATAACATGATCCATTAATAAATGAAAAAACAATTGCAAAACAAAATAATTTTGAAAAAATATTTTTTCAGAGAAGCCCAAGTTGCTGAAAAGTAACGTTGAGCCCCGATGGATCCGATGGCAAAGTGTGGTCAAAAATTTTAAAATTATATAAAATAATTAATGAGACACTTTCGGATAATATAAATGTATCTTATAATGAGATAAACTACCTCAAAGGCAAACAGCCCCCCTCAAAAAAGGCTGTTGCCAATGAAAACAAACAGTGTAAACACAGAAGAAAACATGACTCCAGGCACTGAAAAAACTGGCCCGGAATCAGTCCTCAATTACACTCTATCTGATGCAAAACAGAGACTCCCAGGGGAGAATCTGCAGAACATCAGATGGAAGATGCAGAACACAAACGTTATACACCCATGGGTGAAAACGTAACTATGGGGAAAATAACAGAAAACATTCTGTAACCAAGCAACTCTCCCAGGGAATTTTTAGAAATGAAACTTCTCAAAAATATGCCAAAAGCATGGGAGAATTGCAAGGGGGGACTTTAGAAGGTTAGGGGAGAGGAAACACTGAATAAGCAGTGCAACAATTAGCAAGAATGACAACAAGAGGCGTTTGCCTCGAAAATAGGCAACTTAACATAATTTTAACAAAAAATTTTAAGTACAGCCCTGATTATTTTTTGCCACTTCTTTTTTCCTCTCCTCCTTCTATCCTCCTTAGAATCACATTTTCTCCAAGAATTACGTGTCTGGCATCCTTTAAACTGAGATTTACAAGCACAAAGATCAGTGAGATGTTGACTGATGAAGGGCCAAACAGAGAATGATATTTGGCGCCAATTTCGGGACGACTGCGTCACTGCGCATGCGCAGTAGAGTCGTACTATGGAGGTCCTTTAGGACATGATTTCTTTTTGTTTTGGATGCAAATTTTGGGGATTGGGGGGCAAAATTTGTGTTTGGCCCTGGTTTTTGTGGAGTTAGCACCAGCTAAGTCTGGGTCATTGGTACAGTATAAAAATTTTTGTTTGCATGTGTCGTCTGCTTTTCGTGTTAGGTAAAGGGTTAACCCTTTACCCAACACAGACGATATCAAAATTAATATATTTTAAACATCATTTTTTAAAATTTTTCAAAAAAAAATTCAACAAAACCATATCAAATGCTCCCTAATTGGAATGAGCTTGACCCAAAGAGAGGTCCAATGATATGGTTTTGTTGAAATTGTTTTTAAAATATTTTTTCAGCTGCTGAATTTGCATATTTTTCGGGCAGATGTGGCCGATTCATTTGGTAAAGGTTTAATGACCACCATCATCTTTGAAGAACAAACTACCAGCCAATAAGTTTTTCCAAGAATTTGCAGACTTTGTCGGAGGTCTTGTCACTTCACCTGGCAAACTGATTATTGCCAGTGACTTTAACTTTCATGTCGATGATACAACAAACATCACTTGATCTCCATGAATTTATCCGAACACGTTGTAAATGCTACCCACAAATACAGGCATCACCTTCTCTGATGAAGCGAGTCCCATCCAGAGCACTAATATCACAGATATTGCTCTGTCGGACTACTTGCACATTTTCGGTGACCTTAGTCTGCTCAATCCATCACCAGTGAGGCATAAAGTCTCCTACCATAAATTTTATAATATTTCCAACTCTCTTAACTTCTCATCCGCACAGATGTCACACAACAGTGAGTCTGTTAATGAGTTGTTAGATGCCTTTGATCCGGCCCTCTTGGAGCTGATTGACATAAAGCCATATTACGGTTAAAATTGAATGTT
Source organism: Pictodentalium vernedei (assembly GCA_031216915.1). Lineage (NCBI taxonomy): Eukaryota > Metazoa > Mollusca > Scaphopoda > Dentaliida > Dentaliidae > Pictodentalium > Pictodentalium vernedei. The sequence continues at coordinate 335,642,285 of CM062292.1, forward strand.
ATCAGCCCCAATACTCCTTGATATACAGATGAAATAAGAGCTGCTAAAATTTTGAGGTGGAAACTGAAAAAGCAATGGAGGCAGACTAAACTGTGTGCCCACAGAGAAATCTTTCTCACTCAGCATAACTAAGTCAATAATTTAATAACTTCTACAAAGAGTAATTTTATCAGTGGCCACATTTCTGACAACAGACACCATCCACAGGCATTGTCTACAGTCCTAGACATATTCTTGCTTTGCAAAAAAGCAGTCTGCTCTCCCTGATCACTTTTCAGCTGTTCATCTTGCTAACCAGGCCTGTCTTTTTGAAAATCACAGGAGGGCAGTTGCGGGCTCTCCTTGATCTATATTCAGGTGGGCTGCTACCTACCAATATCATTAGAATCAGGCTATTGAGGAGGGCAATTACCTGCTCTCAACAAAATTTCAGATGGTCAATAAGGATCTGGAGCACTCGCCCTCCTCAGAATGACTGGCCTGTGCTAACACCTTTTTTAGCTTACTTTGCCGATAAGACTGAAACCATCAGAAAAGCAGTGAATGTCGAACTGAACATGAATAACTTTGATTTAGAATCACCTGTTCCTATTCAGTTCATTACGTATATCTATGCTCTGGAGATAATGCGTATCATTAAACAAGCACCATCAGAGCAGTGTAGCCTCGACACTATTCCAACTTGGCTGTTAAAGTCTTGCCTCCTGAACTTATGCACCCTTACTTAAAATTGTGAATACATTACTCCAAGCAGGAGTCTTTCCAGATAAAATGAAACATGCTGTTGTTATCCCATTACTCAAAAGTCATTACTTGACCCCAAAATCTGGAAAAACTACTGCCTATCTCTAACCTCTTGTTTCTATGAAAAGTTATTGAGAGGGCTGTGGCTTCTCAGCTGAATTCAAATTTATCCAGAAATGTCCTCTTAGAAGTGTATCAGTCTGGATACAAGCTGATCCACAGTACAGAAACTGCACTCCTCCGTGTGACCTATTCCTATCCATGGATTAGGAAAAGTTTCATGCCTAGTTTTGCTTGACCTTAATGCAGCATTTGATATTACTGATCACACTGTCCTGATACACCGATTGAAATGCAGAGTAGGAAGTACAGAACGCAGCGTGTTTGTATCAATGGCGATATGTCTGACAAATTCGTATTACCATATGGCATACTAGGGCTGTACTAGGGCCAATTTTATATCTGATATATGTTCTTCACTTAGGCAACATTATTTGTCAGTATAATCTTAAATAAATGTCATTTCTTCGCTGATGATACACAGCTGAATATCCACTTCAGTTCCGACACTAAAAATCATGCTCGTGGTGTTATTGAACAGTGCACCGAGGAGATAAGAGTATGGATGACAAGTAATTTTCTCAAGCTGAATTTTGAAAAACTGAGGTAATCTACATCGGAACGTCTAAGTTAGCTCTATAAATACTCTTGTTTTAACATTCGCATAGGGGAAGCCAAAGTAAATCCCACATCTCAAGTTCGAAATTTGGACTATCTCTTTGAAAACAGCCTTACTTTTGACAACCACGTCAACTAAATTTCTTAATCAGAATTCTTCCATCTTCGAAATATTAGCAATATATGATGCCTTATTAATAAACAGTTGTTGGAATAACTCATTCCTGCATTTGTAACCACTCGTATTGACAACTGCAATTCTTTGCTTTGTGGATCTAAGCAGTGTAACATTAACAAGCTCTGATAAGTACAAAGCTGCGCTGCCTGCCTTATTACAAAAACTGTAAAATCATGCCATATCACTGCTATTCTTTTTTAGCTTGCATTGGCTCCCTATTAAACAAATAATTGACTTTTAAAGATCTCTTGTTGGTTTATAAATGCCTGAACGGATTGGCCTAGACTTATCTGTCAGACCTGCTTGAATACTATGAACCCTCTAGAGCACTTTGGTCATCTGCCAAGCTAAGCTTGAAACAGCCTAGGGGCAGGCTGCATACAGCTGGTAATAGGGCATTCTCCATATGCGGTCTTAAACTGTGGAATCAACTTCCTCATGATATTAATCAGGCTAATTCAATTTACTTTTTCAAATCGAAGATTAAAACTATTTTATTCCACTTATTATTATTGAGCTTTTATAATTCTCTGTATGTCTCTCTTAGATTTGTTTTCTTTTAGTGTGTTTTATGTGTGTGTCAGCATTACGTACAGCCAATGAGCATTTTTAACCCTTTACCCAATGCAGACGATATCAAAATTTATTATTTTAAATATCATTTTTTTAAATTTTTCAAAAAATTTCAACAAAACAATATCATGTGACCCCTCGTTGGAATGAACTCGACGAGCTCGTTCCAACGAGGGGTCACATGATATGGTTTTGTTGAAATGTTTTGAAAAAATAATATTTTTTCAACTGCTGAATTTGCATATTATGCGGGCAGATGCAGGTGATTCGTTAGGTAAAGGGTTAATGGAATTTTAGGCTAAATAACTTATGTATTATTATATTATTATTAAGTATAATGCCTGGAGGGTTAGTTTAGAATGAATGTAGAGTCTGGGTGTGTCTCACGAGTATCAGGCTGTGCACAGGAATCACAATGTCTGATACCAAAGGTTACTCATCTTGTCTATCTTATCAACTTTTATAATTCAACATTCAGATGTTTTTGAACCCCCCCCCCCCTCCCCCCACCCCCCCAATCTTTTGTTGCTGTCCTCCATTTTTCAGAATGGCAAGCCCGAAAGAGTGCAGTACGAGATGACTATCAGTCATGTATCTATACTATTTTGGTTCAGTGACATTTTCACTGGCATAAAATATATTATTTAAAAAAAAGTAGGGGATATCAAAACTGATGTTGGTATTTTGATTTGATTGGACACATCAATATGTTACTAAGTTTAGTGTGGATCATGCAACTTTTGTGCAGGTTTTTCACATGAGCGCCACTTTAATATCTGTGGGGTGTTTTGAAATTTTTATTTCTACTGGATGAGTACTGGGACCTTCATCAGGGGAGCATGCGAAACAGAGTGTCCCGGCGGCAGAACAAACGATATCATGACATAACTGTTAGGCAGCACGATCGTTTTGGTGGTGGACCGGTTATGGTGTGGGGAGGCATAACCATGACAAGCAGAACAGCATTACATGTCATCCAAGTACATGTCACAGAGCAGTACTACCGTGACACCATGTTAGCTGCTCATGTTGTGCCATTTGTGTGACGTCATGGCTGTCATTTCATTTTCCAAGATTACAATGCAAGAGCACACAGGGCCTGTGTCGCTACAAAGAGTTCCTCCAGGAGCAGAACATCCCTACACTGCCTTGGCCAGCACTAAGTCCAGACCTTTCACCAATCGAGCACGTCTGGGATGTGCTTTGCAGGTGCCTACGACAATGCCAACAGCCCCCTACCAATGTCCAGGAATTTGCCACTGCACTACAGGAAGAATGGAATAACATCAGTCAAGTTGATATTGGATGTTTGGTGAGGAGATTGCCACGTCAGATCCACGCTTGTCTTGCGAACAGAGGAGTGTTTACAAGGTATTGAGGTCTTTGACTGAATGTGGTAAATTCTCTAACTGACCGTCCATGTCTTATACAGCTCAGTGCATAGAATGTGTGCTTGTCAGACACCCAACTATCACTGAAATCACAGACCAGATGTCACAGTGCAATGCCTCAACTGTCTTTTTGATGAAAATATAAATATATTTCTTCATATATCTCACTTTTAACAAATATCCCCTCCTTTTTTTGAATAGTATATAAATTATTCAAGACAACTGATTTTGAGTTTTGTCCCTTGATGCGCATAAAAGGAGATTTTCCCAGTTGTCTTGCACTATCCAAGAGTTGTCCACAAATGCAATCAAATAATATAATGAAAGAAGTCAACTAGTTATTTCATTAAAATTTGAACATATTCATCAATAATACTGTCTGCCAGTACAGGGGAACACTGTTAATTGAAAAGCATTTTTGCTTGTAAGAATTATTCTGTTAACAGAGGTATTCAGTCAACAGGAATTGGGCCATTCTCCTATTTTGATTAAATTCCTACAACAGAAGTTTTGAGGCCAAATAGCAAGCCAGAAAATAAGCAGACTGTCATCTGCAAAATGAGGTCCCCAGAGGGTAAATTTAGTGATGCTACCCTGCATAGCAGGGTAGCATCACTAAATGTACCCTCTGCAAACCTCAATCTGAATCAGGGTCTCAAAACTAAACAGAAAGAGGTACCCAGAGGATAAATTGGCCCACTGTATGGGATAGCATCATCAAATTCACCCTCTGGGACCTCATTCTACAAATGTCAGACTGCTTATTTTCAGGCCTGCCAAATAGGCCTATAAACAAAGGAAATTCAGTATTTCTCCAAGTATTTCTCCAAAAGATCATAAAATTTTTATTCAATTAATAGGAGTTTACTCTACAACCTATATGCAATTAATAGGTCAACATTGTACTGAAGGTATGGCAAATGGTTTGGGGTGTGGAAATCATATGCAATTAACAGGGTTATTCAATAAAGAAAGATCCATTTAAGTGGGCACCACTGTACATGAAGGACTTCTGGGAGGGCAGTGTCAAAAAGTAAAGAAAGACGATTTTTCAAATGAAATTATTCAATATTTTAAATTTTTAGGATTACAATCATGAAACAAATACTGATAGAAAAATAAAAATTCAAATTGTCTTGACTGAATTCCATAAAATAAATACCTTTACACTTCAGTAACTTCTCTGTTTTAGCTACAACATATGAAAATCCGGGAACACCTTCCAAACATTTGTTGACAGAACTGACCATATAGTCCACTCTGCTCATATCCAGTGGCACAGCTCCAAAACTGCTCATTGCATCAACAAAAAAGTCAATATCTACAGATAAAAATAAAAATAACAATATTCCTTCAGCAATCTGACTAATGAAGAAAATTCACATGATCTACTTCTTTTAATAGGCTTGGATATTTAAAAACTAGGAGCATGAGTGCATCTTGACAATGTTAGTGTGGAGCTGAGTTTTAGCAAAATGGGAACCAGACAATTATCAAAAGAAACCTTCCACTACCCAACCTAAATACATTACCAAGAGATGAGATTGATAAGTGAAGGCATTTTTGGGTTAATTGATGAAAACCTAAATTAAACCGCTGCTGTGGTGGCCGTAATTGATATTTAATCTGGATAATTATCAAAAACAAACCTTCCACTACCCAGCCTCAAGTCATCACCAAGAGATGAGACTGATCAGAAAAGGCATTAAGGCATTCTTGAGATAACTGACAAAAACCTAAAATAAAATGGCTGTTGTGGTGGCCATAATGGATATTTAATCAAGATAATTATCAAAAGAAACTTTCCACTATCCATCTTCAATACATCACCAAGAGATGAGAGTGATGAGTAAAGGCATTGTTTAGTTAATTGATGAAAATCAAAATGGACACAGTGGTGGCCAACTGAATATCAAATTCAGACATTTACTGAAAGGAATCTTTCACTACCACCCTCAACACAATGCTTAACTGGTAGAGTACTAAATTATTTTTGGTCATCAAAATTTGTTCACATGTCTTTGCCTTGTTGCAATTTATGGGAGAGTGCCATCAAGCACTAAATTGTAACAAGGCAAATCCTCAGAGACTAAGTAATGTGGCATTGAGGGTAATATAAAGCACATCCACCAAGTATGAAGCTTTCATGTTGCAGTACCTCTAGTTCAGTATAAAGCCCAAATATGGGCTTCCAGCACCCTACCATGATTGTTGAAAGTGTTTGAGAGTTAACTGATGAGAACCAAAATCAAGATTGCCAACATGGACTAATCAATATGCTTGCAGTGGCAGAAATATTGAATATGGAATTAAGACAATTATCAAAAGGAACTTTCCACTACCTATTCTCAATACATCACCACGTGATGAGACAAATCAGTGAAGGCACTCTTGAATTAATTGACAAAAACAAAAACAAGATGGCCACCATGGCTGCCATATCGGATAACGAATCCAGACAATTATTGAATGGAACCTTCCACCATCGACCCTCAACACAATACCAAGAGATGAGGATGATTGAAGGCATTTTTGAGTTAAACCAAATGTTCACAGATGGATGCTAGACAGACATGGTATTGACATAATGCCCCCTTTCATTACCGATCAGGGGGATAAAAAATCTATTTGACCTGAAGGACAAGTAACAATAATGTTGTGCCCGTCCTACAAGATGTGTCCTTCAAAAAATTATAGAAAATCAATATTAAGTTCATACAACAGTATCTGACTGAACCCAATGAACCCAACTCTGATTTTCTAGATTTTCAGATAACGCCATACAAAGTAGATCTTCTGTTTCTCAGGCCATTTTTTTGTAAAATCGCATGTGGGCTGGCATTTTTTTATTTTATTTTTGTTATTATTTCTTTGCCATCAAAAGTTCATGTTTTTGGTTTGTTTTATGTTTTAAGCATCATAATCTACAGAATAACAGGGATGGTGATGTACTTCGTGTCTTGAGTGCAAGAAGGCTTTGCAATGCTAAAACAAGAAAACATTACAAAGCCTTCTTGGGACAAATTTATAAATTTTATTAACTTGTGTAAAATATTAAACATAAACCATTTAATTATTATTTTTTTAAGTTTACATTGGTTATAAAAAGAGGGCATGCAGTAGCCAAAGGACCATGCGGATGGAGAAGGGGGGGGGGAGGGGGGGGGGGGGGACTTGAGAAAGAAATTTTAAACTTTTTTAGGCCTAATTGAAAACTACATGTGTTTAGTTGGAGTTCACAGAGTTATTATTCAGCATATTAGATGATTTTACTTATGTTGAGGGAAATATGTTCTTGCTGTAAACCAAATAAAAATTTACTCCTCTGTTCACTAATGTCAAAATACCAAAATTTCAAAGAAAGTTTTTCCCTTAACCCTTTACCTAACATGAAAAGCAGACGACAGATGCAAAAAAAGTTTCTTGAATAACTAATTTTTTTCATTTTTTGTCACAAAAACATAGGTTATGACCCCTCATTGGAACGAGCTCAATGAATTTCTTCCAACGAGGGGTCATAACCTATGTTTTTGACAAAAAAAAATGAAAAAATAATGCAAATTAATTGATGTTTTTTTTTGGAACAGCACCGGCTGGTTTTGGCTGTTATGTTGGGTAAAGGGTTAACGCAACAAGGACTTTAACCAGTTCAGTTTTGTTTGACAGAGCTCTATGAGTTCATTAATTTCTTTTTTGCATTTTGGGAATAAGCTGTAGTATGAAGTATTGATGTTTCAACATCAATGTGCAAAGGGGTAAACAGAACTATTGGGGGCAAGAACAATGTCACTGATAAAGTATTAAAGTTAAAAATTTCATTCATAGGGCCAAACAAAGTAAGTATAAATGTGCTCAAAAGAAAAGTTCTATACCTGGCTTAATACGTTTTACAACTTTCCCAACATCATCCACTGGGTTAATCACCCCTGAACTCGTTTCACAATGAACTACTGCCATGTGAGTAAATGATTTATCTCCCTTTAATATTTCTTCAACTCTTGCTGGATCAACTTTGCAGTTCTCTGGAAAACTCTCCACATGTGTTGGTATTGATAATGGTTTGCATAGCTGTGCCAGTCTTTTCCCATAAGCACCATTCTCCACAATCAGTACCTTCGATGTAAAAGTTGAAATTAAGAGACATTTTAGTTCATTTTAGGTTAAAAGAAGTTCGAAGCATGTCAAGATGTCCGAAGCTTTACCAAAATAAAGTTGACCAATTTAGATATAACAGGATCCACAGACGAGACGATCACGTGACTCTTTTAATGTTGTGGTTGAAAATGACTGTTTTTTTTAATATTATCTCATTTTTGGTTTACTAATTTTTTTGATAACTGACTTTATTTTGCTTTGGACATTTTCATTTCCACACTACGCGACAGATGAGAAATAATTGTATAACAAAAAATTTGGAAACTTTCGAAGCGTAACTAATGATTCGACAGGAAAGGAACTGGTATAAATGGTGCTGGGAAAAAAGCTCCAACTTGAACATCACCAGTTGAATACAGAAATGTTTATGTCATAGTGGCGATTCCGTTAAATACAAGGATTTAAAGTTTAATGGATGTGTAATAAAATCAAAACTATCATATTAAACCCTACTGAGTGTCGGAAAACATTGAAGTAAAAATTTTATTGTATAAAGCTGAAATTAAGTGACATTTTTGTCCAAATGATCCACACACCTTCTCCTTAAGTGCAAAAAATCAGTGTTGGCCCAGCTTTATTGAATGGTATCTGGAAATTCGCTTCTGATCTTAAGTAGACATCTAGTTCAATTACATCTTATTTGACAGAGCCAGTTAGGTGAAACAATATAAACAGAAATCAGGTTAACAAATGAATAAAGTTCATCTATTCTATGTCATGTTCTTACTGTCACATTTCTCCCTTACTGACTCATCAGGTGGACAAGGCAATAACAGAGAAAATGTGACATTGCTCCTATGCTGGATAGAGTGACAAGAGTCCATAGGAGCCACTAGTCCAGTTCTCTCCCATTAAGATAGTTTGATCAGTTTAGGTACAAACACAGGAAAAGTGTTCAGCTGGTTTTGGTGGGTCTGGGGTTTGGTTTTCTGGTTTGTCGCAAAAACAGAACCAAACCAGAAAATAAAAAAAAAAACATCCAGCTCTAATTTGCTCTAGCCAGTAATCATGTACTTTCTTACAACATTTAGATTTCATAATTGGGCTTATGACACAAACACAGTCCATCATACAAATGGAGGGCTGTAGTACCCAATTTGGGTTGTTGGGGCCAAGTATGACCAACTGGAGTACAGTACACACTAATTAAATAAGTTGGGAAGTTAACGTGTCATGACTACTACATCTATTAATATATAAAAGTAACTTTCAAAAATTTCCAAATTTATTTGCATCCCCCCCCACACCCTTGATTTTCTGCAGAGAAGGGTCAAAGTAAGTGTAATCATCCTGCACAGGGTCATTCTGAAAAACACTGGAATCATAATGAATCATAAGAACAGCACCACATGGAAGACGAGAAAGTATCTACCCTAATGAAGAACTCATTTTTTGCAAGCTATGATGCAAACTTGGTGTCCAGCTTGGTAAAGCTTTCTAGGCTTATTGATGCTGACTGAGTACTATGGGGGTCATCCGTCTGACATGGTGTTCATGCACCTGTGGTACTAGAAGGGGCAATCTGTCAGAGACTTTTGGTTTGCCAAAAGGTTTGATTTTCCAATGATACAAATGAAAAATACAAACTAATGGAAACTAGAGGCTCTACAGAGCCTGTAATCGCTCACCTGGAACTACATATAAACATGTGATTTCCCCTAGTCTTTCCATGGTAACAGGAGACCTGATGATAGAGGAACAGTCCAAGAAGAGACTGACTATTTATTTATTTATTTGTGTTTAAGGTCACAATGGCTGATCATGACCACAACAGTTTTACAGGTGGAGGAAGCTGGAGTACCCGGAGAGAGCTACCGAGCAACAGCAAGCAACAGTCAACTCCTCAACATTCTAACTCCACACAAAACATGATTTTCATGGATGACGATTCCATTTAGTGTTCAACTGCTGATTGGAATTGGCCACCCCAATTAGCCGATTGTGGGCAATCGGATGACAACAGCAATGGTTCCTGGAACATCGGTTCGACCGATTGTTGCCAAGCATTTTTAGTGATGATTCAATAACCACATTTTATTATCTTCTGCAATTGTTCAATTGTTAATGTAAAATGATGTTAATGATACCATTCAATAAAGTTGAGAAACAACCACAATGTGTATTCTTAATTTATCTAGACTCACCTTTATGGGATATACAAGTTAAACGACATGTAAAGCTTACAACTTAGTGTACTTGCTGTAATCGCCAGTTCATACTGGAAAATTGATGGTTGCACCCATTGACTCAGGTCACAGTAAAATGACTAGTCATGTGCACTTGGGCGGTACATGTGGCTCAGAGAGCCGCATATACCGCCCAAGAGTGCACGTCTGGTCATTTTACAGTGACCTGAGTCAACAACATTTAGCACTGTGAAATATGTTTAATTTAATGCAGTTCTTTCAAGCCTTGACTCGTCTAGTCGAGCACAGTATTACAGTATGAGCTCAAATAACTGGTAATCGGTCAGTGGCCATTTTTGGTAATTGGTTGAACACTAATTCTGTTAATCATTAATCGTTAATTATCCAAACCAAAGTGCCAAATCATCCAACCCAATTACCAATTTGTTCTGGCCAAGTACTGAATTGTCCAAGTCAAGTGCTGAATCATCCCAGACAAGTGCCAAATTGTCCAAGTACCAAATTCTCCAGGTGGCGAATCCATCCAGACGACAACACTTGAAAAATACTTTCTTGAATAACTGAAAATTTCCAGTTTTTGCCCCCAAACGTTGCTTTTTTGACCCCTAACTGGAACAAGCTCATGGAGTATGTTCTATTTTAACTGTTGCTATGTGTTACACTGAGTAGAGGGTTAATGGCATTGGGCTGAACTGCCTTCAACAACTTCTGCTCAGAAAGGTTGGCACAAAATAAAGTTCCTACTGAAATATTTGAGATTTGTTTGTATTTTTTTAGCATCTATTAAACTTTATTACTTTATTTATCATCTATTTCAAAATCATGACTGCAATACAAAGCAAGTATAAAGTCATGTTTCATCAATCATTTATAGCTGTGCTGCTCATAGTAATTGATCAGAATCATACTTTAATACACAGCAGTCATGACACAGCAAAACAAAACCAAAGGTAAAAAAATGATAGATTTACATAAAAGACACAAATCTATCAACTGATGATAGTATTCTTTGAAGTACTATACCTTGCCGCCTTGCCTGGGTACAGTTGACTGGAACACCGATTCAATTGCAAAAGTACCACTACCTTGAACTGGTACACATGTATACTCATTAGGGTGCAGTCCTACAAAACATAACACAGTTAACTTGCTACAGATATGCTTGTACAGGCCTGTAGAAATAAGGATTAAAGTGACCCCAAAAAAGGTTACCCAAACTTTTAACAGGAAACTGTGCTTGCTTTTTTTCTTCTCAGGAAACCCATTTGAGGATTTGTAAGCAAGAGAAAGGCAAAGTGATATTTATGTGAATCAGTGTGAGTGCCAAGTCATTCTGGAACACTGCTGCTTATTTCATGAAATTTTATCAGTGCAGTGGAGTCCACTTAACTGATTATCTCTTAATTGAATAACCCTTTTAACTGAATATGAATTCCAACACAGAATCATTTACCATACCTTCAGTACAATCTTGACATATTAATTGCAATAGAATAAACTTCTGCTAACTGAATAAAAAATCTCATATTATGTCAAGAAATTGCCCTGACAATCACCCAATTTCCCTAGTTTCTAGACCTATCTGGCCTCAGTATATCCAGTGGAGGCATTTAATCTATTCTATCTTGTTTGACAGAGCTCCATGTGCTCTGTAAAATAAGATATTATAGAATAAATTCAGCGATCTGAGAGCATAGCGGCTACCCCCTATGCAGGGAGGTAGTCACTACGTTCAGATCGCTGAACTACTAAGGGGCATACAGAATAGGATGCACAGCATCATCCAAGCCAGCAGCGAGATAGGGAGAGCACATCAGGGGGGATACTCCCTCCTGCTGGGAGGGGGGGGGGGGAACTTCTCCAGGGAAAATTTTGAAATTTAAAACAAACAAATGTAATTTCCTTGACTCTGAGTCTGTTTGTGGCCATAAATTATCATTTGTGAATGGCATCAATAAATAGGCCACATCACCTGTGTGTGTGTGTGTGGGTGTGTGTGTGTGTGGGGGGGGGGGGGGGGGGGCAGTCATGCAAGTCCTTTAGTTTACACATAGTTACAACAAGAAGACAATTCTAAAATTCTACTATACTTGTGCAGCTTAATAACAAAAGTATTTATCATGTTCTGTATTAATTATTGAAGGGTTCCTGCTTGTTTTAGGGAACATGAGAATCATGATTTTAACTGGTAGAGTGTTAAATTATTTTCCAATATTGATTTGTAACATGACTATTTTATCAAAAATGCCAGCTACCAGCTAGGGGAGCCTTAGTTTAGATGATTTTTTGTTTTGTTACAATTTATTGGAGAGTGCCAGAAACAAAACAATTCTTTTATTTCAATTGTTAAAAATATAACCCTTTACATAATGTGACTTCCAAATCCAACCAATGCTACATATATTCACAAAAATTGCCATTCAAAATTTTGATATTTTTCAAATTTAGTCTCCAAAACATAGCTTATAAGCCTCAATGGAAGAGCTTGTCACACACAATCCAAATAGAGGTCTTAAGATATGTATTTTTAAGTTAAAGTGGATTAATGAGAATTCTATACCTTTCCAGGATAAAAAATATTTCGAGGTTATTTCTTGGTTAGCTTAATATCAGCCAAGATATCAGCCCAAGGTAACTGGAAGTTGGTATCTGACAAAGGGTTTCAAAATGAAGTTCAGGTAACCCTTTGTTCAGTCAGATTGTTTTAATTTCTAATTTGTACAAGCCTGCTTTCATCAATCTTTATATGAAGAAACTTCATTCACAAAGGTTTCATTAAAATATACAGACATAAGGCCATAAAAAATCAATACCTAGATTATAATCGGAATTTATTTTAAATTTGGCTGGAAGGGAGGATTTTATTTTTTTTTATTATTTATTTGTTTTTGCCTTGTTTCAATATATGGGTTGTTTCAATATAGTAGTTTTCTATGGGCACTCTTCCATAAATTGTAACACAGATAATATGAAGCACATGGATAGAATGTGAATCCTTTAAGTTGTGTTACCTGCACTCCAGAATATAGAGCAAACTAACTTCACTTGTTAACGAAGTAGTGGCATTAATAGCAATTATTGATAGCAGAACACTGTTCACTTATTTAAAACAAACTATAGTTACACTTTCTATGAACTGCGGGCAGACCGAGAAAATATTTAATTAGCTAGTGGCCAGATCAAGAATTTTTAAAAGTCGAGCAGCCAGCAAATCGAGACATAACCATCTTAAGTTCTCAAACTTTGGCAATTTTGCTTAGTATACAATAACTCCCTTCATACAGAATAGTATTTCACAGTAATGATGTGAGGTACCTACAAATTCAAACTAAATTCAAGACATAAATGATGTATTTTCAAATATTCTCAAAAACTGCAATTTATTCCGTTATACAGTGCAACCCTGTTAACTGAATAGCCACTTTGTCAAAGAAAACTATTCAATTAGGAATACTCAATTAATAAGGATGTGGTCATTTTCCTGTATTCTAGCAATAAGATGAACATTCATTCTATACATTTACAAAAAAAAATCTAATTGGCCATTTTTTGCACTGCATGCTGGGTGATTTAGCGAGATTAGTGCTCCTTTTAATTCTCTGGGCATGCAAACCACAAAATGGCCATGTACATTGTGTTTATATATGCACTGCACAGTGTTCCTCCTAATTCTCCCTGCATGCAATGTACAAAATAGCCACATAAGGCCTATAAAAAAAAGTTAAAAATCTGTTTCTCAGACATTCCTGCATGGTCCTTTTGGTTGCCGTATGGTCTTTTTTTATAACCAATGCAAACTTGAAAAAAATAAAAATTAAATGCTTTATGTCTAATATTTTACCCAAGTTACATGTAATGAAAGAGAAATTTGTCCCTGGAGTGCAACAAGACTAAAATTGCAAAGCCTTCTTGCACTCAAGGGATGAAATACACCACAACGGCACCACCCATGCTATTCAGTAAATTATGAGGCATAAAACATAAAACAAACCAAGAACATGAATTTTTGATGGCAAAGAAATAATTACAAACAAAAAAAATAAAATAAAAAACCACCCACCCAACATGGCAATTTCACAAAATATCCTGAGAAACAGAATATCTACTTTGTAGGGCCTAAATTATTTTTATATTCCAACTATTCACAACTGTACTGCTGAATTTCAAAATTATATGCTCAGTAAGTTGATTTATTTGAAATAAACTGAAAATAATAACAGACTGAAATGAAGTGGTGGTGGTGAAACATGTATTATTTTTGTTTTTCAACTCAACTGAGATCAAAATGACACATTCTGATTCTGACCACCAAATCAATGACACATTCACATTCTGAGCACCAAAACACACCAAACATGCAAAATTTTACGTGATTGTAGGCCCCCACGGTATTTGCTTTTTCAATACTGAGTGTGGTACAAAAGAAAATATCATGGAGTGACTAAATACCATGCATGCATTACTGACAAGGTGATGGAGGGTTGGGTTTGGGAACTTGTCATTTTATGAATGTATATTTTTTTTATTTTAATGAGCATTTTAAAGACAACGCATTTCTAACTATTCTAAATATGAATTTCACTCTGCCAAAATTGTCGTTAAACACTCATAACAAAAAAAATGTGCCTGGATGATAAATTGCTGAAAAATTGGACACTTACAGCAAAATGAAATTTAGCCCTTTGAACCCTGGTGGTATCTTCCATATTAATTCAATGACAGCAACTGGAAGAGTCCATGTGCATTTTTTAGGGGTAGACCAATTAATATTTTCAACGTGCAGCCTTAGGGCTGCACGTTGAACATATTGATTGGTCTACCACACATGCACTTAGCATCCATCCTATTTAATGAAATTATGACGTATCGTGTTCCTGGACAGAAAAACAGCTGCATATTTTAAAGGGTTAAGAAGGATGCGCACTAATAAAAAGTATCAAATCTGTTGTTCTCTTAATCATGCCACAGGCAATGGAACAGGATGTTCAATAAGAAACATGCAGTGAAGTTGATGTGCTATCAAATAGCAATTGCATGGAAGAAGCCGATTGAAAAAATTGTAAACCAAGAGTCCACAAGCAAAGTCCACATGCAGTCATTTTCAGCAAGTGTATCAGGAAAAAGTAAAATGCATTACCTGGGATTGCTTTTTTGCCAACTTTTGAGAGTCAAAAGTTCTGTTTTCCACCAATAGAAAATACAATATTACCATGGAAAGTGTATTAGTTTTCATTTTTTTCCCCCAAAATACAACTTATGATCCTCCAATGTAATACGATCACTGAGCTAACTCCAAGGGAGGGCTAAAAGCCTCATATTTGCTGGTTTGGAAGATAAAATAGAAAACTGTTTAGCTGTTGAAGAAAAATATTGCTGGTGTTGTCCTGGGAGTTTTTTAGGTAAAAAATTCATTATGTAAAATACCTGCTATCTCCACAATTTTATGTCTGATGAATTTAACTGCATTTATAAAATCTGTATCCCTAGAACCAAGATCTCTCAGCATTGCCTGCTTAACTGTCATTGATGTTCCAAGAGGCCCAGGCGTGAACAGTTTTTTTTCTGCTTTGGAAGAACAACCTGAATTGAGGAAAACAAATTGTCATGTACAGAAAACATTTAGAAAACAAAAATCAGCAAATAAATGAAACATTCATTTGCTAATTAAATTTATGCTAAACTTTCCAGATATATTTCAACAACTCTGTTTCATATAGGGAACAGACCTTAACCCAGGGGCAATTCCCCTCATGGGTATTTCTCCCTATCCTTAACTGATAAGTGGATATTTTCGTGCAGGTCGGTGAACTACATTTTAAATAATAATATTTCCATTTTCATAATGAACAAATTTTTAAAATAAGTACTTTAATTATATTCAAATTTTTATTAACTTTTATTTCATCTTACTCTGTGAGGAATTTGATAACATGTCTTGGTCATTAACAGCAACATGTTGTTTTCTGAGCAAAGGATGCATGATTAGAGTTAAATAAATACACAGAGCAACACGCGTGTGCAAATGGGTTAATCAATATGGCACAAGTGCCAGAGCGGAAGAATAGAATGAGAGGCTGCAGGCCTCGAGTTTTATCCTTCCGCGATAGCACAAGTGCCATATTGATTAACCCATTCACAAACACAGTCTATGTTTATTACATGCCTTCATGTCTATAAAAACATTATTAACAGTACAGTCAGCAATGCATTTGACAAGTATCAACAAAAAGAACACATTTTATCACCAACCAAATTTGAAAGGGGGAGCCGTTATACCACATCGTCCCCTGACTTCCAATGTGTGCTATGTTCCTACTGGCACATAGAACACACTGGAACTCAGAGGACAAGTTTTAGCTATTGTTAGCGATTCAAATTGAAGGCTAATTGCATTGCACGATTTATAGAAAATTCCAGTGGAATTTCAATTCTATTTAAAAACAGTCTATCAATGATTTCGGTTCTGCACATATGTGCAGAACAGATTATCATTTTCTGCACGGTTTAGTGTTGCTGTAGATGGGGATTACATAGAACAGGCAAATAATAAAACTGTGTTCCGAACAAAATGAATTTTGGGGGTGAGGGGAAGATCATTCATAATTTTAAACATGGTAAAATAAAGTTTTATTTACATTGTCACGTTTCATCACCTCTGACCTTAATGACTATAGACTCCAAAATGAATGGATTTCTGCTCTTTCTAAATGCTAACCCCTTCTGCAAGTTTTGTTCAGCTGCTAAAACTACCGTTATCACCCCAAAACACTATTTTTAGTAACACTGACCTTGACCTTCACACATGGTTTAATCCAAACACTTTAAGGGGCTGGATGTCTGCCTCATTCCCAATGCGAAATAGGCAGTAAAATTCTCAATTCGACTGACCATGTTTTCCCCGACCTGCTATCTACATGTACCACTAATCAAATGGAATAAGCATAAAAGTCCAAGTCCTGAAGACAATATGTGCATGCATGTAGATACTAAACAACTTTTAAGTTTCTTTCCGCAGGGTTCAATCAAGGGTAAGTTACCAGGAAGGCTTTAACTTTATTTTTAAACAGTGGAGTCAACCTAATTGTATATCTTTTAAGGACTATGTTACCCCAAATTTTAACCAAAAATGCACAGGGCCAAAACACACAATTGAAACATTTCAGATGTTGATGTTTCATATCTGTTAGATCACGGCTATTTGATTAAAACATCAATGATAAATGAAGAGAACAAAAAGCGATTCTGAAGTGAAAACAATTACTTTTAGTTATCGAATTTAAAAAAACAGCTACAGCTGAATACGTTGGAAATATCACTGAAATAGTAAAACCAAAATATTCTGTGAACATCCATTTGTGGTAATTACCAACAAAATAATTTTAAAACCCCAGCAAAGTATTTTAAAACTGACACAGAAAATGGTAAATTATCTACATGTTGTTTTACAAAAGATACAGAAGGACATCCTTAAAATCCCAAGACCCTAAACCAAAGCGCATGTACAGAGTCATTGTAACTGGTCAGTGTGGCCAAACAATAACAAACATGTATGATTTCTGCAGAGCTGATTACCACTTGATACTCAGTAATGGAAAGGTGTTTTCCTTCCAAACATGACACAATCCAATTATCCAACAGAGGTTGAATGCTTTTTCACCTTATATTCGGTACCGATCATGCAATATTGGTTATCCTTCATTTGATGTTTTCAAAAGTTAAGTGATTTTGAACTAACAAGTGAAGTTCATTTTAACAGTTACATTCATGACAAGTTTTTCTCATTTCATATTGAATGTTCTCTCTTCCC
Organism: Pictodentalium vernedei; assembly: GCA_031216915.1. Lineage (NCBI taxonomy): Eukaryota > Metazoa > Mollusca > Scaphopoda > Dentaliida > Dentaliidae > Pictodentalium > Pictodentalium vernedei. Next base: position 335,659,958 of record CM062292.1, read on the forward strand.
CTTCATATATATGTCTGATTTAAAACAAAATATTCTCAAACAACTTTGCATTTCAATCACAACTGTACCAATTTTTTTGCACCATTTGTTCACAGTGAAACAAAACATAATTTGATCTTTTCATTTTTAAAATTATTTTGATATTTTTTAAAATTATTTGGTTGTTAATTGCCAGTAGATGGATGTTTACAGAATATTTTAGTTTAACTATTTCAGTGATATTTCCCACGTATTCAGCTGTAGCTGTTTTTTTTAAATTCGAAAACTAAAAGTAATTTTTTCACTTCAAAATCCACTTTTGGTCTTTTCATTTATCATTTATGTGTTAATCAAATAACTGTGATCCAACAGATATGAACATCAATATCCAAAATGTTTCAATTGTGTGTTTTGGCACTGTGCTTTTTGGTTGAAATTTGGGGGAACATAGTCCTTAAGGGCCTTTATAAATAATGGAATTTTGTTTATTTTGAAATTCTCACCTCTTATATTCCTTAAATTCAGATTAAATATACACAAATTATACATCAAAATGAAGGTTGGGATGTACAGAACACAAAACACATATGTAATCAACTCATAGAGTTGACAGCAGGCACCACTGGTTCCTGGAAGTCTGCTACCGTATTCACACCAGAACTGATAATACAATAATATTTCATCAGAACAACTTGTGGCCAAATGTGCTTCGTATATCCAAGAACACAGCTAGGCATTCAAAACACTTTGGAATACAGCGATAGGACTGCATTTGGGAAAAAGACAACACTGTCTGCATTTTTTATTGAAGATGGTTTCCGTGCTCGACAGACATGTGCAAATCACTCGATACCACGAATTTCCATCGAAAAACAAAATCGTAATTCTAAGAAATTTCAACAGATATCATGATACCTTGCATTGAATATGGCAACTGTGCAATCTCTAGCTAATAACAGTATACTGTATAAAGGTGATCTTTTTCATTCTTTGATTTTACATTTTTTACATGCTTTTTCCATCCGATGACATCGACCGGAAATTGAAAGTATATTCATACGTAAACAAAAGCGAAGGCTTTGGAATTTACCCCCATGCAGATCTGTCGCCGTGTTTTGAAGAATTTTGATCCCCTACCTTTGTTCTTGGATATGTAACGCACATTTGGCCACAAGTTGTTTTCTTGAAATATTATTAAATTATCAGTTCTGGTGCGAATACGGCAGCAGACTTCCAGGAACCAGTGGTGCCTACAGGCGACTCTATAAGTTGATTACACATGTGTTTCATGTTCTATACATCCCAATCTTCATTTTGATGTATATTTTGTGTATATTTAATTTGAATTGAAGGAATATGAGAAGTGAGAATTTGCAAAATAAACAAAATTTCATTACTTATATAGGCCCTTAATTGAATAATCCTAACTGTATATAATTTAGAAACACTAAACCATTTACCATATCTTCAGTACAAATTTGCTTTGTTAATTAAAACAGGTTATAAGAGTAAACTCCTGTTAAATGAATAAAAATTTGTGTAACCTGTCGAAGAATTACTCCGACATCAACTGAATTTCCCACATTCATAGACTTTTTTGATATCAATACTTCCAATATAGGCATTTAATCTATTATATCTTGTTTGACAGAGCTCAATGAGCTCTGTCAAACAAGATATAATAGTGTAAATGCTCAGTTTCAGTTAATTAAATATTCCTGTTATTATTGAACATTTTTCTCTGGCAAAGGGGCTATTCATTATTAACAGCATTCCACTGTACCTGCTGAATTCGTAGCGGATTTGCGAAGAAGCTTTATCAGTCCATCTGTACCTCAATTCCATGGACCCCAGTAGATCTGTGGCGTCTTGACAAATTTTCAGGCATAGCAGCACCACTGGTCATTTGGGGTTCTTGGAATATGATTCATTTTGCATCAACTTCACTACAGATTTTTGGTCTTTCCAGTGGATCATCAGTCCCAAAAGTAGGCCACTTCCAACAGTTCTGGTCTTTTAAAAAAATCCAGGGGAGCTACCACAGCTCACCTGAACCTATGCCAGGAGAGCTATTCTATGCTAAGTCAGTTATTAATAAGGGAATCGAAGGTTTAAGGAGAGCTATTACATCTCTTAAGGAGAGCAATTATGGCTCTCCTTAAATTGATTTTGCAGGAGCCATGGAGGGCAGGAGCTATAGCTCCGCTTAAAAGACCAGGCCTGTTCCAATGTCAATGGATTAAACCCTGTTTCAGATGACAAGCCTGGAAATCAATGGGGATCTCCTTCCATAGAGGTACCTACACAGTAACAGTGCAAGTGTGGTGGGCATGTGTCAAATAGAAATATCTATTCTATTCCCATACAGTGTACTGTTAGTTACTCTCATACGTTGATCAGACCTGCACATAAAGAACTTGTATCATAACACACTGTATAGCATGGTGGTAACTAATAGGAGAAAAGGGTGTTGTGATGCTTCTCTGCCTTCTCTGTTTACTGCGACATCATGTTTTTTATGTCCTAACAGTATTTCCACCAACAAAATAATATCAACTAACTCACGATCTTGATGAGTTAGCATGTTAGTTGTTGCTATTCATTTTAACAAAAATTCTTCTATGATGGTAACCGCATTCTATTCATATGCATTCTATTCATATGTGGATGTAATGCTTCATCATCGAGTCGAGTTAGTTCCGAGAGATTGTCAAGTCTTTTTGGTAAAACACCTGAGATTAGTAATTTAATAAAGTTATGTTGTATTACTTTGTTGTAACATGTAGTTCGTGTGTGTATTTCACAATATGCTTAACCCACAAATACCTAAACGGTCATTCACATGTAATTTCCAGGCTGATCAACATGTGCTCTTTCCCTTTTCTTGGGGATAAAAATATACACTTATATAAATTATACTACAAGTAAATATTGGTGAAGCCAGGTTGTATGTGGCATATAATATACAATGCCCCTTCTCCTCACACAAACACTCCAACCTCCCTCCTCTTGATATTTGTCCCAGACAGAAAAGGCATGGGTGGACAAACTGGCTGCTACGTCTCCATTCACCACCCACCCACCCACCCATCCACACATACACAGAGCAGAAATAGGGATAAACAAAAGGTGTGTTTCCCTTTACCTGCCAGAAAAAAGGGTAGGTATGTAAGTTTTCCACTTTCCAGCACAAAACTGTGGTTTAGGAAGGCTGTTTGCCCCCTTTCCACAATAATGCTAAATACTTGAATGGGACACAATTATAAACAAAATGACACTGTTATGAAAGTATAAAATTATGCTAAAAACCATTACCTGCAAGTATTGACAATCTTTTCAACTGAAATCTAAATAAGAAGTTGAGGATAGTTAGAGAAATGGGAAACACACACACCCATTTTCTTTTGGCCAAAGATGCAAAGACAACTGCAGCCAAATTAGAAAAAAGTGGGCAAGAAGACACCTAAAATAGGCTTTTAGTATAAATGCATCCTGAAACTGAATTTCTGAAGCCAACAACTGCCATGCACCTATTGTATGATATATAAATGCTGTTTCTACATTATATTTGTTATAATTAATGACAACAAGCACAATACTGTTGTCAATTTAATTGTTTGGAAACAAAACTTGGGAACATTCATGCTACATATTTTAAATAGTTTTTATACGCCCGTCATTTTTTGACAGACATATTATGTTATGGCATTGTCCATCTGTCCATCTGTCTGTCCGCAAACAATTTTTGTGTTGCCTACTCCTCCAAAGGTTTACATGCTACATTGTTCAAACTTTGCACACATGTTGATCAGTGATTGCCGTTATGCATGTGACAAGTGCAGGTAACTCTGTTTTGCATTTCCAGAGTTATGCTCCCTTTTAGTACTTAAAACATTACAGTATTGTGTCGCCTACTCCTTCAACATTTTACATGCCATATTGTTCAAACTTTGCACAGATGCTGATCACCAATTCCATTTAGTACTTACTTGCATGTGACAAGTACAGGTAACTCTGTTCTGTTTTTCCAGAGTTATGCCCCCTTTTAGTACTTAAAACATTACAATATTGTTTCGCCTACTCCTTCAACATTTTACATGCTATATTATTCAAACTTTGCACACATCTTGATCTCCAATTGCTGTTGTGCATGTGACAAGAGCAGGTAACTCTGTTTTGTATTTCCGGAGTTATGCCCCCTTTTAGTACTTGAAACATTACAGTATTGTGTCGCATACTCCTTCAACATTTTACATGCTATATTGTTCAAACTTTGCACACATGGTGATCACCAATTGCCATTGTGCATGTGACAAGAGCGGGTAACTCTATTTTGTATTTTAGAGTTATGCCCGTGTTAGTACTTAAAACATTACAGTATTGTATCGCCTTCTCCTTCAACATTTTACACGCTTTATTGTTCAAACTTTGCACACATCTTGATCACCAATTGCCGTTGTGCATGTGACAAGAGCAGGCAACTCTGTTTTGTATTTCCAGAGTTATGCCCCTTTTAGTACTTAAAACATTACAGTATTGTGTCGCTTCTCCTTCAACATTTTACACGCTATATTGTTCAAACTTTGCACACATGTTGATCACCAATTGCCATTTTGCATGTAACAAGAGCAGGTAACTCTGTTTTGCATTTCCAGAGCTATGCCCCCTTTTAGTAATTAAAACATTACAGTATTGTGTCGCCTACTCCTTCAACATTTTATGTGCTATATTATTCAAACTTTGCACACATGTTGATCACCAATTGCCATTGTGCATGTGACAAGAGCAGGTAACTCTGGTTTGTATTTCCAGAGTTATGCCCCCTTTTAGTACTTGAAACATTACACTACTGTGTTGCCTACTCCAACATTTTACTGGCTTTATTGTTCATACTTTGCACCCATCAATTTTCGTTATGCATGTGACAGGAGCAGATAACACCATTTTATTTTTAAATGATGAGAATCCTTGCTGTTTATAGCTGATATGATCCTCAAAATGACCTTTTCCTTGACGCCATCTATCATCAATCATGATCAATGAAGTTAACCTGTCAATGGATGGACGCTACCATTGTAAATGACGAGGAGAATCTTTTACAGCAGCCTTGCAGCCCTTTAGAAGTTATCTTATGACTAAAATGGATGCTACCATTTTTTTATTTTGTGAAGACCTCAGATCGCTTAATATGAAAATGTGAAAACAGGTGAATTACCCTTTACCCCAGACAGGGCAGGGGAATGGGCAATGTTTGAGGGGGGACAGACATAGAGAGTCAACAAAAATTTCAAACTTTACCCCAGAGAAACTTGTGCATGTTCCAATTTTGACGGGCGTATGTTGCCCCGCTAGGCGGTGCTCTTGTTGCTTAATCCTTTACCAAACAGATTGGCCACACTCCACCTACAAACTGTACAAATTGAGCAGTTAAAAATAAAATAAGATTTCCAACTAAACAATATCATGTGACTCCCCCTCACTGGAACAAGCTTATTTAGCTCATTCTAATGAAGATGGGGGGGGGGGGGGGGGGGGGGGGGGGTGACATGATATGGTTTTGTTTGAAATTTTTTGAAAAATATAAAAATTTTGATATCATGTGCATTGGGTAAAGAGTAAAACATTGTCTTCCATCAAAACTGAATGTGACATATGTTCTGCCTTTCAAATTACAAATTTACAATTCTGTCACCTGCCTAATAATAGTGTCAACACTATTAATAATTTCGAAGTAAAAATCCCAGCAATCATTACAAGGACAGACTGTTCAACCGTTGACCAAAAATGGCCATTGACCAATTACCCGTTATTTGAACACACAATTGGCCGATTTCGATGTCGATTTTAATTGAACGTACTTGCGGCAATCTCTTAAACCGCCCAAGTGCGTGCCACTTGTAATTTTACCGCAACCTGATTCAACGAAGTTCAACCACATTTCAAGTGTTGACTGCTGCAAGTACGCTCATTTGTAGGCAATACATGTCGTTTAACTTGTATATCCTGTAAAGGGGCATCTAGAGAGATTAAGAATACATATTGTGGTTTTTCTCAATTTTATATTGAATGGTATCAGTAACGTAATTTTACATTAACATTGAACAATTGCAGAAGATTGTAATTATCCCTGATGGAGGTGGGTGTGAGATGGGGAAATCTCACCCAAGGGCAAGATATTTGGGACAGACATGAGGCTTGCCGAGTATCTGGACCAAATATCTTGTCCAGAGGGTGGGATTCCCCATCTCACACCCACTCCCATCAGAGATAATTTTTCTCCCCCTACAAAAACACTGACATCATAAAAAGTAAGCCCAGGGAACATGCATATCTTTATCGAACAATTTTGTTGTCCATTTCTGAAAAAAAAATTGATTTGCTTGTCGGAAAGAGATCATAAAAGTTATGTTTTTACCACAGGTGTATACCAAGAAATTAAATCCCAACGCTGGCAAGACAGGGGTTAAAGATTTGACACAATCCAATGAATTCAGTGGGGCGCGTGCATCAATCAATTGATGGACACTGCTGTGATAGGAATTAAGTTAAGATATGGAACAAACTGTATACAATATACTGTTATTATTAACATCAAGTACAACAAACAACAATACTTTGAACACCAACAAAACATAAGATACGGTCTTGTGAGATAGATATCTATCTCACATGGCCTTCTCACGGGAGACATGCATATCTTGCAAATTACAATTCTGTCACCAGCCTAATAATAGTGTCAACATCATTATTAATTTCAAAGAAAAACTCACAGCAATCATTACAGGAATGGATCCAGGAATTTTTGGAGGACACCTATTTTTCAATTGAGGATATACCCAAATAAACTGAGAGGTCTTAATACAGATGATAAAATTGATTTGACCTCTGCATGTGTCTTGAAGTATTTTTTATCAACTGCATGTGTATAGATTTCTACTAAATAATGGAAGTAATTGCTTCAAACTGGTAGATTTCAAAGTTGAATGTTATATTCCTGCAGGAATTTGGGGACATTTGGGCTTCAGAGATTGGGTGCCAATACCTGTAACATGTATCCAATCAGCACTGGATCCATCCCTGCATTATTATTTGGCAGTGAGGAATAGAGGGAAAATGCCATCACTATTATTGTTTCCAATAAAATATCCTGACCATCATTATTATTCAGCCAACGGCCCATTGCTATATATTACTCAGGTAAGACTAATTGGTTTGTTCACATAATCACAAGAAAAAACTTTCAATAGTTTAATGCAGGACATCAGATTATAACATGCAGGCCACTGTTTATAAGCTTTTACACCCAAACAATAATTATTATTTATTTATTTATTGGCGTTTTAGGTCACATATTTCTGCACAATGGCTAATCATGACCACGACAGTTTTATGGGTGGAGGAAGCCGGACTACCCGGAGAGAACCACCGAGCAAACTGTCAGCTCCCCAACATACTAACTCCACACAAGCAGGGTTAGCATTGGTTGAAGACCCGTGCCCTATCAACGTGCAGTACCCCTTGGTTCACAACACCACCATGCCCCCATGTGGGCAATGGGGGTGAAGTGTCTTGCCCAAGGACACAATGTGGTTGCTACAGGTGGGATTTGAACCGAGGACCTCTCGGCTTGCAGCCTGCACCTCTAGCTACTGAGCCACCGTGCCCCCTCCAAACAATAATTGCAAGTTTTTTGCAAAGCATAACAAGCACAAGCAAAGTTCTAGCCAATGGACCTGAAACATTGCTTGTGTTTTTTGCCCATAAGTACATAATTTAAAAGTGATACTTTGGGTGGTAACTCCACTCCATGGGTGATTTAGTTACATTCCACCCTCAGCGTACTGTATATCGATCGATAGATTTTTAAGAGGGCGCTCCTGTGAGGAGTCATAGGCCCTAATAGTATGCTAATGACAGTGCTGGGGCAGATTTGAGAGATGGGGTGTTTCTGATCTCAAAATTTTGTGACAGGCCAAACAAATTTCAAACGTATTTCAAATTGGGCAACCAAATTTCTTGTGTTTCAGCATCAATGAAATTGTCAATGACACTGTAGCTCAATTTGTCAAGACAAAGACATGTACATGTATAGTATGTGACACAGCAATGACAAACATCTAGGTAATGACCTGATAACAAAGGTACATATAAAGTATTGTAACGATCTGTACATAAATACTGACCGTTGCCTGTAACAAATGAATAGGTAAAGTATTGTAAAGGTAAAGTATTGTGACAGTCAGATGCTAAACTAGAAAAAAATCTTTGAGTCCCAGAGTGGGTCTGACTGAACCCCAAAATATTTGTTCTCATAGCACAGTGATAACAAAGGAACCCCAAAACACACTCGTTCCTGTCCCAAGGTGAAAACAAAGGTACCCAAGAAGTTTTGTGAAGATCAGTTCATAAATACGAGCTGTATAGAACTTGTGACAAAAAACTGATTGGACCTAATTTCGGTACACAATGGCCACTGGCAGCCATCTTGAATTTTGGACCGCACCCAGAAACACTCATTCTCGTCCCAAGGTGATAACAAAGGTATCCAAGAAGTTTTGTGAAGAGCGGTTCATAAATACAGCCTCTACCCTGAGCCGTATTGACATGTGTGCTTACATTGTGTAAGTAGCACTGAATAAATCAAAGTTCATCTAATTTGCATAATTTCTGCACGAAAAAAAACCCCTTACAATATGTGATTATTCCATGTTACTAAACATTCATACAAAAATCTATTCAAATCAGAACTTTCATACAGAAGTTCTGTACAAAAGACTGATTGCACTAATTTTGGTACAAAATGGCTACTGGTGGCACAAAATGGCTACTGGTGGCCATCTTGAATTTTGGACCACACCCAAAAACACTCGCTCTCACCCCACGGTGATAACAAAGGCACCCAAGAAGTTTCGTAAAGACTGGTTCATAAATATGGCCTCTAGTCTGAGCCGTATACAAGTTGTGTACAAAAAACTGATTAGACCTAATTTCGGTACAAAATGGCCACTGGCAGCCATCTTGAATTTTAGACAGCACCCAGAAACACTCGTTCTTGTCCCAAGGTGATAACAAAGGTACCCAAGACATTTCGTGAAGATCAGTTCATAAATACAGACTCTAGACCGAGCCATATTGACATGTGTACTTACTGTGTGTAAGTCGCACTGAAAAAATCAAAGTTCATCTAATTTGCATAATTTCTGCACGAGAAATAAACCTGTATTATATGTGATGTATCCCATGGTACTAAACATTCACACAAAAAATTATTCAAATCAGCACTTTCGTATGGAAGTTCTGTGCAAAAATCTGATTGCACCTAATTTTGTACAAAATGGCTGCCATCGGCCATCTTGATTTTCGGACCGGACCCAAAAACACTCGTTCTCGTCCCACGGTGATACCAAAGGTACCCAAGAAGTTTCGTAAAGATCAGTTCATTAATACGGCCTCTAGCCCGAGCCGTATTGGCATTTGCACTTTCAGTGCTGAAAGTAACACCAAAAAACATTAAAATTAGTCTAATTTGCACAATTTACGTACGAGAAAAAAAAAAGTATTATATGTGATGTATCCCATGGTACTAAACATTCATACAAAAAATTATTCAAATCAGAGCTTTCATTTGGAAGTTCTGTACAAAAAACAGATTTCTGCATCGTCGGTACAAAATGGCGGCTGGCAGCCATCTTGAATTTCAGACCGCACCCAAAAACACTTGTTCTCGTCCCACGGTCATAACAAAGGTACCCAAGAAGTTTCGTAAAGATCGGTTCATAAATACGGCCTCTAGCCCGAGCCGTATCCAATTGTTGACGTACGGACAGATGGACAGATGGACGGATGGACAGACGGATGACGGGCCATGACAAAAGCTCAAATTTGGCTTCGCCAAAGTTGAGCTAAAAATGAGTTAAAAGGTATATTGCAAATTCAGTTTAAAAGCATGTGTTTTAGCCAAAATATCAGTTATTGCCCTTAAAACTACATTTTAAAATTTTACCAACAGAAAGGCTCAAAGTTTTCTGTCAAGTCAAAGATTTCTTATGATACATAATTTTTTAAGGCTGGGGGGGTCATCCCCCCCCCCCCCCCCCCCCACTCCTCCCCCTATCTATGTTGTAGGTTAATGCTATGGGTTGCAACTTGATGGTGGTAGAAATTTAAGAGTGTTAGTTCAATTTAGCATGATGAATTTTGTTATATTAGGTAAAGGATTAATTAGAGAATTGTAATGGAAGTTGAGCATATTCTGATGGGTGCCAGTTTGTGATGACAGGCTAAAATATTACTTTAAGATGACCAAGCTGGCTGTGTCATTGTTTCTGCTATAGTGTACTGTGTATGATTAACACAAATCCTTTGTTTTTTCTCAATCAATGCCCTTCAGACTTGAATGTGCGCTGAAGCAGCCAATATTTTCTGTATGAAAGTCGGGACGAAACATCACCAGTCGAACTCGCTGGGAGGGAGTCCCGGGGTCGGTTCGGTGCACCCCCCCAAACAAATTTTTTAACAGAAACGGCGAAGAAAAGGATAGATGCGAAATGTTATACTAATGTTCTAACATGGCCTAAATCCTTTGATCGAGACTGTTCTGCCAAACTGGCAATTGCCACGTCCAGTATGCGTTAATTTGGGGACGTTTCGGATAATTTAGTGTATGCATGTTGGATCTCTGACAAGTTGTTTGCGGTAAATTTATAGTCAATACAAATCACTCACATCTTATTTTTGTGCATGCGAATTGTGAATTCGTAGCGGATTTGCGAAGTAGCTTTATCAGTCCATCTGAATTTCTCATGCAGCTAAAAGTTACTGATGCCATTATGAAACGGGAGTTGTTGCCGTTGCCCTGTGAAATAAAACACAAAGATAAACACAAAGAAAAGGATCTCAGCCCATCACTTCTTGCGATCCTCCCAAACAGAACTCGGACCATAGCCACAGTTACCCGTTCAAATCGTGATAAAACGACGACAGACAGCCCACGACCTGTACATTGAGTATGTTGAGTTAACGAAAACCAATAATGTACTTTATTAATTTTATGTTCACTGACTCATTTCCAGTTCTGATATCCCAGGAGCTTCAAGCCCAAACGCTGCAGGCAGATAAAGAAAAGGCCAAATTGAGAAGGGAAATGAAAAAAGCAATCCTGACATGCAAACCCTGTAAGGAGGACCACATCCCTCTTGGTCCTGGTTCGCCGTTTATTGATGTCGCTACAGACAGCATCGTAACTCTGCGTGTGGGGGAGTTGGCTAAACGCTCAATACAATACGAATAACGGACGAATGCATGGCGTTCCTACATCTTAACTGTTGCTGAAAATGGGTAGTCTATTTTATTTGAGTTGCGTTTTCACCGTTTACCTAATGCAGCTTAAAAAAACAATTACAGTTCACGATTTAAAAAAAAAAATCTCTCACTAATTTGTAATAAAACCACACAGATGTAGATATCACGACAACCGGTTCAGTGAGCCTGTTCTTATGATATTCACCTTTGTAACCTACACGTGCTAGTTACATTTCTTGTTCTACTGTTTGTTTATTTTTTATTTTTTATTTGTGTTAATATTAACATTTTGTAACTGTGTTATCGCGTATTTTAATAAATATTAGATTTAAATGGTCTCCATTATTTATCAACCCTCACAAAATGAGTTTACCGCTTCATGTATGGAAGACCAAAATTTGCACAACGCTGGCCATCACTGAATCGTCAGTGGGCAACATGGGTGGCATCACGGAAGGGACAATGAAGTCTCCATTTTTTATTAACCATCACAAAATAAGTTCCTGCCGATTCATGTATGGGAGACCACAATTTAATTTCCACAACGCTGGCCATCACTGCATCGTCAGTGGGCAAATATGGGTGGCACCAGGGGAGGGGCAACGAAGTCTCCATTATTTATCAATCCTCGCAAAATGAGTTCCTGCCGAAGAAAGATTACCACTTCAAGTATGGGAGACCAAAATTTACACTACGCTGGCCATCACTGAATCGTTAGTGGGCAACATGGGTGGCACCAGCGGAGGGGCAACGAAGGCTACACCCCCTGTTGGGGAGGTCTACTCCCCCGCCGGGAAGCGTCTTCTTTTATTATGGGCTTGTCGAGAGGTACCCTTGTCCCAACCCCTGTAGGGGAGAACAATCCCCCTTGTCGGTGAAAACCTTGTGCCCCATTGGTGGCAGCCAGCTTACTCAGTTTCACGATCAAGTTGTGTATACTTTACCAAGTAATTTGGATTAAATGGTGCAGATGACTAGATTGGGTATGTTCGCTACACCTCTCTCGCCCACTTAGCCATCCTGACATTCCTGGCCCTCATATTCTGAATGTCTAAATGGGTTCGGGACGTGGCTATGTGGAGGTGGATGGGGTGTTGCGGAGTATCTCTTCCCAACCCAAGTACCTACTCCGATTATTTACTCCAGTCTTTAGAAGCAGGAAATTCTGAGGCTCCAGTGAAAAAATGCTGCCAATTCCAAAGTCTAAATTGATACAATTTGATATTTTTGCCTTTTTAACTGAAATTTGGCAGTATTCTTTTGATTTTCAAACAAGAGAATACAGAAAATAATTTCGGCTAGCGTCGGAATTTCGGGCTCAAAAGATCATCAGTCGGTATAAACCCAACCTAGAGGTGGAACTGGATTTCTCAGAAGTTGGAATTTCTGAAGGTAATGTCAGAACTGTTCAACAAAGAGGAAGGAGAATAGAGGCAACTGAAATTTTCCAAGTAAAACATACTTCCCTCCCCATTCAAGACCATCTAGCAATATCCATGCCGTTGGTGTCTTTTAAAGTGCGGGAATTGTCGCAGAGTTAGTTTGAAGATGGCTTCATCTGTGAACCTTGCTGGCATTCTGGCGAACAGTTTACTAAATATCCAAGTGGTGACAGTTTTGCTGCAAACAGCATATTAACACTTTCAAAGCCAGTTAAACCACCACTATTTCTGAATACCCCAACTTCAGAAGGTGTCGACAGGACTGACGATTCTGCTTCTGAAGTGGACTGTCTGGAGATGACGCCAAAAAGCGGTACGACTTTGGCTATTCGCTTCTCAGTCATGTCCCACCGCGTGCAGCATCGCCCCAATCCAAAGCGATCGACGTCACATTCCTAAATGATATTAGTTACTGGCATAAAGAAAACGTTAAAAAATTAAACCTGATCGGAACACTGACTGGCTGATTCCGTTAGACCGGTAAACTATTCCCCAAACTATTTCTCCACTGAAAGTCAAAAAACGTTTCCAAGGATCTTGCAGATGCTACCACAAATATGAAATGAAGTATGTATCAGCTTGAACTTTCCGCCGCATTGGCTGGTCCCCACTCAAATGCTCTTGGAAGTTAGAACCACAGAAACTGAATCAGTGCAGTAACTAAGCAGCATTATGTATTGGGGAAAATGAAGAGCATATGCAAGAAATATGGTCAAAGGAACGTCTGTTACCTTATGCGACAAAGCTCTCTAGGACATCTGTTACTTCATTAAAGCTATCGATCATTCCGTTTTCCCTTTTAACGTAACTTACTGAGTCAAGGCATGCATGTTTGGGATTAGAAATAAATTTGATTTCTATACTTTTGTCAGGTTTACAGTAGGCAATGTATATTACATGGAACAGTTCATTTAAGTAAGACCTGCAAAGAATTTGGCATTCGTTCGTTTCGTTCGTTCGTTCGTTCATTCATTCATTCGTCCGTTCGTCCATTCATTCATTCGTTCATTCATTCTAAACCAATGGATAAGTTAGTTGTGGTTAGGACTGTGGACGAGTAGACAAATAACTTCTCCAGTTCATATCCATCAAAACATCTCGTTCGTCCGTTTGTTTCGTCCTCATTCCTTCACCCATTCCCACCATTCTTCATTCTTCCATCCCTAAATTCCTTTCCCAGTAACTCTGAATGGATGGGATACAGACCTTAAAAGCACGAAAATAAGACAACGCCCTATGTCCATTGATAAATGACTTCCATTCAGAAATGCTTTTATAAATATAGTTTACCACCAAAATAAACTGATCCATTTTACCCTGGTCTTTCACATAAATTATCGAAGCCGCGCTGTCTGCAGAGTTCTGATGAAACAAGTTATGTTTTGTCACAGGACAACCAGAGGTATTCAAACTGGACTAACCAAAATATTCCATCTCTCAAATGCATCTTACTGCTCTCATTAACGATAGGTTATCGGATGGGCATGGGCGCCAATAATGAGTCACATTCGCCGTTTTGAATAAGAATCTGAAATTGATTGCATGCTTGTATTGGTAAGAGAATTATTGTCTCGAACTCTGGTCCCGTTTGTCACCAGTGCTGTACCACTCATAAGTGGCGCTGATGTGGAGATGACGGCACTTGGAGGTGGAATCCACACTAGGCAAGCGACTATCCAGATAGAGATACGAAATGACTCTCAGTGCTTCTGATCACAAGCTTTCACTGAAGTTAGCATTTTACAGCAGTAGAATGCGAAATGATCACCACAGTTTAACCAACTTTAACACTAAGACTGAATTACAAGTTAGTGCCTACTCCCACTGCTCAATAAAATAAATGCTCAAAGCTATATTGAGAACAAGAAAAATATCCAACAAAGCAACATAGTAAATTTAGACGTACACAGTGCCAGCAGAAACGCGCCGTGGGAAAACTGCAAGATCATTTTTCTCTTGTTTGACCTTCACCGCATGATAATATCAGCGCCTAATAACGATTCCCCGAACGCTCTCCACGGGAACGTTCTAAGGATCGTTCTCATGTGCTAGTATTGCCAATGAATGGTAAATGTGAACTAAGAAAGATAAATGGTTTCGCGCGCCGAAGGGGTGCTGGGACGGTTTGGGACAAGCCCCTTTCGATCCTCTTTAGCAGTATAATTTTTTTTAATTTATCAGCAGCATGTCCGAAAGCGTTAAAGGAGGAACATGTCGAGGTAGTTAGCGGCGCTTGTGTTTCTTTTTATGCTTTTTCGATGGAGGTGCTAAGGTGAGTTTGCAGTTTTTTCTTTTTCTTTTTTCTCTCTCATCCATTTGTGGAATGCAGGATTGAGAATTTTGAAAGCCTCTATTTTCTCGGGAGTTAGTGCGTCGAAGACTGATGCTTTGTTCTAAAAAGCCACCGTAGTTATAGGCGAAGTAAAACAATTCTTCGTTGGTGCCTGAAAAGTCCAGTTTAAGCTCTCCATGCTGACGAATGCAGAGGTTGTCTATCCGTTCTATGAAGTCTCCCAGTGATTACTGATACCATGGTTTTGGATCCTGGCTGTCGGGTACCGGAGCCGCGGACAGCTTGGAGTTGTAGTCCGATTGGTCCAGGCTTGGAGGAGAGCTAGGGTTGGATTGATTGACCTCAATCTCCCCAGTCTCCCTCTCCGACTCCTCCCCACATTCCGACTTCATTGGGGAAGCACGGCTAGGTGTGGGTGGGGTTGGTGGTTGGGTGAGTTAATTTCAGTCTCTCACTCCTTCTCCAGTTTCTCCTTTTCGGCCTTCTCCGATCAAACCATACCTCCATGCGCCTGGCATCCCGGCGTTTGGTTGATGGTGACTTGTTCTTGTTCTTCGTTATCTTTTCCATGGATGTTCCGGTGGATTCGGCGGTTGGGTTCGTGTAATCCTTCCTTTGGTATGGACCAGCGCGGGGAGGGAGAGGGGTCGCAAAGGGGACTACCACTCCCAGAGGTGGGTCCCAGCTGGAACTTGATAGTTAGCTGAACGCTGTCACTATCAACTTGGACGTCCCAGTCGATAAGTGGACCAGCGTCCGGAAACATCAAAGTATTCTTCATCTGGCGTGTGAGGAAATCCATCACGAGCAGTTGGTTGAGTTGTACACACTCTGAAGTCAGAGGTGCGAATGGATGGCGTTTGATGATGGATTGTAAATGAACGAATGTTCCTCACGTTTATCTACCGTATTATTTCCACCGGTATTGTAAATGCTCTGGGGCGAATTGAGTAACAATGCTCTAATGGATAATAATAATAATAATTCTTTGGCCTTCCGCTGATTTGTTGCGGTCCTGTAACGAGGATGCCTACATCAACACAGGCATGTTCGTATACATGTATTATGCAATGCCAGTTTCAGTCGATCACCAATTTACCTAAACATAGATTAAAGATACAACCTCCATATCTTAATGTGGAATGAATCGTTGCTTGGTTAGCGTGGCAACTTCCTTCGAGGTGGTCGTAAGCTTGGATCCGACCTGCGTGCTGTGTCCTTCAGCAAAACACTTGACCTTATTTCCTTTGAGGGAGCGCGATTGCACAATTAATCTCAAACTCAACTTGAGCACGTTTGGTACGTTGATAAGTTTTACAGTTGCTTATCACAAGTTTGGTAGTTCCCTTTGGTACTCATGCTTTCTCTATCCCCAAACTGCCCATCCATTCAATGTCCAAAACTTTTCCCATGAGTCGAGTAGTAAACACATTCCAGGCGTTGGCTACGCGCAGCCAACGAGATCCCCCGCCACGATGGCGCCATCGTCATCCAGTCTTTAGTATGGCAGATAACCACCACCTGTTCATGGGGTATTTCGGAAAGGTTTCCACATACTGTATGTATGCCTCGGGAAACATGTCATGGGGCTAGTCCCCCTTTGAGCCCACAGGGCGTATTTTGTTTTTTATGAGCAGACATTTTGTTGGGTAAAGGAATAACCGAATAGAACCACCGAGCAGCGGTAATTAACTGACCTTTTAACGTACTTACTGAGCACAAAGAGTGTCTGAGCCAAGGTGTAGGTTGCATTGATTGATTCACACCCTAACCTCGCGCCCAATCCAGAAAAGCAAAGGTGGGTGTCTTGCCGAGGACGCACCACAAATGACGAAAGACAGATTCGAACTACGAGGTCCCATTCACAAGCCCGACGCGCTAATCAACCTACCACTTGATTCGGCCACCAGTCGCTGTACACATCGCCTTCTAAATGTTCTCCATCACTGACATAGATCTTTTTGTGTGTGTGTGATATTGTACCTACCAACCGGGCTCGGTCCAACAAATGGGGTTGTAATAACACCACAGCAGGCATAACCAAGCCGAATTATTAAAGAAAACTCGAAGATTGAGGGGAGCCCTATTGAACGTTTTCTGGAAAAGTGTATGCCTGTATTTGTGTCTGTGTGTAGATTTGTAAACATTTACAATCGGACACACACACCAGACATTCAACCCATCAAGTGGGCTCGTCAGCACAAACGGACATTTTTCGAAGTTTCGTGAGGGCTTTTTTAAATAACAGTACGTCAAAGGTGGATCGAACAAATAATTAATGACAGTCCGGCTAAACGTTTAATAATCCTAGTCGAACGTGTTCACAATACCATTTCCAGAATTTTTACTTAAAGCGATCTACAGATCTATATCTTTAATTAATACGTCGTAGAGTCCGCCTGACTTTTAAACGACGAGCTCGGGAATGCGCCATGTGGGTTCTTGTCTTCCAAGTCTCCGAGCTTGTTCCAAACGATGACAGTTCTTATGAAGAAGTACTGTTTACACTGCTCAGTTTTGCATTCTGGTATGAAGAATATTTTACTCTTATTTTGCATGGGTTTTTTCTACAATGTTCTAGCTGTTAGAATACTTGTAGTGTGCGGGTCCTGTTACGCGTTTACGTTTATTTTGTGTTTGAAAATTCTCAGGAGGCAGACCATTGTACCAGCCCCAAGCACTTTGTAGAGGAAAATCAACCGCTGCTGTCGTCTGCTTTCTTCCAGACACGCCATCTTCTTTGAATCCGTAGACATTTTGAGATGAAACGTGCGGTAAGTCTTTTTATTTTTTTCTAATTTGCTGATATTTAGTTTGATGTTAGGGTCCCAAAAAATATCAATTGAAGGGAACCAGTATTCTAGTAAGCAACCGACTCTGGGAAGTGATTCATTGCTTTCCACTGTGGTAAATATGACCTTATTTCCCCGATGAATAGAACCGTTAGCCCAGTAACCCGGGCCCTCCCTGTGCTGTCGGTCGCTTCTCAAGGTGCGGCTTCCACGCGACTTGTCATGGGCACTCACTAGTAATCGACTTTTCAGGTTGGCACTCACTAGTAATCGACTTTTCAGGTTTTAACTTGTCAGTCTATTTGGATATTTGACACGTCGCTTCCTGTGCGTTGCCCTTGCAGACCCTCTTCATGTTCACCTGGTGATAAACCAGTGGTTTAGGAGCCCAAACAAAGATCATCTGGTAGGGGAACCACGCACATAGGTTCCGTACAACTACAAGTAACTGAATTCTGAAAAATAACACTTTTTTCATCTGTGCCATCTTTTCGATCTTTCGAGGCACAGTTAATCACTGGCGACTCGTTATTTGGTAGAAAAACATGCTCCATAGGTGAGCCTCCGACTATGTGTCTAAAGCGAAAAACACATCCGCCAAAACTCCTGACAAGCTAGTATCGCGGCTCTTTCGCACCCCCTCTCACCCACCATCTCTATGACCCGGACTCTCTTAAATACTGGAATGTTTCTAGGAGCACCAATCGAGTAGTGCTACAGTTACATAATTAATCCACTATTGTGTTTTGCTAATATCCACATAATATATTGTAACGTAATGATTACTGGTAACGCGGCAAACCCTGCACTCTACACTACCGTCAAAGCTTGCTCTGTATGCCTTTTGACCGTTAGATCGAAATTGAAACGAGCTGGACACTAGTGTACTGATGATAATATAATTGTTAATAAGTCAAAGTCGGAGCACACATATCAATTGCTGTCGGTTGGAGGTCGGGGGGTGCTAGTCGTCTGTTCCTTTTGAAAAGGGGGCTTGCATCCCACTGGCTCCAACCAACACCCTGTGGCGATGTTGTGTGTAAACTCATCTCATTTCACTTGCCTGGTCTCTGATCAAATTGTCTTGGCTCCTCCAATTTCCTAATTTTACCTCACCACACTCTAATTAGATTGTGTTGGAACTCCCTTTCAACTCCCCAGCTGCATTGATGCTAAGAAGTACAAAGAAAACGTTTCATTTATTACCACCCTGTTTATTCTTATATTATGCTTTTCATCTTATTTTTAGTCAATCTCCTTCTATCATGTCTTTTTGTTTTTCTTCTTCATGTCAATAATCCCACTAGCCAGCTTGATGATAATCTTTTGTTGGAAAATGCACTCCCAGATCTCGGATTGGTAATCGGTACTTTTCGGGCTGAATACTTGAGAGCCTATTGTGTGACATTTGTTCACCAAATAACATAATGTACCAGATATCTCTCTATCGGGCCCGTATAGGTACCTTCGCCACTTCGATGTATGTTCGTAATATGAAAAACCGCCTCTCTCCAAGACAGTCAGTTTGTATCCTGAAATACTTATCCTTACGTCTTCATGGTGTAGAACCCTACCAAGGCCTTTGTCTATGCGTCGTATTGTTTTTCTTGCTACCACACCCTATTGATAGTGAAATATCCTATTATAAGCAATATATCGAAGATATTGTCATGAGCAGCGAGGGAATAACAGTATTTTTATCAAGACTTTTACTCATGTCTGGGGATGTTCATCCCAATCCAGGTCCCAACTCTAACGCTTCAGATTCTATTACCCAAGAATTACAAATTTGTCATGTTAATATACAAAGTATCAAACCCAAATTAAACATACTTCAATACGAGTGCCAGTGCCATGATATTCTGGCCTTCACAGAAACCTGGCTGAGTGATGAAGATTTATCTTCGAATATTCAGATTAGAGGGTTCCAATTACCCGTGAGACACGACAGAAATACCCGAGGTGGTGGTGTCGCAATCTATGTGAAAAACACCTTATCTTTTCGTCACCGACCTGATCTAGAAAACATGAATGCAGAAAGCGTATGGATAGAACTCTTCTCAGATCAGGGTAAGACACTATTGTTAAGTGCATTCTATCGACCTCCCAACAGTCCTCCAGCGACTTGGGATGCAATATCTACTGCTATTGACATTGCGAAAGACAGTCGCACACCGGACATAGTTATCACAGGCGATTTCAATGAGAATCAGTTAGACATATTGAAAAAACATTTCCCTGAAATTATAAACCATCACAATCTTAGACAGTTTGTAAATGACCCGACCTGCTTTACAGAATCGTCCTCCTCTATGATTGACTTAATTGCTGCTAGTTCTACCGTTGGTGTAAAAGCATGTGAGGTCCTTGAACCTGTTATCCCCGACATGATACGCTACCATTGTCCGATTACACTTATTATAGACCGCGTTAAACAACCCCGTTCAAGCTTTAAACGCAATGCCTGGTTATATGCTCACGCGGACTTTAATAGTCTAAATGGGGTGCTCTCCCATATCGATTGGGAATCATCATTCCGAAATAGCCCAGTGGTCAATATTGCCTCGGTATTTGCAGAACTTTTGTTAAATAAAGCCGACAGACATATTCCAACAAAACTCGTCACCATACGTTCAGACCAACCCAAGTGGATGCATAATAGTATCAGGCTTTTAATAAGACAACGACAACGACTATATCGTATTGCCAAAAGAACAGATTCTCCATTCGCCTGGCAAAAATACAAAAAGAAACGTAACGAGGTTGTATCAGCTGTGAGGTCTGCAAAAGCGAAATACCCCGCGTAGGTGGAATCCGTGTTGAAAAATAACAACACCACGCCTTCCCAATGGTGAAAAATACTTAAAACATTTATGGGAAACAACAAAATTATTGGCATACCTCCATTAGTCTATTCTGACAACGTATATTCTTCAGATGTTGACAAAGCCGAAATGTTCAACGAATACTTCAGCTCCATATCATCTGTTGACGACACTCGAGCTCAGCTCCCTACATCCCCACCCGAGCCGCAAGTTATGATAGACAAAATCACTCTTCAAGTTAGCGACGTTCTTGAGGCATTGTCGTCCATAAAGATATCCAAGGCGTCTGGCCCTGGCCTCATCAGTCCAAGGCTTCTTATAGAGTGTAAGTCTTCATTGTGTGAACCACTAACTAAAATGTTTAACATACTTCTAGAAAATGCCCACTTTCCTAGTCCGTGGAAACAAGCCAACGTTCTCCCCGTTTTGAAAAAACAACCTTCTAACATAGTTACAAATTATCGCCCAATATCGCTCCTCAGTTGTGTTGGAAAACTCTTTGAAAAGTATGTCTTTAAACGTCTCTGGGATTTTATGTTAGAAAATAACGCTCTAACTCAATACCAATCAGGCTTTACTGCTGGGGATTCAACAGCATTGCAGCTCACCGACATGTATGACGAGTTTTGTAAAGCTCTTGATGAAGGAAAAGAGGTAAGGGTAGTATTCTGCGATGTCAGTAAGGCCTTCGATAAAGTTTGGCACAAAGGGCTCATTTACAAGCTAAAGAAAATAGGTATCAAAGGTGACCTCTTACTCTTCTTAGAATCGTATCTGTCCGATAGATTCCAACGAGTAATACTCGGCTCCCATGCCTCATCGTGGAAATCCGTAACCGCCGGAGTACCACAGGGATCGATTCTAGGACCTCTTTTATTTTTAGTATATATTAACAATATCACGGAAAATTTACTAAGCTGCATTCGTCTGTTTGCTGATGATACCTCTTTGTATCTAATAGTAGAAAATGCTGAACTCTCAGCCAGGATCCTAAACAGTGACCTTACGACTATCGAACATTGGGCAAATACTTGGCTAGTTGAGTTCAATCCCCAAAAGACAGAAAGTATGCTCATATCCCGAAAAACCAATACTACTCACCACCCACCTCTAATGTACAGAAACTCTCAAATATCTGAGGTAAAAATCCACAAACATTTGGGTGTTTATCTTAACGACAAATGTACGTGGGACAACCACATTAAACATATTTGGACCAAAGCATGGTCCCGTATTGATATGCTGCGAAAGCATAGATTCAGCCTTGAGCGCTGTGTCCTTGAAAAAAATTATTTTGCGTTTATCAGGCCTTTACTTGAATATGCAGATGTTGTCTGGGATAATTGCACCGTTTCAGAAGCCGAAGACTTAGAAAAAATACAAATAGCTGCTGCCAGGATCGTTACTGGGGCAACGATTAGTGCAAGTAAGTCTCTCGTGTACTCGGAGACTAAATGGGATACCCTACAGGAGCGAAGAAGAAAACACAAACTTATTATGTTCTTTAAAATGTTTCACCGTATGGCCCCACCGTATATTGCCAACAAAATTCCCCCATCCCTTTCGGCGTCTAACCCAGCACAGAATTTGCGTTCAATTCACAACTATCGGGTTCCATTTTGTAGGACCTCGCTTTACCAATCCTCGTTTGTCCCCAATGTTACGGACCAGTGGAATAATATTCCATTATCAATACGCGAAAATCCTTCCTTAACCCATTTTAAGAATTTTCTTAATCAGGGCAATCTAAGACCACCACGATTCTTTCATACAGCAAAATCTCGTAAAGCCCAAATTTATCATTGTAGATTACGACTCCAGTGTAGTTACCTAAACTTCCATTTATATAACAATCACCTAGTCCATACAACACTTTGTCAATGTGGAGATCTCGAGACCCCTGAACATTATCTTCTCGTGTGTGACGCGTTTACAAATCAACGTAGAAACACAATTGGCAGATTAAGAACCAATGTTGATATAACAACCCTTCTTTATGGCTCGGAACATTTGAGCGAAAAGGAGAATTGTGAAATATTTGAAGTAGTACATAACTTTATCCTTCTGTCTGCAAGATTCAACTAGTGTGATCTTCAGAGCTCAGGATCGACCACTCGTGACTAGATCAGTAGTCCTCGATAGGCCTCTCACCGTGAAGACTGTAGACTGGGGTGAAGATCAGGCGGTAGCATCAACCAACAAACACAAACTCCACTCAAGAATTAACAGGTTCCCACTGAACCTACTATGACGTCACCAAGCTGGAATCCCTCAATCTCCTTTCTCCATCTTTCCTCTGTACTGCAGATTTTAAACATAGTATATGTATATTATTCATTTTCAGTTTAAACGTTAGACATTGTAATAACTCGACCACCATTCTGCTTTTACAATTTGAACTACTGTTTCATTGCGGGGAAATGGTACCTAATAAGCCAAAGGCTTACACCAGATCCCCAACTTTGTAAATATCTGGTCATGCTACAGTCATGTTCAATAACATCTTACCATGTGTATATTTTCTTATCTAATTGTAAAGCATGCATAATTATGTAGTTATTTACTGAATGAATAAATAAAAACTAAAAAATATCGCCGTATTCCACAATGCATCTTACTAAGGATATGTAGTAAAGTTTCTTGCAGTCAGCTGGGCAGTGTTTTAGATTTCTTTTAAGGAAACCTAAGGTTGAGTTAGCTTTCTCTGTTATATTTCATACGTGTATGTCCCATTTTAGGGCATTTGATAAGTTGAAGGCCGAGATATGGATAGTTGAAAAGATTGTACAGATCCTGCTGCTCGTTCTTTTGAGTACTCCTTCAAGCGTTATCTGGAACTGATGCTTTTAATTTGTTTAAATTTCGAAATAGGGTATCTGTGCCTTTCATATCTCTTTTGGTGCTGTTGGTGCTTTCTTTTGTGAAGACTGATTGAAACTGCCAAACTAGAATTTCGACTCCGGTTTTGCTGTCGCGCCGACTATAGCTTAGGCTTACCTTTTGCCTTGAGTACCTGTGTGAAATCTGTGTTGTCCTGTCGGCCAGAGTACCTGTAGCGAACCACTGAGCAGCATCGATCAACTGCCGGACTGACCATTGCTCACTCAGCTCGTCCATTGACGTGCAACACACCTTAATATACAGCTCCACCGTGCCCCCACGCGGGCAGTCTGGATTAAGTGTCTTGCGCAAGGAAACATCGCAGTTACAGTTGGTCAGGATCGAACCGTTGACCTTTCGTTTTAAAGTTCAATGCTCTAACCACTGTGCCACGACAGCCCTCTGGAGCCTGTAAGAGATATGTGACATATAAAATTATGTCAGTCTTACCTCGCCACCGTTTCTAATTATGATAATCAACCCTCTTGTGAAGTAGGTTACCGACCTTTTGGAAAATTAGTTTGCTTTAAATTGAAACTTATATCAACCAATATTTTTAGGGTTTTTAGGTACTGGAATCGTAAAAAGGGTCACATCATAAAAAAACGCTTCCTCGGTATACAAGTTTTTCGCCACCAATTTAAATTAAAAACTACCCACTGTAGTTACTAATTTATCAACCCTTCTCTAATCGGTCACACTAATGTACTATTGTAACCTAAATTAAAAAAAACAAACACCCAAACAAACAAAACAAAAGCCTCCCTTCCTGATTCAGTACCCCAGGCTTCACGAGTTATTGATAGTATCACTCTCCAATGTAGAGAAGTATATGAAGCAATGAAGTCGATAAAGGTGTCTAAAGCATCTGGTCCCGACCTTGTAAGTCCACGCCTTCTCAAGGAATGTAAATCCTCCTTGTGTGAGCCTCTTTTAATATTATTTAATGTGCTCTTGAACAACTCTTACTTTCCCTCACTCTGGAAACAAGCAAATGTCTCCCCAATTTTGAAAAAAACAGCCCTCAAATTCAGTTACTAATTATCGCCCGATATCATTGATAGTTGTGTAGGTAAAATATTTGAAAAATGTGTCTTCAAACGCTTGTGGCATTTTCTGACTGACAACAATGTCCTTACTCAATTCCAATCCGGTTTTACACCTGGTGATTCAACTGTCCTCCATCTGACCGACATATATGATGAATTCTGTCGAGCTCTTGATGAAGGCAAAGAAGTTAGGGTGGTTTTCTGTGATGTCAGTAAGGCCTTCGACAAGGTTTGGCATGTTGGACTTATCCATAAGCTGATGAAAATTGGTGTCTCGGGTGAACTTTTGTTGTTCTTAAAATCGTACCTATCGGATAGGTCGCAACGAGTTGTGCTAGGGTCGGATGCATCTACTTGGAGAACCATTAATGCTGGTGTACCACAAGGTTCGATACTTGGACCTTTACTGTTCCTTATATATATTAATGATATAACCGAAAATTTACTCAGTAGCATACGCCTATTTGCAGATGATACTTCCCTGTATCTAATTGTAGAGAATCCAGAGCAGGCCTCGAGATTAATCAACCATGACCTTGCCACAATAGAACTTTGGGCTAAGACCTGGTTGGTTGAGTTTAATCCCAGTAAAACTGAGAGTATGCTCATATCACGTAAATGCAACCCTACTGCCCACCCACCTCTATTCCTAGGTGATTCGCGGATATCCGAAGTCAATAATCATAAACATTTAGGAGTTATATTAAATAGCACATGTTCATGGAACGATCACATTGATCATATCTGCTCTAAAGCCTGGTCCCGCTTAGACCAACTGAGGAAGCAGAAATTTAATCTCGATCGCAGCGTGCTTGAAAAAATATACTTTGCCTTCGTTAGGCCTATACTAGAATACGCTGATGCTGTCTGGGATAATTGTTCAGCAGCTCAAGGTGCCGAGCTAGAGAAAATACAGATCGCAGCCGCTCGGATCGTTACCGGGGCAACTGTCAGTTGTAGCAAGTCTCTGCTTTATTCCGAAACACGTTGGGACTCTCTACAAGACAGACGCCGCAAACATAAGCTGTTGCAGTATTTCAAAATGTATCACCGCATGTCGCCTTTATATATTGCCAATAAAGTTCCCCCAATCATCTCATCTGCAAATTTATCGCTTAATCTCCGGTCATGTCATAACCACAGAGTTCCTTTTTGTCGGACTCAGTTGTATCAGTCGTCTTTTATTCCGAGTGTCACTGATCAATGGAACAAACTGCCTTTATCTGTCCGCGAGAACTCATCACTGATCAATTTCAAGACTTTCCTAAATGCTGGAAATCAGCGACCACCTGCGTTTTACAGTGGCGCGAAATCACGAGCAGCCCAAATATATCACTGCCGGTTACGATTGCATTGTAGTAACCTTAACTCTCATTTATATGACAATCATCTGTCACCTACCCCATCCTGTCAGTGCGGGATATGCGAGACACCAGAGCATTTTTTCTTACACTGTCCAATATACTCAGATGTCCGTAATAGTACTATCAACCTTCTGCCATTTACTGTAAACATATCGACACTTCTTTTTGGATCTGAATTTTTGAATAGTCGGGAAAATCATCTTGTTTTTGAAGTGGTGCATGATTTCATTTTGTCAAGTGGACGTTTCTAGACTGCTAAGAATTAAACCACCAGGTACGACTATTACTATATGACGAATTTACCGCCAAACCTATAATCTTGCTTTCCTTTCCGTTTTCTTCGCATGGATCACCATCAAGGCTGCTTCCGTCTCACTTCTCACTAGCAGTGCTTCCGCTGCTTAATTGCGAGTGTCTTGAATGCGAAGGCAATGCATTGTGCTTTCAAGCTGGCATCCCCTGTTTTCTATTGCTCCTTTTCTTTATACCTTCTTTTCACCTTATCCTTCATTCACAAGCAAGGTTTAAACAATATCATGTGTCGCCGCCTGGTAATTTGACTTCATGTGCTTACCTTTCTTCGACTAGAATTACCACTAACTTTCTCACCGGTTTTGTTCAGGGCCGGGGTGTCGTGTCCTCGCACTCGAGGATACCTGCTAGTGTCGACAACGATGCTGACAAATCAAATTTGAATGACCTCTCGGGTATTTGCTCCTATGTCTACATTCTATGGGCCTACAGGCAGCTCTCGCTGTGTGCATGGACGCTGTGCCCCGGCTTGGCACGTGGCTGATGATCATGGTTGCGACCGACTACAGTCCATGGGCTCCAGGCGGCGACATATGAGTCCATCTACTATATTATACCACCTTTTGTGTAAATTTCTGAATGACCCCGGGAGATGACTAACATAAGCTCCTAGCTTTCTGTCAGATCCCCCATTACATAATAATATGTTGTTTTTTTTTTGTTAGTATATGTTATATTCTTCGTGTTCTCTATATATATTGTCACTTTTATTGGTGTTTAATATTGTAACATATTGCATACTTATTGAATAAATATTGTTTAAACTAAACAAAACAAATAGCAAATGGTTTCGAACAATGTGAAAACAGTTCTTTAGAGGTAGAGAAAAAAAATCAAGAAATTCAAGTTTTCGCTATATTTTCTAAATCCGCATAACACCAAATCCCACGATGCTTATGAAATCAGTTAAATCAACACATTCAAAAAATTATGTAGACGAGTGGCCTAGGGGGTTAAAAACATATGATTAGTGTGTCGTTATGGTGGACATACATTTTAATAAAGTTTATTCACTTGCGTGGATTAACGCTCCTTTTCTCTGTTCCTGCATTCCTGAGATTAGGTACCCGTTCCTGTTCCATGTCGTGTTCCTGAGAATAGGTGGCCCCTTAAAGTGTAGGCATTCAATATGAGGAACCAACAACGGGGATATTGTGATCGTCGAGGTGGAGATTTCCTATGAGATCCAATTCGCCGCACACTAAATGTCATTTTGCCATACACAGGAGCATTTTATTCCTATTAAACTCTCTCATAGTGCGATATATTTTACGGATCTTTTGTTAAGTATTGGAAACTTATACATATATGTCCCCAAATATTTCGAAACTGCTGGAAAATACATTGAAATATGATAAATATATAAACATATTTGTCCTTCGTAATTGTTTCATAGTCATTTATCGGCCGCGTATGTACGTTTGAATGGGAATAGTCTTAATCTGTTTGTGGACATGGGATGATTATCACCCATGTATTAGAATTTAAGTACATGCCTCTGAAACCCTGACAAAGAATACGATCATTTTCTTCAATTCTAGTTGTGGTAATTTAAACTCTTGTATAAAATTCTCCACCTCATCGATCGCAATATCCGGTGTTGGTCTCCCACAGTTGTATACATTCTTCTTCTCCTAGTAGTTCGGTGGTTTCTTGTGGAACACATTCGCACAACGATTACTATTTTATTTTTGGGGTCCCTGGTAACAATAGATTTCACGTGATCTCTTTGTCCCCACTTGAATTTGGGGTTGGAAACGATACTTTGCTTGCGGCCTCTTTTTCTGTTCGGGCTGCTGGGAGAGCCACCATAAACAAAGCACCCTCTCCCAGCAAGGATCCAAGGACAACCCGGACATTCCGCTTTCACAGCTCTTTAACTCCAGCAATACCCAGGGAACTCTAAATCTAAGTAGTCCACCAGTCTCCAATCAAGACTCTGATGGTAAAACACTAAAAAAAGAAAGCAAGAGGGTAATGACTCTGACAAAGAGCTGCAGGAGTGCACGAGCGAGGAAGGCTTTGAAACAATGACGAAAAGAAAAGTCAAAAGGTCTAGAAGCTTCATTCCTCGTCCGTGCCCTTCTGGCTCTGCATCGTCAGGAGGGCCGTCAGTAGGCCAAACTATCAAAAATAGCGCCACGAGTAAGAATTGCCACAGCAGCTATGCAAAAACCACAGACAGGGCACTAAGCCAAATGAATCAGCCAAGTCAATCAAATTAGCTAAGCCCGTCGAATCCCACACAGACGCCAATGCCTACACCAACGCCAAACCCTCTTATGGAGCTTGACTTCTCTGCTGCTGTCAAAAAGACAGCAGATCGCCCGCTATTAAAAACCAAAAGACAGGGGAAAGCCCCCCCCCCCCCCCCCACACACACACCTGTAAAAAAGGCAATACCGTTTACGATTGTCGTCACTAGGGTTCACCCAGATACTCCCAAGGAAGCCATCTCTATGTGCGAGTGGGAGAGGTTTACCCCAAGAGCCACGGGCAAATGCACGTGGAGACTTAAGGTGAACTGCCCCAGCAACGCGATAAAACAAAAATTAACCGCCAACGGAGTAACCATTAATGGCAGAAAGCACGCGGTGGAGGAGTACAGAACTACCCCTCCACCTATTCAGTGCCACAAATGCCAAAAATTCGGGCACTTAGCAACTAAATGCAGGGGGAATCTGACCTGCATGAGATGCGGAGGTAATCATCTCACAAAAGCATGCAGATC
The DNA here is from genome assembly GCA_031216915.1 of Pictodentalium vernedei. Classification (NCBI taxonomy): domain Eukaryota; kingdom Metazoa; phylum Mollusca; class Scaphopoda; order Dentaliida; family Dentaliidae; genus Pictodentalium; species Pictodentalium vernedei. The sequence goes on from CM062292.1 coordinate 335,688,926, forward strand.
AGACTCTCCCTCATGCCCAAACTGCAAATGGGACCATGTCAGCAACTATCGCGGGTATCCCCACTTTAAAAAAAAGTAAAACAAAATATTGAGTTAAAAAACTTAAATCTAAAAAATCCCGACAGTGCCTCCTCCCCCACACAATCTGCTCATTAGTTACGGGAGCATTGATCTCCGTGTAAAACAAACATGTGAGTACTAGTCTGTCTGACATCTGTCAAGATGTTAGCCGGTCAGCGTCCCGGCTTTTCAAAACACAAATATCCGATTCCCTAATTAAGGCTGCAATCAACACCCAATAAAGCCGCCAAACACCTCTAACCAAACACCAAGATTAAATTACAACCCTATCATGAATAAGTTACAAATAGCCGTGTGGAACGCTAGAAACGTTAATAACAAAAAACTTCAAATGAGCCGACATTTCGGAGATACAGACATTATCTGTATCTGCGAAAGTTGGCTTCAACCCAGCAAAAATTTTTCATTAAGTGGGTTCAGCACTGTTAGGAGAGACCGACTAATCACCCAAGGTGGCGGCGTTGCTCTTCTAATAAAGCAGAACATCAAAACTAAAACCATAAAAACTAATCGCCTCGATGCAGAGGTGATTGCTTCCGAAACCACAGTCGACAATAAAAACATCGCGATTGTTTGTTATTATAACGACCCAAGCAAAATTGTATCTGACACTGTCTTTGAATTTTTTTACGAGGAAATAAAAACACTGCATTTTCCTCGGCGACTTCAATGCCAAACACCTGTACTTTGGCTGCAACAAAACCAGCCCCAACGGTGAAGCCCTCCTCGAAATCACAAAAAACATAACCTTCATGTGGTTATGAACGACAACTCAGCAACCTATATCAGTAACAACCCACTATTTTCATCTGAAATTCTCGATCTAATTATCGCCAGTGACACCTTGATAAACCACATCGATGACCACTGGGTCGGCGATGATGACTTAGGCAGCGATCACCTTCCGGTCCATGCCTCACTGCAGCTAGGAAATGGCCCACTCAGGCACCCCCCCAAACTTTAGAAAAATTAATTGGAACCTCTACTGCGACATCATCGATGTCAAACTCACAACCCCCCCCCCCCCCCCCCCATCCAATGCAGCGGAACTCGAAACCCAGTGCGAGGGCATAGAGAAAATCATTAACTCAACTCTAAACGAAATATGCCCAAAAGAAGAAGAGCGTCCCTGGAGAAATACTATCTCGGGCGACACACTGTAACTAATCAAAACTAAACGGAAAGCTCTTCGCACTCTTAAAACCGAAACTGACCCCGGTAAGAAAGCTGACCTCCAAAAAACATACAACCGCCTTCATGGCGAAGTCAAGGAAGCCCTCAAAGCTGAAAAACAAGTCATCCGGGAAAAGGCAACAGCCAATCTAAACGGGGGCCAGGACGCCAAAAAATTCTGGGACTCTTTCAAAACCCTAACTGGGCAAAGAAACAAAAGCCGCAAAGCCGCAGCCAAACCTCTTAAAAGGGAAGACGGTTCCTTCACGCGCACCGACAAAGACAAAGCCGACACCTTTGCCGACCTCCTAAGAAAAACGCATCGTCCGCATCAAGGCGCGGGCAATGACGACGCCGCCATAAACGCCATTGATGGCTTCATCAGTGAACACCCTGATATCTACCGCGACCCTAAATTCGATAACGAGCCAAAAGACGGGGATGACGATGACCTCGTCACCCCCATCACAAATGACGAAATCATCAACGTCATAAAAAAATGCAAAAATTCCTCCTCACCCGGCGAAGACGAAGTGAGCTACAAAATTCTAAAACAAAGCCCCAATTCCCTAATCGAAAAACTAAACAAACTATACAACGCATGCCTCACCCATGGCTACTTTGCCAAATGTTGGAAAAAAGCCATCGGTGTCATGATACCAAAACCTGACAAGGACCCCTCCGATCCAGCCAGCTACCGCCCAATCAGCCTCCTCTGCTGCATTGGTACGACATTCGAACGAATCCTTACCAATCGGTTCAGGGGGCACCTTGAAGACAACGATTTTTTCAATAAGTGGCAAAGAACCTATAGAAACCGTAAACAAGGCATCGAGCATGTCTACCGACTAGTCACTCAAATGAAAACCGCTATCAACAATCAGCAAATAGGCGCGGCAGTCCTGTTGGACGTCAAAAACGCATTTGACTCTGTTTGACACAATGGAATGCGCTACAAATTATCAAAAATGAGACTCCCCATGAAACTGCTCAGATTACTATCCTCTTTCCTAAATGATCACGAAATTAAAGTCAGAGTGAACAGTGAAATGTCTGACAGTGTCCCCCTTGAAGTGGGCACCCCCAAGGATCCGCCCTAAGCCCCCCTCCTTTACATCTTCTATGTAAACGATCTTAATTTCATCGATGATAGTGTTCAAGTCTCCCAATTCGCGGATGATAAGGGCCTCTGGGATTCTAACAATACGGCCAATCTGCTCCAAAAACCTCTGCAACGCGCTCTCGATGACCTAGAACAATGGTGTGCCAAATGGAGAATTCAACTGAACGCCAATAAAACCCAACGAATCACATTTACTCGCAAGACAAACAAACGTGATTTTGACCTAAAACTAATGGATAACACCCTCCCAGAATGCAAAGAGGCGAAATTCCTGGGTATCACCATTGATCAAAAACTGTCCTTTAACAAACACACCGACGACATGGCGAAAAAAACAACCAAACGCATTAACCTATTGAAAATGCTAAAGGGAACTTCATGGGGAGCCAACCAGTCCATCCTACTCAAACTATACAAAGCCTTTGTGCGCCCAGTACTCGAATACGGGGCAATCATCCTAACTGACCTCAACCAATCTAATATGGGTAAACTCCAGAAGGTCCAAAATCACGCGCTTAGAGTCGCCCTCCGCGCCCCATGGGACACACCCATCAAAACACTCCACGACAGGGCCGATATCCCCACCATCGAAGACCGCCTAGCCACCCTGGTCGCGAAAAATCATGACCGGCTAGCCGACAGTGATCTAATTTCCGAACTTGGAGCCATTTGCGAAAGCCGACAAAAACCCCAAAATTCCAATCAAAACTAAGACCGCTCGAAAAAACTAGGGAATGAGAAGGTGAACTAACAGGCAGATTAACAGCTTAACTGTGGCCTTCTACCAGAAAGGGCTGCCTTCACCGACTCAACTAAAATTACATTACGTCTAAATATTGTATAAAACTAAACACGCTTAATAATAAATAGGGAACGAGAAGGTGAGTTAACAGGCAGATTAACAGCTTAACTGTGGCCTTCTATCAGAAAAGGCTGCCTTCACCGACTCAACCAAGGTAATTGAAAATCCGAAACCTAGAGAAAAAATTAGGAAACGAGAAGGTGAGCTAACAGGCAGATTAACAGCTTAACTGTGGCCTTCTACCAGAAAGGGCTGCCTTCACCGACTCAGCTAAAAATTAGATCATAAGCCTATTCAATAACTGCATTAAACAAAATGTGCTATCTTTATTTTTTATACTTTACATATTCTATTGAAAACCAATTCTGACTTCTTCTTTTAAGCAGGTACACAGAAGATACTTTTTGACCAGCACCCCAATAACCGCTATGGACACTATAACCGTTATGGAAACTGTAACCCCCATGGTTCCTGAACATCCTCCACTCCATCCCTAGAAGTGGTCGACCACTTCAAGGGAGGCGAGTGTTGGTCCTGCGTCCCGCTCTGCCCCTTTTTGTAAGCGCATTGCGCATCTTCTGCCTCATCCCAATAGGATTAAAATGCAGGCCTGCTCCCGAACCAGGGAAGTTCGGGTCTTCTTTCTGGTGGTCCCCGAAGGGGGTCGTTGTTGTTTTCTTTCAAAGACGTCCTACCAAACAGAGACAGCCTGAGGCAGATTATACTTGCCAGTGATGGCCATCACTCAAAATCATCTCAGAAGTGGCAGACTATATTTGCCCGAAAACCCAGAACCCAGACCCAACCTCTCACACTGGTCCTCACCCGAGGGTCCAACGGACATCAGTCAAAGAGACCATCACGCCGCAACCAGTGACACCAGCCGAGTACCTGAACCGTTTCCTCCTTCAACACGCCTAGACATGTGAAAATTGATCATTTGCAGTCACTGAGGGTCGAAAGGGGCTTGTTCCCCAAACCGTCCCTACGCGACTTCGGCGCATGAAACCATTCCTTTCCATCTGTTCGGGGTCTCCTTTTAGTACGACCGTTTTCATCTGAGTGACAAAGCTGAAAAGTAGAAAAAATAACACGCTGCTGCATGCGTTTTACGGGTTTCATTTTCAGCAACAGAAAGTGTTGAATCATGAGTTCTATTGGAACTGGGGTAATGGAAAACAATAATTTTAAGTTATTTGCCGTTGTGGTCGAAAAGAGTTTTTGAAATGTTAAATATTAATCTCGTCTCCTATTTTCGTTGTATCAGAGGTGATCTGGACTTTTGTCACATTTCGCCGAAATTTTGTATGACCAAGTAAAAATAACACTTCACAGAATATTTTGATATTCACCTTGACTGGGTGACCCCTTACCGACAGTATTTTTTGATATTTCGAAGCAAATTTGGGACACTGCCCCAAAGCACAGGAACTCTGCACAAGCTGTGAAATCAAAAGAAAAATGATAATATTTGATGGCATTTTTGAATCGATGCTGACGTGCCCCCATAATGGATTATAAATATTAAGAAGGGGTATGCAGAGAAGTCGGCCCATTGCGAACTCGACCCCGGAGAGAAGTCGGCCCCGCAAACTACAGGAGACCTCGGCCCATAGGAGCCGTCGGCCCCAACAATTTAGGAGAAATCGGTCCACGAGAGAAGTCGGCCCCACATACTAATAAGAGTAGCGTTTAGCTCAGCATTTTATTTTGTCAAATGACCGGGATGGGGGGGTGTGAGAGATTAGGATGCTTCGATGGAAGTGGGCAAAACATAAGATGACTTCTTTCGACTGAGTGGCAAAAAACGCCTTTTGGGGTTGGCAAAAATGACAACATAACAGTTTTTTTTTTTCAATATTTAATTAAGATAATAAGATAATAAAAAATAAGCAGTTTTAACAGAGGAAAATAGACATAAACGTAGCAGTTAATGGTATTATCGGTGACAATTATTTATTGAATTTTCGATACACTAAATGTAGTCTTGTTTTTTTTTTACCATTGAAAATACCAGTACGTAACATTAATTACTAGAAAAACCGTCGGTGGCAAATCTAATCGCAAAATAAACATTTCTCAAATGATGAATCAATTAATTCAGTGATTGAGAAGATGTCATTCGCCTCTCATCTGAAGTAAAGCAGATGTGATTTTTACAAAAACATCCATTTTGGATTGTTCGTCACATCTTTTCCTGAGTTATTACTCTAACAACCGTCCCTTGGAAACTAAACAAGGTAATGGCATCCAATGAAAACAAGCCAGTGGGAGAATGGGGAAAATGTTTGCGCGAGTTGCCGTATCTATGGACGCCATCAACTTGAAAAGGTTTCAAAGTGACTGCTAAGAAGTGTATAAATGGTTAATGTGAACTACAGAAATGAATAAATGTCAACCCAAGATTGAAAATTGATAAAGGTATATGATTAATATTTGGATCTGCCCTCCATAGACAATGGGACCTTGAATTATTTATAATAAATCGGAGAATTGTCGCTTGTAACCCACTGTCCACAATTTTGTCTGACTAAATGTTTTTTGGTCTTTTCTGCAACTTCTGCCAGTTATCATGAATAACCCAAGAACACCCAATGGTCATGTAATACACCACTGTAAAGCTTATCCATTCCCCTTTCCACTGACACCGTGTACTGCTTGATGGGTTATGTGAATCAAATTTGAGGGTGGTATAACGAAGATGAGTGCTATCGTTTTTAGTGATGAACCGATTATCAAAACTTGCTATCGGCCGATTACCTGTTATTTCTCTGCCAATTTCGATGGCTGAAGTAGGACACTGAAGAAAATCTGTTGGTGCCTGTTAAAAGGCTGTTATACTACAGAATTTCATTGATAAATCATCAATTACGAAAGCTTAATACCACATAAGTTCGCAGAGTATGTATATTTAGTGCTGGGCAGTATTAGCCAAAATAATATTTGCATTTTGGTTGAGTGTGGGGAAAAGATTGTTTTTAATGATACAATCACACAATATTGTTCTTGTGAAGATTGTGTTTTATTCTGGTAAATAGTGTTAATACGGTTCTGTGTAAGGACACTTGGCTGTATTAACCAGGAATACACTGAGCACACATACTTTGAGTTGAGTCTTAAATGAATAATAATTTTGATGTTAATGTGTGTTGGGAAGTCGTATGACGCATGGTTTACCAGAATGTATTACTCAATGTTCTTTTTTCAGTGCGTTACCTCCCTTGATGTGTTTCTCTAATGTTTACATGAACTCTACAATCTTTGGGAAATGGTGGTGATCTCGTACCGATTGCAGTTGGTGAATTCCATAATATCTCTGCTCTGCAAATCCCTAAATTTTCTGCTATGCATTACACACATTTTTAATGGGGAAACTTTATTGAAATGGCCAGATTTCAAAGGGATTTTTAATATTCAGTGTTAAATATAGAATAACTGGAAACCACTGGTTTTTAACTGCCAGTTGTCATAATTGACTGATGCCCTATAACTGGCCAGTTCCGATTGCTGATTCTGATTATCGGTTCATCACTGATCATTTTCGAAAAGCGAGTTGTGTACCTTGTTAATATTTATATACCATTATGGGGGCAAGTCAGCATCGATTCAAAAATGCTATCAAATATCATTTTTCTTTCGATTTCACAGCTTGTGCCAAGCCCCTGTGCCCCAAAGCATGTAGTTCAGCAATCTTTACACTTTATTAATGGCTAAAATATCACAGACATTCAGTATGAATGGATAATTTGGTATTTCTTAATTGTCAAGATGTTGGATCTGAATTATTCCTTCACACTCAGTATTTTTCTACTTGACTGATCCTCACAAAGTGTCGATTTTCGCGATAATTCATTTTTAAAATAACCATACATGTATGATCATTCATACCCCCCCAAATTACTTTTTGGGACAAATCGTCCCGTGTCGATGTGCATTTTGGACAAATCGTCCCGGGACGAACTGGTTTTGGGACGAAACGTCCCGGAGCCGTGGCTACTTCTCTACATATAGATTCCTTAAATTTCAAATCTGTGTTAAAATTCCTGAACAAGTTTTGTTGGGTACTCAAAACACGAAAATAGGAATATATATCAACCTTTTGTCCTCATTACTGACTGCATTCGCTGTTAAACTGTACATGTATTTCCTTACATTTGGGCAGAGTTTATTGATCTAAACTATGTTTAATCTTTTATTTATCGTGATTTTAACACTGCAAAGCATCAACAATTGCTTCGATATCCATGTTTTTTTGCGCAATGCGGAGTTGCTGCCGAAACAACTATCGATGTGGAAACAGAAATACGATCGCATTCACACAGCCGAGGTCGATTATGATCATTGCTTGGGGGCGATTTTCAACTTCAGTGTTGAAAAACTCTAATCAGGTCTTTACTTCTCAGAATAAAGAGAGAAACAACCGAAAGTTAACCTTGTTTTCAAACTTCAGTCGCGATACCCCATTTTCAGAACATCTGCATTAATTGCTGTAGCATTCGAGTGTGGCATTTACCACGAAAATAGGTGACAAAATTACTTCTCATGCATCATAGTTTAAAGTTCGTCTGTTTATCAAATGCGATTTCCTTTGCAGAACTGGAATTTGTCACTTGTTCCAAATTATAATGACAAATATGTTTATTTCTTCACCTAATTTTGAAAGCTTGAACTCCAAAGCTAGTGTCAAAATTACAGTTGTCAGTTGAAGTTGGATGGAAATTTAGGGTTACAATGACCCTATGAGTGACTTTTACTTGCTACAATTTTTATGGTCGGCATAACTTTTTAGGGTGCATCGGATTACCCTAAACACAGGTATTTGGGTGGGTGGATGTGCCAATTTTGCAACAGACTCAGAGCAAAAATCATATATTTTTATACTGTACCAATGACCCAGACTTAGCTGGTGCTAACTCCACAAAAACCAGGGCCAAACACAAATTTTGCCCCCCAATCCCCAAAATTTGCATCCAAAACAAAAAGAAATCATGTCCTAAAGGACCTCCATAGTACGACTCTACTGCGCATGCGCAGTGACGCAGTCGTCCCGAAATTGGCGCCAAATATTATTCTCTGTTTGGCCCTTCATCAGTCAACATCTCACTGATCTTTGTGCTTGTAAATCTCAGTTTAAAGGATGCCAGACACGTAATTCTTGGAGAAAATGTGATTCTAAGGAGGATAGAAGGAGGAGAGGAAAAAAGAAGTGGCAAAAAATAATCAGGGCTGTACTTAAAATTTTTTGTTGAAATTATGTTAAGTTGCCTATTTTCGAGGCAAACGCCTCTTGTTGTCATTCTTGCTAATTGTTGCACTGCTTATTCAGTGTTTCCTCTCCCCTAACCTTCTAAAGTCCCCCCTTGCAATTCTCCCATGCTTTTGGCATATTTTTGAGAAGTTTCATTTCTAAAAATTCCCTGGGAGAGTTGCTTGGTTACAGAATGTTTTCTGTTATTTTCCCCATAGTTACGTTTTCACCCATGGGTGTATAACGTTTGTGTTCTGCATCTTCCATCTGATGTTCTGCAGATTCTCCCCTGGGAGTCTCTGTTTTGCATCAGATAGAGTGTAATTGATGACTGATTCCGGGCCAGTTTTTTCAGTGCCTGGAGTCATGTTTTCTTCTGTGTTTACACTGTTTGTTTTCATTGGCAACAGCCTTTTTTGAGGGGGGCTGTTTGCCTTTGAGGTAGTTTATCTCATTATAAGATACATTTATATTATCCGAAAGTGTCTCATTAATTATTTTATATAATTTTAAAATTTTTGACCACACTTTGCCATCGGATCCATCGGGGCTCAACGTTACTTTTCAGCAACTTGGGCTTCTCAGAAAAAATATTTTTTCAAAATTATTTTGTTTTGCAATTGTTTTTTCATTTATTAATGGATCATGTTATTATGTATCTTTGTGTCAGGGGTTTTTGCGAGTAACTAGGACTTATTGTTGTTCTTTCACAATGAAGGGAACTTGTTCAAATTGTAATAGGAAGAAATCTTCCTCTGACTTTCATGATTATTGCATTAATTGTAGTCAGTGTTCTCGCATTAATCCCTGTCCTGTATGTGAACATTGGGATGAGAAACATTGGAAACGTGTGTCACGATATGTTGTTTCTGGAGAAAGAGCGATGCCGGCTCTTTCTCCACAAGGTCACTCTACTCTCTCAGTTTCTATTTCAGAGGAACCAGAACAGGGTGATGTTTCCATGTTATCTTCTTCAAGTGTGCGTCCGTCGTCACAAATAAATACAGAGCTAGCGGCAAAAGTGCTCATGGAGATTAGACAAATGTCGTCCGCTAGCTCGCCCGGTGTAGCGTCCATTCACCGAATGGTTCGGCAGCCGGGTTCGTCCGATGCGGTCCAAGAGGAAATTTTGGGTGATGCGAGCACTATAAAAATAATAGATGCACACCCAGTGACGGCGGATAGTGAACGAGAACGGAGGAAGCCTTTTAGTCCGGTTCCTAGCTCGTCCAGGTCCAGCCGGGCCGCGAGCGAGAGAGGCCCCTCTCTCGTACAACAACATCTGGGACCAGATGTTGTGGTACAAAATGTGTCTTTAGCGGAGCATACGTCCGTCGCTCGGGACGCTCCGTTGTATAAGCAGTCCGCAGAGACTGTTAAGGCTTCCTCTTCTCGCCGGCGCACACGACCGCACCTTGGCTGCGTGACCTCCGATATTTTGCCAGCTTCGCCGATGAAGGATTCTTCGGCGACCAGGTCACACCATCCGGCAGCCAGGGATTCGAGACCGATGGACTCCGGACGTTCGCATAGGAAAAGTATGCGGGAGCCATCTGATGCGGAGCTGCCCTCGGCAAAGCAGCGAAAGACCGCTCCTCCGCAGGTCTCGACGTCGGACATTCTAGTGCAGATAGCACAGCTTATCGCAGCATCCCAGCAGCCGACAGAGACGGTGTCGGATCGAGAATTATCCGACGGCGCTGGGTCGGTACGCTCCGCCGAAGCATCGGGGGCGGACGACCGGGAACATCGGGAGGTCCGACCGGATGGTGAAAGGGATACGGATGAATTGGAGCTATCCCTTTCGGAACAACACAAAGCTGCCGTGGACTTCATCCGGCACTTTCTTCCTCAAGTTGTTCCGTCGGGCCAGACTGCTGCGCTTCCGGACAGGAGAATTATAGCGTCATTGGACTCTGATTTTTTCGAGCGGTTCAGGGACATCGCTCCGGAGTTTCCGTCGCAGTCCAATAATGTTGCAAGAACATTTGAATTATTGAACGACGCTATTTTTAAACTTGCTTCCAGGACGGGGAAAGCAGGCTTCTTGTCCGCAAATACTCTCAACCTGCCTTTCATTAATGCAAGGAATAAATTCGACACGGCAGGTCAGGGTATACCGAGAGTTCCTCTGCGTATGGACGACGAGGCGGAAGACTTAGAGCTATCATTACCGTCGTCAGCTTCTATTCCAACCGCAGTTTTGGAAACAGCTATTGCGTCTAACAGAGCCAATTTAGATGCCTTATCTTACGCAGATCACCTTACGAAGGCGTTATCACTGCGTCTTCAAGGGGAAGAGTTTCAGGATATACAATCCTCCTTAAGACTTCTTTCAAGGGCAGTAGCTTATTCCACGTGTAACTCCGCCCTTTCAGTGGCAAATCTGGAGTTGGTTAGACGTGACGCAGCCCTGTCTACATCCACACTAGTGGATTCTAAGGTGAAGAACTCTCTTAGAGTCGCTTCGGTCTCAGGAGATCTTCTCTTTGACGGCAAGCTTTCCGCTATTTATGATAATATTAAAAAGAAAGCTAGTGATTCTCTGTTGTTTAGATCCGCTCCTAAAAGGTCGGATACAGCAGACACGAATAAGGCGGGCACTTCTGGGTCTTATCCGCCCAAGAGAGGTTCCTATAGAGGTTCCGGTGCGTCCTCTAGCTCTTATTCGAGAGACCGTCAGGATAGCGACTCTCGTTCGGGACGTCCTTCAGGCCGGGACAATCGGTCGGACGCCCCGAGGTCGACGAGGCGAGGTGCGGGTCGTGGAAGACGTGGTTTCTCCTACCGCAGGCCTCGCAGATCCAGGAGGTGATGGCTCAAACCTCTATCGCGTTCCGGTTGGCGGAAGGTTGTCGAGTTTTTCTCAAGAGTGGGCGTCGATTACGGACGACCCGTGGGTGAGAGGAGTGACTTCGGAAGGTCTAAAGATATCCTTCAAACGAAAGCCTCCATTAACTCGAAGTCCAAAGTGGACTCATCTTCCGTCAAACCCTCAGAAAAGAGACGCTCTGCTATCAGAGGTGCAGTCTCTTTTAATGAAGAACGCGGTAGAGGTCGTAGAAAACCAGGAATCGCTGGGATTCTACAGCCATCTGTTTCTGGTTCCGAAACCAGACGGCTCGTTCCGTCCAGTCATAGATTTGAGCTGGATAAACAAGCTGATCGTCGCTCCGAAGTTTTATATGGAGACGATTCGATCGGTCAGAGCGAGTATTCGGGTGAACGATTATGCAACGAGCATAGATCTCAAAGATGCGTACTTTCACGTCATGGTACATCCGACATTCCGAAAGTATCTACGCTTCGCAGTCCTAGGAGTGGTGTATCAGTTCCGGGCCATGTGCTTCGGATTGAATCTAGCACCCTGGGCTTTCACTCGGGTAATGAACTCGGTAATGATCTACTTCCGAGCTCATTCGTCTGCGGTAACGTCGGCCTACCTGGACGACATTCTTCAGAGGTACGGCAACGAGTTAACGCTTCAGAACGATGTTCAGAATCTTCTTCTATTGCTCCGACGTCTCGGTTTCATAGTAAACGAGGAGAAGTCGGATCTGGTGCCGTCCAAGTCATTCACTTATCTGGGAATGAGCTTCGAGACGCACAACAATCTCGTTCGTCTGCCGTTAACCAGAGCGAAATTAGTCAGTTGTTACGCTCGCTATTGTCTGAATACAGACAAAGTCACGGCGAGAGAATTTATGAGACTGATAGGTCTGTGCGGAGCCGCCGCGGATCTCATTCCGATGGGACGGCTACGCACACGGCCTCTTCAAATTTTCCTGACTCAGAATTGGAGTGTGAAAATTCATTCGCTCGATGTAGACGTTCTCTTGTCAGATCAAGTGAAACAAGAGATTCAGACTTGGGCAAACATTCAGTGGTTAACTCAAGGAGTTCCGCTGCAGTTGCCGGGTCCGAGTTTTACCATTATGACGGATGCCAGTCAAACAGGTTGGGGTGCATCATTAATCCCAACGGATTCGAGATGCCAGGGTCTTTGGGATCCGCAATTCCTGTGCAAGCACATAAACATCAAGGAAATGATGTCAATTTGGCTTGCGTTACGTCACTGGATGGACATTATTCACGATGCTCATGTCCAAATCCTATCCGACAATACGACAGTAGTGGCGTATATACGGAATCAGGGAGGCACTCATTCAGTTCCGTTGTTCAATCTAACGGAAAGAATCCTTCTGTTTGCGTTGGAACATCACGTTCTTCTTTCGGTCCGTCACATACCGGGTCGTCTGAATGTGCTAGCAGACTCCCTTTCACGAAAGGGTCGCTTGTTGCCGTCGGAGTGGACTCTCAACAAACAAGTATTCAATCAGATTTGCTACCAATGGGAACGGCCAATGATAGACTTATTTGCGACACATCTCAACAATCAGTTGCAGACGTATGTGTCCCCGTGTCCGGATCCAAGAGCATTTGCAGTAGACGCTCTATCGATCCCTTGGGACGGAATGATAGGATATGCGTATCCTCCAGCGCCGTTAATTCAACAAGTATTGCTAAAGATAAAACAATCTCAATGCAAGATTCTGTTGGTAGCATCTCTGTCGCCACAGAGACCGTGGATAAATCTACTCAGGTGTCTGTTGTGGGACCTACCGCGGAAGCTCCCTCCACGAGAGGATCTTCTTTGGCAGGGGAAATCGCGCCAACTACATCACAACCCGCAAGGTCTCAACCTTCACGTTTTTCCGTTGTGCGGTCCTTCTTGCATGGCAAGCACTTTACAGGACGAGCAGTGGACGCGATTTCTAACTGTAGGAGGACCTCCTCTTCGCTAAACTATGCGGCTAAGTGGAAGGTTTTCCGTCGTTGGTGTAGGGATCATTCTGTTGATATATTTGATCCCTCTATACCAGACATTGCTAACTTTCTAGTATACTTGTTTGACTAAATCAAACTGCAACCTGTTACTATAAAGGGTTATAGATCTATGTTATCTGATACCTATGCACATCATGATAGTTTACAAATTGGATCTAATGTCTCTTTATCTAAGTTGGTTAGAAACTTTTCGATAAATAGACCCAGAACTCTTAGATTAATTCCTAAGTGGAATTTAGCTTGGGTTCTCCTTAAATTGAAGGAAAAACCATTTGAACCTCTTGGGACAGTAGATTTCAAATTCTTATCTTATAAGACAGCTTTTCTCTTAGCTTTCTCTTCTGCCAGAAGAGTCAGTGAGCTTCATGCACTATCGGTGGATGATTCTCATTATCGTAGTGTTGGGAACACTATCACCTTCACTACTAATGTCGGTTTTTTAGCTAAGAATCAGGCTCCTAATAAATATCCGGAACCTATTGTTATTAAGGCTCTTCCGTCTTTAGACGGGCGTAGGCCTTTACTCTGTCCTGTTAGAGCACTACGTATCTATAAACAGAGATCTCAGTTCATCAGAAAGGGACGGAAACGTTTCTTTCTGTCTTTGATGCCTAATAGAAAGGACATTTCAGTCCATTCTATTGCTAGATGGATTCAGTTAACTATCCGTACTGCGTATGAAGATTTATCTTCTTCTCAGCAGTCTGTGCTTAAGATTTCTGCTCATGAAGTAAGAGCTCTTTCTACTTCTTGGGCTTATGCTAATAGTGTTGCTATTACAGATTTAATGAAGGCTGCTTATTGGTCTCAGCCATCCACATTTACTAATTTTTATCTCAGAAATATTGAGTCCATTTCTGGAGACCTGCATTGTTTAGGTCCGTTATCTGTTGCTCAGAATGTCGTCCACTAAACAGTTGCAACTATAGTTATGCAGGCTTTCTGTTCCGGCAGTGACTCCGTCCGGCTGCCCTCTTCGCTCTGGGCTATTTGACCCAGGGCAAGGGGAAGGGGGGGGGGGGGGGCGGGTGTTCCCTTAGGTCACCTGCTTTATAGTGAAAAGCAAGGGAATGCCTCCTCCAAGACAGTATTTCTGAGTCGCTTCCGGGATGGTTTTAAAGTGTAATATTAATGTTTAATTTCATTCATGTCTTATTTTTAAAGTGTAGCTCGGTGTGAAGCATTTGTATATGTCAAGTGTCAAACGGGCTTTAATATACAATACTCGGACACTTTTAAATGATTATAAAGAGTCTCAATTCTCTGGACTACTTTATTTATTGGCTTGCTTTAAAAATAATTAGTATAAAGGTTATACTGGATGTTAATAGAGAACATGAATGTTATTGTGCTCAATTATTAAGGGTAGTGTATCTTTCTAATTTAAATATTAAATAAGAAAGATACATGTAAAGCCTAATACTCCTTTTCTCCTTAAGGGGTTACCTCTTTATTTTATAATTGAGCTTATTGGATTTTCCTCTATGTCCTAGGCCCTCCAGCCTGTTTACTATTCAGCTAAGTCTGGGTCATTGGTACAGTATAAAAATGTTAAAAAATTTATAGTAATTTATATATTTTTTATACTTACCAATGACCCAGACGGGGATGGCCCTCCCTGAGTTGGGAACTCTTGCCTCCCCGCTGAGTACATAGCGCTGACCAGGCACTGCCAGTAAGAATGATATTTGGCGCCAATTTCGGGACGACTGCGTCACTGCGCATGCGCAGTAGAGTCGTACTATGGAGGTCCTTTAGGACATGATTTCTTTTTGTTTTGGATGCAAATTTTGGGGATTGGGGGGCAAAATTTGTGTTTGGCCCTGGTTTTTGTGGAGTTAGCACCAGCTAAGTCTGGGTCATTGGTAAGTATAAAAAATATATAAATTACTATAAATTTTTTAACTTTTATACTGTACCAATGACCAGACTTAGCTGGTGCTAACTCCTTAAATTCTAGGGCCAAACACAAATTTTGCCCCCCCCCCCCCCCACCCCCCCACCCAATCCCCAAAATATGCATCAAAATCCAAAATTTCAATGTCCTATGTGGTCCTCCATACTTTCTATCCACTGCGCATGCGCAGTGTCAAGGAGGTCTCAAAATTTGCGCAAATGTCATTCTTTGTTTGGCCCTAAAATCAGTAACATCTCACTGATATTTGTGCTTGTAAATCTCAGTTTAAAGGATGCCAGACACATAATTATGAAAGAAATGGTGGATCTAAGGAGGAAATATAAGGATGAGCAGAAGAAACAGTGACAGGATGTGTTCAGGGCTGTAACTTATAAATTTTTTACGAAATTATTTCATGTTCCCTAATTTCGGGGCATGGGCCTGATGTTTACATTCTTGTTATGAAATTTCCACAGTTTCCTCTCTCCCTTTCCTTAATACCCCCCTTGCTATTCTCCCATGCTTTTGGCATAATTTTTGTAATTTTTTTTACTAAAATTTATTGGGAGTTTTGGCTTGGTAACAGAATAATTATTCTGTTTTTCCCCATGCTTACGTCCTCACCCTTGGGTGGTTAGGCGTTTTGGTCTGCATCTACCATCTGATGTACTGCAGTTTCTTCTCTAGAAGTCTCTGTTTTACATCGGATAGTGTTTAAATTGGTAACTGATTTTGGGCCATGTTTACAGTGCCTGGAGTCATGTTTCCGGTTTTTGTACACTTTTGTTTACGTTGATAACGGTTACTTCTGATAGTGATTACTTGTCTTCTGTTTAGTTCTGCTCATAGCCAGATACATTAATATTGTCCATAAGTGTTACATTAATTTTTAAATATGTTTGAAAATTTTTGTCCACACTTAGGCGTTTTTGGGATCCATTTGGGCTCATTGTTCCCATTGGGAACTTGGGCTCTTCTGAAATTTTTTCGAAACATTTTTTTCTTTCGAATTATTTTTTCGAAATGTTATAATGGATTATATTATATTATGTATCTTTGTTTTCAAGAGTTAGTGTGAGTACTATGGCTGTTTATATTTTTTCATGATGAAAGAATATTGTTCAAATTGTAATGCTAGGAAGTCTTCCTCTGATTCTCATGTTCATTGTGTTTCTTGCAGTGAATGTACTTGCACTAATTCTTGCTCAGTGTGTGTCAATTCATCCATTGCGGTCCAGGGAAGGAATTCGGGTGATGCGAGCACTATAAACATTGAACGTGCACACTCAGCGACGACGGATCCGAGAATAGTACAGAGGAAGCCTGTCAGTCTGGTAGCTAGCTCATCCAAGTCTACCCGGACCACGAGCGAGAGAGGCCCTCTCTCTCTTACAACAACATCTGGGCCCAGATGTTGTTGTATGTAACGTTCGTTAGTCGGAGCATATGTCCACTCCTCCTGCTCGGGACGCTCCGTCGCATAGACAGTCTGACGTGGCTTGTCTATTGGCTTCCTCATCCTCACGTCAGCACACATGACCGCAACTTGGCTATGTGACCACAGATATCCAGCCTGCTTCGCTGACCAGGGAGTCCACATCGACCAGGTCACGCCATCTGCTAGCCAAGGACATGAGGCCTTTCCAGTTGGGACTTCCAGCGGCTAAATTACATAAGACCGTGGCTGCACAGGCCTCTGTGACGGACTTGCTACCACAGATAGCTCAATTCATCGCAGCATCCCAGCAGCTATCAGAAACTTTTTCAGTAAAGAAACTATCTGAGCAAGCTGGGTCGGTTCGCTCCCCTGCAGAGTCAGTAAGTGACGACCGAGATTATTATGTGGTCCAGGCGGATGGTAAAAGGGAATCAGCACAGCTGAAATTTTCCCTTTCCGAACAACTTAAGGTGGCCGTAGATTTCATCCGGCATCACCTTTTAGAAGTTGTTTCTCTGGACAAAAATGCTGCATTACCTGATAAGAAACTGAAAGCGTCACTGGACACAGACTTTTTCGGCTGGATTAGGGACACTGTCCCTGAGTTTCCGACCCAGTCCAGAAATGTCATGGACATTTGAACTTTTGAATGACGCTATATTTTTATACTGTACCAATGACCCAGACATAGCTGGTGCTAACTCTTAAAAATATAGGGCCAAACACAAATTTTGCCCCCCAATCCCCAAAATTTGCATCTAAAACCAAAGAAAACATGTCCTGAATGGCCCTCCATACTTCACCTCTACTGCGCATGCGCAGTGTCAAGGACGTCCCGAAATTGGCGCCATTAATCATTCTTTGTTTGGCCCTTCATCAGTTAACATCTGACTGATCTTTGTGCTTGTAAATCTCAGTTTAAATGATGCCAGACACATAAATATTAGTGAAATGGTGATTCTAAGGAGGATATAGAAGGAGGAGAGGAAAAATGAGTGACAGAAAATAATCAGGGCTGTAACTTAAAATTTTTTGATGAAATTATGTTAAGTTACCTATTTTTGAGGCAACAGCCTGTTGTGGTCATTCTTGTTATCAAGATTACACTGCTTATTCAGTGTTTTCCTCTCTCCCTTTCCTTTAAGTCCCCTCTTGCTATTCTCTCATGCTTTTGGCATATTTTCTGTAATATTATTACTAAAATTTCTTGGGAGTTTTAGCTGGATAACAGAATGTATTCTGTTCTTTTCCCCATGTTTACGTCTTCACCTATGGGTGGTTAGGCGTAGTGTTCTGCATCTACCATCTGATGTTCTGCAGTTTCTTCCCTGGAAGTCTCTGTTTTGCATCAGATAGTGTATTATTGGTAACTGATTTCGGGCCAGGGTGCCTGGAGTCTTGATCTAGTGTTTTTACACTTATTGTTTACATTTCCAACAGCCCTCTGTGTGAGGGTGGATTTCTTGAAAATAATATCTTGATGTTAATTTAATCATAACTAGACACATTATTATTGTTCGTAAGTGTTGCATAAATTGTTTAAAATATTTTTAGAATTTTTGTCCACACTTAGACTTGGGATCCATTGGGGCTCAACGTTACTTTTCAGAAACTTGGGCTGTTCTGAAAAAATATTTTTTCAAAAGTTTTTGATTCAATTATTTTTTCTATGTTAATGGATCTTGATATTATGTATTTTGATTGTCAGGGGTTGGTGCGAGTACTAGGACTTTGTTTTCTTTTCACATTGAAAGGATATTGTTCAATTGTAATAAGAGGAAATCTTCCTCTGACTTTCATAATCATTGTATAATGTAGTCAGTGTACTCGCACTAACTCCTGTTCTGTATGTGTTGATTACGATGACAACATGGGAAGCGTGTGTCACGGTATGTTAGTGGGGAATTGGCCATTCCGGTCCTTTCCCCGCAGGGTCACTCTACTTTATCAATCTCTATTTCAGACGATCATGATCAGGGTGATGTATCCGTGATGTCTTCCAAAAAGTGTGCCTCCGTCGTCACAATTAATGAAGAGCTAGCGGAAAAGTGCTCAGGTAATGCGTCAATTGCCTAAGAGGACCCTAGTAGGTTCGACGGCCTTTGACGTCCGCTAGCTCGCCCGGTGTAGCGTCCATTCATCGAATGGTTTGGCAGCCGGGTTCGTCCGTTGCGGTCTAGAAAGGAGTTTTGGGTGATGCGAGCACTATAAAATATCCACGTGCACACCCAGTGACGGCGGATTAGAGGGGAGAACGGAGGAAGCCTTTTTAGTCCGGTTCATAGCTCGTCCAGGCCCATCCGGGCTGCGAGCAAGAGAGGCCCCTCTCTCGTACATCAACATCTGGCCCCAGATGTTGTGGTACAAAATGTCTTGCATTCGGTGCATACGTCCGCCGCTCGGGACGCTCCGTTATATAGACAGTCCGGAGAGACTGTCAATAAGGCTTCCTCATTCTCATGGCAGCGCGATTTATTGAACGACGCTATATATATTTTTTATGTGCTTGCTATGTACAAGCATATCTGGTTTCTTGTTCGCAAAATTACTGAGATGTCTTTCAAAAGTGTGCCTCTGTCGTCATAGTCAGGGCTTGATTTAATCTGAAAATTTTGAATAGCAATTTACTATTCACCCTGGAAAATTGATTAGCAGTTGATCCAAAAGCACTTGAAACTAATAAATCTTGAATAGCGAAATTCAGAAATTGGAGAGCAAAGTGCTATGCTAATCCAGTTAAATCGAGCCCTGATAGTTAATGAAGAGCTAGCGGCAATTAGTGCTCATGGATTTCGTCAATCCCCTAAGGGGTCCCTAGTAGGATCGACGGAGTTGACATTCGCTAGCTCACCCGGTGTAGCATCCATTCATCGAATGGTTCGGCAGTCGGGTTCGTCCGTTGCGGTCTATGATGGAGATTTGCGTGATGCGAGCACTATAATAGATTTTAGTACACACCCAGTGACGACAGATTAGAGGAGAGATCGGAGGAAGCCTGTTAGTCCGGTTCCTAGCTCGTCTGGTCCGTCCGGGCGGCGAGCGAGAGAGGTCCCTCTCTCGTGCAACAACATATGGGACCGGATGTTGTGGTACAGACATTTCACCTTCGGAGCGTATGACCGCCACTCGGGACGCTCCGTTATATAGACAGTCCGAGTGACTGTCGATAATGCTTCCTCATCCTCACAGCAGCGCACATGACCGCACATTGGCCACGTGACCTTGAATATCCGGCCAGCTTCGGCATTCAGTGATTCCATGGCGAACAGGTCACGCCATCCGGTAGCCAAGGGACACGAGGCCTGCACACTCCGGTCGCTCGCATAATAGAAGTATGCACGGGGTAACGAACACGGAGCTTCCAGCGGCAATGCATCGTAAGACCGCTTCTCCACAGGCCTCAGTGACGGACGTGCTATCCAAAATAGCACAGCTTATCGTAGCATCCCAGCAAACGACAGATTCTCGGTCGGATCAGGAATAATCCGACAGCGCTGGGTCGGTGCGCTCCGCTGTTGCATCAGGTACGGACGACCGAATATTTCATAGGGTCCGACAGGATGGCGAAAGGGATTCGGATGATTTCGAGCTTTCTCTTTCGGAACAACAGAAGCTGCCATACATTTCTTCCGGCATTATCTTCCAGAGGTTGTTCCGTCGGACTACATTGCTGCGATGCTGGATAAGAGACTAATAGCGTCATTGGACACGGAGTTTTGGATCGGTTCAGGGACATTGTCCCTGAGTTGCCGACGCAGTCCAATAATGTCTTTAGAACATTCGAATTATTGAACGACGCTATATATATATAAGCTTGCTATCAACATGCTAGTATAGTTTCTTGTCCGCAATGCTCTATTTTGCCTTTCGTGAATTCTAGGAAATAATTGTTTATTGGCAGAACTGGGCTTACCGAGAGTTCCTTTGCATCTAAGACGGCGAGACTGAAGACTGCAAATTATCTTTTTCGCCATCTATGTCAATTCCAACCACGATGTTGGAAACGACAATGATGTATAATAGACTTAACTTAGACGCTTTATCATACGTACACCACCTTACTGAGACGTTTATCATTACGTCTTCAAGAGAAAGAATTCCAGGATATGATCCTCAATGAGATTTGTTTCAGGGGCAGTAGTTTTTCCACGTATAACTCCGCCCTTCAGTGGCAACCTGGAGTTGGTTAGACGTGACGCAGCCCTAGCTACATCCACGCGCGTGGATAGTAAGGTGAAGAACTCTCTCAGAGTCGCTTCGGTCTCCGAGAAGCTTCTCTTCGACGGCAACCTTTCAGCAATCTTGAATTGCTCGATATACACGTTCTCTTGTCTATCAAGTGTAACAAGAGATTCAGACGTTGGCAAACATTCGGTGGTTGACTCAGAGAGTTCCACTGTAGTTGCCGGATCCGAGTTTTTCGATTATGACGGATATCAGTCAAACAGGTTGGGACACAATTTTGATCCCAACGGATTCGAAGTGCCAGGGCCTTTGGGTTCCGCAGTTTTTAGGCAAGCTCCTTACTTCCAAGGAAGAATATTATGTTGGCTTGCACTACGTCATTGGATGAATTTTATTCAGAAACGCATGTTCAATCCTGTCCGATAATACGACAGTAGTTGCGTATATCCGGAACCAGGGAGGCACTCATTCAGTTCCGTTATTGATTTTAACGGAAAGAATCCTTCTGTTTGTTATAGAACACCAAGTTCTGTTTCGGTTCGTCATATTCTCGGTCGTCAGATCGTATTAGCAGACTCCCTTTCACGTAAGGGTCGTTTGTTGCCGTCGGAATGGACTATCAACAAACAAGTATTCAATCAGATTTGCTATCAATGGGAGCGCCCAGTTATAATTTATTTGCGACACAACTCTCCAATCACCGTGTCCGGATCCCTGAGCATATGTAGTTAACGCTCTATCGATCTAGTAGGACACGATGATAGGATATGCGTATCCTCCAGCGCTGTTGATTCAGCAAGTATTGCTAGGATTATTCATTCACAATACAATTCTGTTGGTAGCATCTCTGTCTCCACAGAGACAGTGGATATATTTACTTAGATGTCTACTGTGGGACTTACCGCGGAAACTTCCTCCACGAGAGGATCTTTTTTCGCTGCGGAAATCGTGTCAACTCTATCACAACCTGCAAGGTCTCAACCTTCACGTATTCTGTTGGGCGGGTCTTCTTGCATGGCAAGCATTGTACAGGATGAGCAGTGGACGCGATTCCTAACTGTAGAAGGACCTCCTCTTCGCTATACTATGCGGCTAAAGTGGAGGGTCTTCCGTCGTTGGGGTAGGGATCTTTATGTTGATATTTTTGATCCCTCCATACCAGACATTGCAAACTTTCTAGTATACTTGTTTGAGATCATCTGCAGCCAGTTACTTTTAAAGGTTATACAGTACGTGACAAGCGGATTACGTCTCTAACACCCAACGCGGTGACAGCATTGCAGAAAATAACCGGGATAAACCGGGATTCCCGGTGTTGGTCAAAGAAAAAAATCACTGGGTCACGCGGTGTTTTTCTGTGTAAAGGATTAGTTACATAATCGATTTTCACGTCTCTAGACTGACTCTACTTGCTACTGAATAAATTACTGGTTTCTGTCGTGTTCATTGCTGGATTATTAATCTCGCCACCACGTTCCTTAAGAGAACATGTGCCGCAGACTCACTATTTTATTTTTGGGTTGTGAGAAAGTTGCGTGAACGTTAGATCAATACCAGTTATGGAAAAAGCACAGAACTCTGTCGCCAGTTTGCTCAGAAATTTTGAGTAAATCCCCTGCCCCCACCCCCCCCCACGCCGGGTGAGAGTTCTGCGGGGGACACGGTAGTTTGATGAGGACCACAAATTGACGATATGCGAAACATAAACTTGAAGCGTAGGGACTTTTGCGTTTGAAAAATTTTCAATTTTATTAATTGTAATAACATATATATTGTATTACCAATACCAAAAAAACAGTGTTCTTTTAGTATTAATAATATATATATTATTATTGAAATTGATAGAATCGAATATTACGTCGAGTGCATGTGCCACAAATCATAACAATGTTACCGAAAATAGAATGTTACCGAAAATAGACACGAAAAATGCTACCTCCTCCCCCCCCCCCCCCCCCCCCCCCCCCCCATAGTATTTTTCCATCAGAAATTTGTCATTTCCCCAGTGACATTTGACCACGTGAGTTGGGATAGAACAGCAGTACATTATTCGATTAACATGCTTTTGCGATTGACACCTGTACTTTCTGGTGGTACCTTCAACACTTACAGTGAAAAATGAAGTCCACTGTGCTTTCAACAACTTGTTTCGGGTATGAGGTGGGAATATAATAAAAAAAATAAATAAAAAACAACAAAATCCTCATGTAAGAAACAGTGATTTTATTAACAGAAACGCCAATAATTTGTGGATATTTCCCAAGCGTTAAAAACAAATGGCGTCGTACAATGTTCACACGTGTACATGTACAAGTCGAGCGACCCACACAATTCAGTGCCACAACTCGTCGCCACAGGACAACCGAATATCTAATTCAGTGGTGACAAAATTCCACCAGTCTTCTTTTCTTTCACAATATTTGTGAATGCACGTTTTGCAATATATACATCTCCTCCAGCGGATTTTACGACCCGGACGTTTCGGCCCACCTTTTTAAGCAAAGTGAACATTACAGCCATTAAATATTTATTAAACTGGACCGGACTAAAAAAAGGCGGCCTGAAACGTTCGACCAGAATGCTTTGAGTAAAAAAAACACACTCATCCCCACCTCCATTCGGACGAAAGCCCACATAAGGGATGGCTGTACAAATCACAATTGATTAATTTCATAGCACAATCTACAGGGCGCGTCGTTTTACCCAAATGAAACCAAATGAAAACAAATGAAATCAAATGAAAGTAATTAAATCACAAAACCAACCAAATGATACTATATAATGTTCCTCTATTCAATTTAAAACCACGAACCAAAAAGAAATCGATTGCAATTGTCCGTTGCGAAATAAATTGAGTTTTAAAAAACATTGCACACTGATACGACTGATGTGATTGGGCTTTGTACAAAATTACTTCCGGTCTTTTGCTGTAAATCAAATCAGATAGGCTGGCACAAGAAAACAGAATACTGCACGACAAACCAGGCCACGTGTCTGCCTTTTTATCAAGACAGAACACAGTGACGAAAGGGTGTAGCACAAAGTAATTTTTTTCCACAAAATATGCATTTATGTAAATCTATTTGTAACCGGTCAGCGTAATTGTGTCTTTCGCGTTCCGTTTATAACATACTTGAATGCCGAAGATAATTTTACATACAACCACAGAGGTTCAATTCTCTTCGCACCTGCTGTCAATTAAAGCCCCTATAACTTTTTGTTAAGTCTGTTTTAGGAACATTCGTTTTGTATATCGGTTTTAATGTGTAAGAAGAATATTATATAGTTTCATATGGTTGGTTTTGTGTTTTAATTACTTTCATTTGCTTTCGTTTGCCTTCATTTGGTTTCATTTGGGTAAAACGACGTGCCGCAATCTACATATAAAAATAGCACAATGGACAAGAATAAAGTTGCAAACCAACTAAATAGTACATACATGTAAGAAAGCCTGACAAATTTAAAAATAATTTATGTCAGTGACGTAGCTAGACCAGCCCCCCCCCCCCCAAATCTTTTTTCTGCGCCCCCCAACATTGGCTCAATGTAACTTTCGCATGACGCAGAGCGCCAAAATGCCTCAGATTCAATCTTAGAACACAAATGGAATATCTACTCATGGATGGGGCGGGAGCTAATCCTCTGGCTTGGTCGTTACCCCTCCTTCCACGCCCAAACTTTTTATATACATGCATATCATTGCCCCCCCCCCCCCCCCTCCCCCAGCCCACAAACACACAGGATAGCGGACTCCCCGAAATCCTAGCTCCGCATTTTATGTCATATACATGTAAAAAATATACTTTTCCTGTCATCAGAGAGATAAAAAATTATATTAACAGTGTCTTAACCCATTGAACTCTAGTGGCATCTTCCATGCCAGTTCAATGTCAGCAATTAGAAGTACATATTCGTTATTGGGGCAGGGCAATCAATATTATCAACGTGCAGCCCCGATTGGGCAGAGCAATCAATATTTTTAACGTGCAGCCTCGGGGCCGCAAGTTGAAAATACTGATTGGTCTACCCCACACGTTTACTGAACATCCATCCTATTTAATGACGTTATGGCATATCATGTTTCTGAATGGAGAAAACGGCCGTTAGTGTTCAAAGGGTTAATCAGTTACATTGTATAATAGACATACATTGCTATTTAGTTTTTGGGACGTATATAATGGAATTTTGGTCGGAAGAAATGAATGATGAAATTTGCAATAATTACATCGACCACCTGTACAAAGTAATTTCAGTGGCACTCTCCCATAAACTGTAACAAGGCAAAGGGACGTGGACTAAAACGGATGACCAAAAATAATTTAGCACTCGACCAGTTAAGGAGCTCAATGGAATAGCTTCAGGCGATCTACCCAAATTTCTTTTTAGATCGGAATCATCGAGAGGAAAGAGTATTGACTATTTCCACACTCTGCTCAGTACACCAGAGAAAAGAGATACTTTTATAAAGAAATCAAAGTTTCATAAATGAAATTAAAATGTAAAGATGTTTCAAAGTGTTTCGATTTGAATAATTTTGTCAACTTTAAAAAATGTCCGTTAAAATTTCGGTAGAAGTACTTATAACCCCCAATCGTAACTGAGGCCTGTTATACACGTCTCCCTAATTTATAGTGCTTTAACCCGTCAATATGTCCATTCAATTTATGCGACGGGGAGTACTTTCAAAGAAATGTATTTCGAACTCACAACAGTGACGTAGCCCCCCCCCCCCCCCCTCCCCCCCATTTTAGTGCACCCCATTCTATATGCTCCCTAGATATAAATACTTGCCCCCCCTCCCCCACTTTCAAAGAAATGTATTTCGAACTCTCAACAGTGGCGTAGCCCAAGCCCCCCCCCCCCCACCACCCGAACTTCAGTTTATGGACTCATTTCGTGGGGGCACGATGACGCCGTGTACTAAGGCGTACTGCACGTCGATGGTACGCATGTCTTCAACCAATCTAACCCTGCCTGTGCTGCAGTGCGGAGTTCCGATGCTGGAGAGCTGGCAGCTGCTCGTTGTTGCTCGGTGGTTCTCTCCAGGTTCTCCGGCTTCCTCCACCCGTAAAACTGTCACGGTCATGATTAGCCATTGTGCATAAATATGTGACCTTAAACATCAATAAATAAATAAATAATAAATAATGGACTCATTCCAGGTTAACTTGTATACATGTAGGCAGGCCTATGAGACAGGCGAGTGCCAAAGATAGGTGGGTGGGGGGCATGTATAATATATCTAGGGAGCAAACAGAATGGGGTGCGCGAAAATTGGGGAGGGGGGGGGGGGCTACGCCACTGTTGAGAATTCGAAATACATTTCTTTGAAAGTACTCCCCTGTCAGGCGATGAACATTGACATGAACTGTTGTCGGTAAGATCGGCGTGGAAGGGCTTTGATATGAACTGTTGTCGGTAAGATCGGCGCGGAAGGGCGGTATGTTTTTATTAAACAAAACACTGCGAAACTTCAGTTCATGGACTCATTCCAGGGAAACTTGTATACATTGTATACATATAGGGATGCCTATGAGCCAGGCGAGTAGCAAAGACATCAAAGTTGATGGGGAAGGGGGGGGGGGGGGGGGGGGGGCAAGTGTAATATATCAAAGGAGCATACAGAATGGGGTGCACTAATATGGGGGGGGGGGGGGGGGGGGGGGGGGGGCTACGCCACTGTTGTGAGTTCGAAATACATTTCTTTGAAAACACTCCCTTGTTAGACGGTGGGCTTTGATATGAGAACTGATGTCGGTAAGAAAAGCGTGGAAGGGCGCTATGTTTTTATTAAAAAAGTACCAACGATCATATCACTCATCACTTTCTTCCCTGCTGAAACTTGATATTCCATTTAGGACCCTGGAGAAAAAACAACAGAATTAAGCCCTATTTTTGAATTAACTTCAGTGTTTATCATGTTCGGACATGCCGCCTTAATCTGTGATGAAGAGAAGGCACGGTTTCAATGGGGGAAAATTTCGATTTCATCTGTATAGTCCGTGATGTGGAGTCATGACTTTTCTGGAACGTTCTTCTAAAGTTCTATGCGGTTTGTTGTTTTCTGTCTGTATCCTGTATTTTTTTATTGAAGCGACATGTAGCAGTAAAGTGCCGATTATTAATTAATACAGGCCCTTTTTAGATTGAACTTGGGATGGGTTTTTTTGTTCGTCGGAGAATCAATTTGACCACGTGGTTTCATGCTGAAACATTTAAACCTGCCATGTTTTCTCAACGGGCCGGGCGCCATATTTTCCGTTTAGTTTGGGGGCACCGTGATTTATCGTTCAAGAAAAATTAATGCAGTCTGTCGTCTTCTTCCTGGCCTTCTGCAGTTTATTTTTCATGACATCTGTTCTCATAAATATTAAAAATTTATCTTTTTATGAATTAAAACTTTCGTACAGGAATGTGGCCGTGCATTTTCATTGACATACTTCATGATGTAAAAAAATATGACGCAGACTAAAATGATAATACAACAATAACAAAAAAAACACACGGTCAGTTTGATACTTTTATTTCTTTCAACTAAAACTTTATAGGGCTGGTTTCGTCAACATTGTTGTGTACATGTAGATGTAACTCCGGTTGAGCACCGCGTCAGAACAGTTATCTTGTATTAACGCACTTCCTCTACTAAATTACACCAGCTACTGTTCGATCGAAACAATAAACAGTCGACTTAATCCTCTGTTCAGTAAATCCCAGTGGCCAATTATCGCCACCGTGTTCAACCGGGTCAAATTTGCGTTTTCCACCTATCGCGGGGCTGGGTGTTGGAGACGTAATCCACTTGTCACGTACTGTAGGTCTATGTTATCTGATACCTATGCACACCATGATAGTTTACAATGGAGCCTAATGTCTCTTTATCTAAGTTAGTTTGAAACTTTTCGATAAGAGACCTAGAATCGTTAGATTAATTCCTGTTCGGAATTTAGCTTGGGTTCTTATTAATTAAAGCAACCATTTGAACCCCTTGAGACAGCAGTTTAAAATTCTGGCCTTTTAAGGCAGCGATTCTCTTAATCTTCTCTTCTGCTGAAGAGTCAGTGAGCTTCATGCACTATCAGTGGACGATTCTCACTTTCGTAGTATCGGGAACTCTATTACCTTTACTACTAATGTTGTGTTTTTGGTTAAGAATCAGGCTCCTAATGATATCCGGAACCTATTGTTCTTAAGGTCCTTCCGTCTTCGAGCGGGCATAGGCCTTTACTCTGTCCGGATAGACCTTTATGTATTTATTAACAGATCTCAGTTTATCAGTTGGACGTAAAGCTTCATCTGGCTCTGATGCCTAATAGAAGGGTCATTACGGTCCATTCTATTACTTATTGCATTCAGTTAACTATCGGTACTGCTTAGGATAATCTATCCTTAACTCAGCAGTCTGTGCTTAAGATTTCGGCTCATGAAGTAAGAGCTCTTCTACATCTTGGGCTGACGTATAGTTTTGCTATTATAGATTAAGTAGGCTGCATATTGGTTTCAGCCATCCACATTCACAAATTTTTATCTCGGAAATATTGTATCCATTTCTGGAGACCTGCATTATTTAGGTCCATTATCAGCTGCTCAGAAGTCGATCACTTAACAATTGCAACTATAGCTATGTAGGCTTTATGTTCCGGCAGTAACTCCATCCTGCTGCCCTCTTCGCTCTGGGCTATTTGACCCAGGGCAAGAAAAAGGGGGGGGGGGGGGGAGGGTGTTCCCTTGGGTCACCTGTTTTATTATGAAAACAAGGGAATACCTCCTCCGGAGTTAGTAATTCTGAGCTGTTACTGGGATGGTTTCTTAAGTGAAAGTTATGTTTTTAAATTCATTCATGTCATAGTTTTAAAGTATAGCATTTGAATATGTCATGTGTCAAACGGATGTTATTATACTATCCTCGGACACTTTTAAAAGAGTACAAAGAGTCTCAATTCTTTGGACTAACTTTATTTATTGGCTTACTTTAAAAATAATTAGTATAAGAATTATACTGCATATTAATAGAGAACATGGATGTTATGATGCTCAATTATAGAAGGTATTGTGTCTTTCTAATTTGTCATAAATAAGAAAGATACACGTGAAGCCTATTTCTCATATTCTCCTCCAGGAGATGACTCTATTTTATATAGTTGAGCTTATTGGATTTTCCTCTATGTCCTGGGCCCTCCAGCCTTTTTACTATTCAGCTATGTCTGGGTCATTGGTACAGTATAAAAATCTGAAAAAATTTATAGTAATTTATATATTTTTTATACTTACCAATGACCCAGACGGGGATGGCCCTCCCAGGAGTTGGGAACTCATACCTCCCCGCTGAGGACATAGCGCTTACCAGGCACTGTTGGTAAGAATGATTAATGGCGCCAATTTCGGGACGTCCTTGACACTGCGCATGCGCAGTAGAGGTGAAGTATGGAGGGCCATTCAGGACATGTTTTCTTTGGTTTTAGATGCAAATTTTGGGGATTGGGGGGCAAAATTTGTGTTTGGCCAAGTTAGCACCAGCTATGTCTGGGTCATTGGTAAGTATAAAAAATATATAAATTACTATAAATTTTTTAAGATTCAAGCTAGCCTCTAAGACTGGCAAATCCGGTTTCTTATCGTCTAGCGCTATACAGCTGCCTTTCATCAATGCTAGACATAAATTTGAAACGGCAGGACAAGGCGTGCCAAGAGTTCCTCTGCGTTTGGACGATTAGGCTGAAGACCTGGAATTGTTATTGCCGGCGTCCATGTCTATTTACTCCAGTATACTGGAGACGACAATCTCGTCTAATAGAATATAGACGCATTATCTCACGCAGATCACCTTACCAGAGCGTTATCACTACGTCTTGAAGGGAAAGAATTCCAGGATGTTCAAACTTCCTGAAGAGTTCTTTCGAGGGCTATAGCATATTCTATGTATAACTCCGCCCTTTCAGTGGCAATATGGAGTTAGTCAGACGTGATGCTGCCCTGGCTGCATCCACAAGAGTGGATAGTAAGGTGAAAAAACTCTCTTCCAGTTGCTCTGGTCTCAGGAGAGTTTCTCTTCGACGTTAAGCTTTCTACAATCTATAATCAGATTACTAAGAAAGCTCCGGATTCTCTGCTTTTATTCCGTTTTGAAAAAGTCGGACTCGGCAGGGAGGAGTAAGGCAGGTGCCAGGTTCTTCGGGTGCGAATACGTCCAAAGGAAGTTCCTATAGAGGATCTAAGAAAGCCTCTACGTCTTGCTCCGGAGACCGTCAGAGTAGCTACTCACATAGGGGTCGTAATGCTGGCTGAGATATCAGGTCAGACGCCCCTAGGTCGTCTGGGCGAGGTGCGGGTCGTGGAGGACGTGGTTTCTCCTTCCGCAATCCTCGCAGGGCCAGGAAGTTATGGTCTAAACCTCTATTGCGTTACAGTGGGTGGAAGGCTGTCGAGATTCTTAACCAATTGGTTGTCAATTACGGACGACCCATGGGTGCAAGGGGTTATTTCTGAAGGTCTAACTGTCCTTCAAGGAAAAACCTCCGTTAACTCGAAGTCCACACTGGTCTCAGCTCCCGTTAAACGTACAGAAGAGAGATTTGCTTCTATCAGAAGTTCAATCTCTTCTGGACAAGAACGCTATAGACGTCGTAGAAAACCAGGAATCTCCAGTTTTCTGCAGTCACCTGTTCCTGGTTCCAAGATCAGACGGCTCATTTCGTCCAGTTATAGATCTGAGCTGGATAAACAAGCTGATCGTGGCTCCAAATTTTTATATGGAGACCATCCGATCGGTCAGAGCGAACACTCGAGTGAACGATTATGCTGTGAGCACAGATCTCAAGGATACGTACTTTTATGTCATGGTACATCCGGCGTTTAGAAAGTACCTTCGCTTCGCTGTCTCTGGAGTTGTTTTCAGTTCCGAGCAATGATGCTCTGGTCTGAACCTAGCGCCCTGGGCTTTCACTCGAATAATGATCTCGGTAATGACTAATTTCCGAGCTCATTTGTCTGTGCTAACGTCTGCCTACTTGGACGACATTCTTCAGGGTTATGGCGGCAAGTTAACGCTTCAGAACGATGTTCATTGTCTGCTTCAATTGCTCTGACGTCTCGGTTTCATAGTAAACGAGAAGAAGTCGGATCTAGTGACGTCCTAATCATTCACCTACGTGGGAATGAGCTTAGAGACGCACAACAATCTTGTTCGTCTGCCATTAACCAGAGCGATATTAGTCAGTTGTTACGCTCGCTTTTGTCTTCACTCAGATGTAGTAACAGCGAGAGAATTCATGAGACTGACAGGTTTGTGCAGACCCGCTATGGATCTTATTCCGATGGAGCAGCTACGCACTCTTCCACTCCACATATATTTTATCTCAGAATTGGAGTGTGAAGACTCATTCGCTCGAATCGAACATCGTCTTGTCGAATCAAGTGAAACAAGAGATTCAGACTTGGGCAGATATTCCGTGGTTAACTGAAGGAGTACCACTGCAACTGCCGGATCCGAGTTTTATGATAATGACGGATGCGAGTCAAACAGGTTGGGGCGCAACTCTGAGCCCAACGGATTCGAGGTGCCAGGGTCTTTGGGATCCGCAGTTCCTAACAAGTACATAAACATCAAGAGATGATGTCAATATGGCTTGCGCTACTTCAATGAATGAACATTCTTCAGAATTCGCATGTTCAAATTCTGTCCGACAATTCGACAGTAGTAGCGTACATTCGGAACCAGGGAGGCACTCATTCCATTCCG
The DNA here is from genome assembly GCA_031216915.1 of Pictodentalium vernedei. Classification (NCBI taxonomy): domain Eukaryota; kingdom Metazoa; phylum Mollusca; class Scaphopoda; order Dentaliida; family Dentaliidae; genus Pictodentalium; species Pictodentalium vernedei. The sequence goes on from CM062292.1 coordinate 335,720,456, forward strand.
TTATTCAATTTAACGGAAAGGATCCTTCTGTCCTAGAGCATCAAGTTCGTCTATCGGTCCGTCATATACCGGGTCGTCTGAACGTTCTAGCAGACTTCCTTTCTCGGAAAGGTCGCAGCATGTTGCCGTCAGAATGGACTCTCAACAATCGAGTGTTCACTCAGATTTGCTACCAATGGGATCGTCCTATGATAGACTTATTTATGACGCATCTCAACAATCAGTTGCAGGCGTATGTATCGCCATGCCCAGATCCTCGAGCGTTTGCAGTAGACGCTCTCTCGATTTCTTGGGACGGAATGATAGGATATGCGTATCCTCCAGCTCCGTTTATTTAGCAGATATTGCTAAAAATCAAGCAATCTCACTGCAAGATTCTGTTTGTAGCATCTCTGTCACCCCATAGACCATGGATAAATCTACTCAGGTGTCTGTTCTGGGACACTCCGCGGAAGCTTCCTCCACTGGAGGACCTTCTTTCGCAGGGGAAATCGCGCACACTGCATCACAACCTGCAAGGTCTCAACCTTCACATATTTCCATTGTGCGGTCCTTCTTGCACGGCAAGCATTTACAGGACGGGCAGAGGACGCAATTTCTAACTGTAGGAGGACCTACTCTTCGCTAAATTATGCTGCTAAGTGGAAGGTTTTCTAGTCTATCTGTTTGATGAGATCAAACTGCAGCCTGTTACCATTAAGGGTTATAGGGCTATGCTCTCTGATACCTATGCACATCATGATAGTTTACAGATTGGATCTAATGTCTCTTTATCTAAGTTAGTGAAAAACTTTTCGATAAATAGACCTAGAACCCGTAGATTAATTCCTAAGTGGAATTTAGCTTGGGTTCTTCTTAAGCTAAAAGAAGCGCCATTTGAGCCTCTTGATACAGTGGACTTCAAATTCTTATCTTATAAGACAGCTTTTCTCTTAGCCTTCTCTTCTGCTAGAAGAGTTAGTGAGCTTCATGCATAATCTGTTGATGATTCTCACTATCGTAGTGTAGGTAATACTATTACCTTGACTACTAATGTTGGATTTTTTGCTAAGAATCAAGCTCCTAATAAGTATCCGGAACCTATTATTAACGCTCTTCCGTCTTCAGTCGGGCATAGGCCTTTAGTCTGTCCTGTTAGAGCTATACGTATTTACAAACGTAGATCTGAGTTTATCAGAAAGGGATGTAAACGTTTCTTTCTGTCTCTGCTGCCAAATAGAAGGGACATTACGGTCCATTCTATTGCTAGGTGGATTCAATTAACTTTCCGTACTGCTTATGAAAAATTATCTTCAACTCAGCAGTCTGTGCTTAAGATTTCGGCGCATGAAGTAAGAGCTCTATCTACATCTTGGCCTTATGCTAATAGTGTTGCTATTACAGATTTGATGAAGGCTGCATATTGGTCTCAGCCTTCCACATTCACGAATTTTTATCTTAGAAATATTGAGTCCATTTCTAGAGACCTGCATTGTTTAGGGCCGTTATCTGTTGCTGAGAATGTCGTCCACTAAACAGTTGCAACTATGACTCTGTCCTGCTGCCCACTTCGCTCTGGGGTATTTGACCCAGGGCAAGGGGAAGGGGGGGGGGGGGGGATATGGTGTTCCCTTAGGTCTCCTGCTTTATAGTGAAAAGCAAGGGAATACCTCCTCTGGAGTCAGTAATTCCGAGTCGGTGCCGGGATGGTTTTAAAGTGTAAAGCTAATTCATGTAATATTTTTAAAGTGTAGCTTGGTGTAAAGCATTTGTATATGTCACCTGTCATACGAGCGTTAATATACAATCCTCGGACTCTTTTAATGAGTATAAAGAGTCTCAGTCTCTGGACTTACTTTATTTTTTGGCTTTCCTTTAAAAAATTAGTATAACGGGTTATACTGGATGTTAATAGAGATCATTGATGTTATTGTGCTCAATTACAGAATGGTATTGTGTCTTTCTTTTTTGATACAAATAAGAAAGATACATGTAAAGCCTGTTTCTCCTTTTCTCCTTGAGGGGATAATTCTGTTTACATGTAATTGAGTCTATTGGATTTTCCTTTATGTCCTAGGCCCTCCAGCCTTTTTTCTATTCAGCTAAGTCTGGGTCACTGGTACAGTATAAAAATGTTAAAAAATTTATAGTAATTTATATATTTTTTATACTTACCAATGACCCAGACGGGGATGGCCCTCCCATGAGTTGGGGACTCATACCTCCCCGCTGATTACATAATGCTTACCAGGCACTGGTTGTAAGAATGACATTTGCGCCAATTTTGAGGCCTCCTTGACACTGCGCATGCGCAGTGATTAGAAAGTATGCAGGGCCATATAGGACATTGAAATTTCGGATTTTGATGCAAATTTTGGGGATTGGGGGGGGGCAAAATTTGTGTTTGGCCGTAGAATTTAAGGAGTTAGCACCAGCTAAGTCTGGGTCCTTGGTAAGTATAAAAAATATATAAATTACTGTAAATTTTTTAACTTTTCTCAAACTTGAAACTGTTGAGATAATTTATGCAAATACATTGTGCTCAAGAAACCAGAGTACCGGTATAGGCTATTACACAGGTGAGTTGCCCTGGAAAGGGAGTCCCTGTGACACTGACTGACACCAAATACATCTTATATGCAAATACAATGTATTGTTATGTTTGTACAATTAAAACTGAAACCCGACTCTTTGAATGAAACCAAAACCGGAACCGACATGGAATTTGAAAACTATAAACTTTTGCGATTGTATTTTCTAGAATTGTATATTTTTATACTGTACCAATGACCCAGACATAGCTGGTGCTAACTCTTAAAAATATAGGGCCAAACATAAATTTTGCCCTCCAATCCCCAAAATTTGCATCTAAAACCAAAGAAAACATGTCCTGAATGGCCCTCCATACTTCACCTCTACTGCGCATGCGCAGTGTCAAGGACGTCCCGAAATTGGCGCCATTAATCATTCTTTGTTTGGCCCTTCATCAGTTAACATCTGACTGATCTTTGTGCTTGTAAATCTCAATTTAAATGATGCCAGACACATAAATATTAGTGAAATGGTGATTCTAAGGAGGATATAGAAGGAGGAGAGGAAAAATGAGTGACAGAAAATAATCAGGGCTGTAACTTAAAATTTTTTGATGAAATTATGTTAAGTTACCTATTTTCGAGGCAACAGCCTGTTGTGGTCATTCTTGTTATCTAGATTACACTGCTTATTCAGTGTTTTCCTCTCTCCCTTTCCTTTAAGTCCCCTCTTGCTATTCTCCCATGCTTTTGGCATATTTTCTGTAATATTATTACTAAAATTTCTTGGCAGTTTTAGCTGGATAACAGAATGAATTCTGTTCTTTTCCCCATGTTTACGTCTTCACCTATGGGTGGTTAGGCGTAGTGTTCTGCATCTACCATCTGATGTTCTGCAGTTTCTTCCCTGGAAGTCTCTGTTTTGAATCAGATAGTGTATTATTGGTAACTGATTTCGGGCCTGGGTGCCTGGAGTCTTGTTCTAGTGTTTTTACCCTTATTGTTTACATTTCCAACAGCCCTCTGTGTGAGGGGGGATTTCTTGAAAATAATATCTTGATGTTAATTTAATCATAACTAGATACATTATTATTGTTCGTAAGTGTTGCATAAATTGTTTAAAATATTTTTAGAATTTTTGTCCACACTTAGACTTGGGATCCATTGGGGCTCAACGTTACTTTTCAGAAACTTGGGCTGTTCTGAAAAAAATATTTTTTCAAAAGTTTTTGATTCATTTATTTTTTCTATGTTAATGGATCTTGTTATTATGTATTTTGATTGTCAGGGGTTGGTGCGAGTACTAGGACTTTGTTTTCTTTTCACTATGAAAGGATATTGTTCAATTGTAATAAGAGGAAATCTTCCTCTGACTTTCATAATCATTGTATAATGTAGTCAGTGTACTCGCACTAACTCCTGTTCTGTATATGTTGATTTCGATGACAACATGGGAAGCTTGTGTCATGGTATGTTAGTGGGGAATTGGCCATTCCGGTCCTTTCCCCGCAGGGTCACTCTACTTTATTAATCTCTGTTTCAGACGATCATGATCAGGGTGATGTATCCGTGATGTCTTCCAAAAAAGTGTGCCTCCGTCGTCACAATTAATGAAGAGCTAGCGGAAAAGTGCTCATGTAATACGTCAATTGCCTAAGAGGACCCTAGTAGGTTCGACGGCCTTTGACGTCCGCTAGCTCGCCCGATGTAGCGTCCATTCATCAAATGGTTCGGCAGTTGGGTTCGTCCATTGCGGTCTAGGAAGGAGATTTGGGTGATGCGAGCACTATAATAGACTTTAGTACACACCCAGTGACGACGGATTAGAGGAGAGATCGAAGGAAGCCTGTTAGTCCGGTTCCAAGCTCGTCCGGTCCGTCCGGGCGGCGAGCGAGAGAGGTCCCTCTCTCGTGCAACAACATATGGGACCGGATGTTGTGGTGCAGACATTTCACCTTCGGAGCGTATGTCCGCCACTCGGGACGCTCCGTTATATAGACAGTCCGAGTGACTGTCGATAATGCTTCCTCATCCTCACAGCAGCGCACACGACCGCACTTTGGCTACGTGACCTTGAATATCCGGCCAGCTTCGTCATTCAGTGATTCCATGGCGAACAGGTCACGCCATCCGGTAGCCAAGGGACACGAGGCCTACACACTCCGGTCGCTCGCATAATAGAAGTATGCACGGGGTAACGAACAAGGAGCTTCCAGCGGCAATGCATCGCAAGACCGCTTCTCCACAGGCCTCAGTGATGGACGTGCTATCCAAAATAGCACAGCTTATCGTAGCATCCCAGCAAACGACAGATTTTCGGTCGGATCAGGAATAATCCGACGGTGCTGGGTCGGTGCGCTCCGCTGTTGCATCAGGTACGGACGACCGCTTATTTCATAGGGTCCGACAGGATGGCGAAAGGGATTCGGATGATTTCGAGCTTTCCCTTTCGGAACAACAGAAGCTGCCATACATTTCTTCCGGCATTATCTTCCAGAGGTTGTTCCGTCGGACTACATTGCTGCGATGCTGGATAAGAGACTAATAGCGTCATTGGACACAGAGTTTTGGATCGGTTCAGGGACATTGTCCCCGAGTTGCCGACGCAGTCCAATAATGTCTTTAGAACATTCGAATTATTGAACGACGCTATATATATATAAGCTTGCTATCAACATGCTAGTCTAGTTTCTTGTTCGCAATGCTCTATTCTGCCTTTCGTGAATTCTAGGAAATAATTGTTTATTGGCAGAACTGGGCTTACCGAGAGTTCCTTTGCGTCTAAGACGGCGAGTCTGAAGACTGCAATTATCTTTTTCGCCGTCTATGTCAATTCCAACCATGATGTTGGAAACGACAATGATGTATAATAGACTTAACTTAGACGCTTTATCAGACGTACACCACCTTACTGAGACGTTATCATTACGTCTTCAAGAGAAAGAATTCCAGGATATGATCCTCAATGAGATTTCTTTCACGGGCAGTAGTTTTCCACGTATAACTCCGCCCTTCAGTGGCAACCTGGAGTTGGTTAGACGTGACGCAGCCCTAGCTACATCCACGCGCGTGGATAGTAAGGTGAAGAACTCTCTCAGAGTCGCTTCGGTCTCCGAGAAGCTTCTCTTCGACGGCAACCTTTCAGCAATCTTGAATTGCTCGATATACACGTTCTCTTGTCTATCAAGTGTAACAAGAGATTCAGACGTGGGCAAACATTCGGTGGTTGATTCAGAGAGTTCCACTGTAGTTGCCGGATCCGAGTTTTTCGATTATGACGGATGTCAGTCAAACAGGTTGGGACACATTTTGATCCCAACGGATTCGAAGTGCCAGGGTCTTTGGGTTCCGTAGTTTTTAGGCAAGCTCTTTACTTCCAAGGAAGAATATTATGTTGGCTTGCACTACGTCATTGGATGAATTTTATTCAGAAACGCATGTTCAATCCTGTCCGATAATACGACAGTAGTTGCATATATCCGGAACCAGGGAGGCACTCATTCGGTTCCGTTATTGATTTTAGCGGAAAGAATCCTTCTGTTTGTTATAGAACACCAAGTTCTGTTTCGGTTCGTCATATTCTCGGTCGTCGGATCATATTAGCAGACTCCCTTTCACGTAAGGGTCGTTTGTTGCCGTCGGAATGGACTATCAACAAACAAGTATTCAATCAGATTTGCTATCAATGGGAGCGTCCAGTGATAAATTTATTTGCGACACAACTCTCCAATCAATTGAAGACGTATGTGTCACCGTGTCCGGATCCCTGAGCATATGTAGTTAACGCTCTATCGATCTAGTAGGACGTGATGATAGGATATGCGTATCCTCCAGCGCTGTTGATTCAGCAACTATTGCTAGGATTATTCATTCACAATACAATTCTGTTGGTAGCATCTCTGTCTCCACAGAGACGGTGGATAAATTTACTTAGATGTCTACTGTGGGACTTACCGCGGAAACTTCCTCCACGAGAGGATCTTTTTTCAACTCTATCACAACCCGCAAGGTCTCAACCTTCACGTATTCCGTTGTGCGGTCCTTCTTGCATGGCAAGCACTGTATAGGACCAGCAGTGGACGCGATTCCTAACTGTAGAAGGACCTCCTCTTCGCTATACTATGCGGCTAAAGTGGAGGGTCTTCCGTAGTTGGTGTAGGGATCTTTATGTTGATATTTTTGATCCCTCCATACCAGACATTGCAAACTTTCTAATATACTTGTTTAACGAGATCATCTGCAGCCAGTTACTTTTAAAGGTTATAGGTCTATGTTATCTGATCCTATGCACACCATGATAGTTTACAATGGAGCCTAATGTCTCTTTATCTAAGTTAGTTTGAAACTTTTCGATAAGAGACCTAGAATCGTTAGATTAATTCCTATTCGGAATTTAGCTTGGGTTCTTATTACCTAAAGCAACCATTTGAACCCTTGAGACAGCAGTTTCAAATTCTGGTCTTTTAAGGCAGCGATTCTCTTAGCCTTCTCTTCTGCTGAAGAGTCAATGAGCTTCGTGCACTATCGGTGGACGATTATCACTTTCGTAGTATCGGGAATTCTATTACCTTTACTACTAATGTTGTATTTTTGGTTAAGAATCAGGCTCCTAATGATATCCGGAACCTATTGTTTTTAAGGTCCTTCCGTCTTCGAGCGGGCATAGGCCTTTACTCTGTCCGGATAGACCTTTATGTATTTATTAACAGATCTCAGTTTATCTGTAGGACGTAAAGCTTCTTCTGGCTCTGATGCCTAATAGAAGGGTCATTACGGTCCATTCTATTACTTATTGCATTCAGTTAACTATCGGTACTGCTTAGGATAATCTATCCTTAACTCAGCAGTCTGTGCTTAAGATTTCGGCTCATGAAGTAAGAGCTCTTCTACATCTTGGGCTGACGTGTAGTTTTGCTATTATAGATTAAGTAGGCTGCATATTGGTCTCAGCCATCCACATTCACAAATTTTTATCTCAGAAATATTGTATCCATTTCTGGAGACCTGCATTATTTAGGTCCATTATCAGCTGCTCAGAAAGTCGATCACTTAACAATTGCAACTATAGCTATATAGGCTTTATGTTCCGGCAGTGACTCCGTCCTGCTGCCCTCTTCGCTCTGGGCTATTTGACCCAGGGCAAGAAAAAGGGGGGGGGGGGGAGGGTGTTCCCTTGGGTCACCTGTTTTATTATGAAAACAAGGGGATACCTCCTCCGGAGTTAGTAATTCTGAGCTGTTACTGGGATGGTTTCTTAAGTGAAAGTTATGTTTTTAAATTCATTCATGTCATAGTTTTAAAGTATAGCATTTGAATATGTCATGTGTCAACGGATGTTATTATACTATCCTCGGACACTTTTCAAAGAGTATATATATATATATATATAAAGAGTCTCAATTCTTTGGACTAACTTTATTTATTGGCTTACTTTAAATATAATTAGTATAAGAATTATACTGGATATTAATAGAGAACATGGATGTTATGATGCTCAATTATGGAAGGTATTGTGTCTTTCTAATTTGTCATAAATAAGAAAGATACACGTGAAGCCTATTTCTCCTTTTCTCCTCCAGGAGATGACTCTATTTTATATAATTGAGCTTATTGGACTTTCCTCTATGTCCTGGGCCCTCCAGCCTTTTTACTATTCAGCTATGTCTGGGTCATTGGTACAGTATCAAAATCTGAAAAAATTTATAGTAATTTATATATTTTTTATACTTACCAATGACCCAGATGGGGATGGCCCTCCCAGGAGTTGGGAACTCATACCTCCCCGCTGAGGACATAGCGCTTACCAGGCACTGATGGTAAGAATGATTAATGGCGCCAATTTCGGGACGTCCTTGACACTGCGCATGTGCAGTAGAGGTGAAGTATGGAGGGCCATTCAGGACATGTTTTCTTTGGTTTTAGATGCAAATTTTGGGGATTGGGGGGCAAAATTTGTGTTTGGCCCTATATTTTTAAGAGTTAGCACCAGCTATGTCTGGGTCATTGGTAAGTATAAAAAATATATAAATTACTATAAATTTTTTCAGTTTCTACCTATTAATATAACTGACTAAAATGAATCATTAGCATGTTAAAAGATATGGCCAGCTGGCAAATTGCCAGATCTTTGAATATGCTAATGGTTCATTTTTACCCTTTTAAAGTCATAACTAGAAAATACAATTCTAGAAAATACAATTGTAAAAGTTTTATAGTATTGACCCCCTTGTTAAATACTAGGTGTTATTTAATCCCCAAAAAACAGAAATTCTAAATATATCCATAAAACAAATCCCCTTGATCATCCGGGTCTATACTTACATGGACAACAATTGAAGATAAAGGCGAACATGAACATTTGGGCATAATTTTTTTCTAAAATCGCTTCCTGGGTGCTCACGTCGACATGGTTGTGAAAAAGGTTAGTTCGATGATATACTGCCTCAGAAGTTTAAAATACAGACTCTCTAGATCCACATTAGAAATGCTCTATAGATATTTCATTCTTCCAGTGTTTGACTCTGCGGATGTAGTATGAGACAACTGTAGTGAAATGAAAAATATACTCCTCGAGAATTTACAGTTAGGTGCATTACGTACGATAGCTGCTGCTGGAGTACCCAGAGGGACAAGTCATAACCTTATTTATAAAGAATCAGGCTTTATAACTTTCAAGTAACATAGAAAACGGCATAAAATTATAACTATATTTAAAATGATTAAAGCGGATGTACCCAATTACATGCGATTGTTAATCCCTCGTTCAATTTTAGAAGGAACTCCTTACCCACTAAGAATGACCCATTTATTACGTGAAATTAAATGCAACACACATCAGTTCTCAAACTCACTCCTGCCATCTGCTGTGAGGCTTTGGAATAGCCCTTATGAGAACGTCAGAATCAGTGAAACAGTAAATGTCCTGAAAAAGGCCTTGGCTATTGATGACATCATTGTCCATAAATATTACTATGCCTGGAGCAGAAAAGCCCAGATTATCATTTGCAAACTTCGTTTAAACTGTTTCGAACTAAATGGTCATAAGTTTGATGGATTTATAGGGGATAATCCTAAATGAAGACACCACAGTCATTACATACTTTCATGTCCTTTTTATGTACAAGAACGCCAAATGATGTTTGACCAATTGGAAAATGATGACAAAACTATCGAGGCCCTACTCAGTGGAAACCCATATAAATCTGACTCGCACAACATTTTTGTTTTCAACACTACAAGAATACATTATCAAAACCAGAAGGCTTGAACTTACTGTAGCAAGTGATAATTGGCCAGCAGATATGAGAGTAACCCTGGTGTATATTAGAAGTAATCTATCTTTCAAATACTTCATTTATAGCTGATTCTTCACCATCATGGAGTGTGCGCTGTCTATCTTAATTTTGGCAATGTACACGCCATGACAGACTTACAGTGTATGGGTGTCTGGATTAAATGCTTTGTAATTCACTGTGCTTCATATGTATTAGAAATTAAGTTTTCTATCAAATTGGAAATATTGTTTTGGTACCTGATATTTTGTCACTTTTGGACAACTGCTCAAGCACCATACATTGTAACTTTGCTGAGTAAGGGTACAGCGTTTAGATAGGCTTAGCCTGTTTGCCAAAAAAAGAAAATGGTCTCTTTTATGTTCACAGTACTGTATATCTATAGCCAGTTGATAACAATGGGTTAATGGCAAAGTGTGTTGAAACCCTACTGTCACAGTCTACCCATGATACAATGCTTTCAAGTTTCAACCTCTATTAACCTTGCCTGTTCCCCATGGGAACCCCAAGAAGTGGAGCAGCACTTGTTTACTGCAGTAAACAGGTTTTGCTTTACTGGTAAAATATTACATTTTTTCTACTCTTTCCTTATCTTGTACAACTATCTCGTTTGATTCTGTTTTGTTACCTCGCCTGAGTGAAGCTCAAGGGGAGCTTTGTGATAACTTTCCTTTATTGACTTCTCATAAACTTTTGGGCCGAATTGAACCAAATTTGATTTGCAAGTTCCTTATCATATGTCAATTCAAGTTTGTTAAAATAAAACTACCACGCCCACAGGGGGCACCGCAGGACTAAGGGGCATAATTCTGTGAGCATCCGCAATTTTTTTTTTAAAAATTGAAAAATGTTCTTCTCAAGAACTACCAGTCAGAACCTTTTGATACTTGGTATACGACACCCTTAGAAGGGTCAGATTCAGGTTTATTCGAAACAAGTCCCTGGCTCATATTTATGCTCCCTTTGCAGGCATGCAGATTTCACGGTAACGCTTGTTTCATATCGGTGAAGGTTCCGTCAGGGTAAAATCCCAGAAAGAAAAACAGGTTCGCACAAATTTTTTAGCATTTCCCTTTTCATCAAGAAGCACTTAAAACACACTAAAAGTTTACTGCCAAAACTAAAATTGTATTATTTATCATCAATGAAACAATGATCCTATTCATAACAGTAACAAAGTTGTGCTCGTTTTGACAATCACAGCCCATCCAGATTCCAGATTGCAGATTGTTGAGCATGTGTGTTGCCAACAGTTTCTGATTCTTAATTACTAAAATCAAATGCCCTCAATTTCAGCGTGTTTTGACAACAAAACCACGTGAAGCCAAACGCACAAAACTGTATCATTGAAAACAATAACAATATCACTTTTTATCACTGAAACTGATGATGAGGGGAAATATCTTTGCTAAAATTCAAGACATGTTCTTCCAATTTCACAGTGCTCCATGCAGAACCAAGAAGAGGTGTGTTCACATTTTATTTAGAATACGGTAAATTCAAATATTTTGTCAATTCTTCAATACCATTACCTTCCTAAATGGAATGTTTTTGTACTTTGACGATTTGCCGCTCCCAAATCAAATACACCAAGAATTTTCATTTAATTATTTTTTTATTTGTTCAACAATCAAGTAAAAAATGAAATAATTATTTCATTGTCCTACAGTTGTGTTTGTTTTCTCCTTTGATATCATTTTCACTTGCAAGTAATGTTGTACATACTCATCTGAGTCTCCGTTCATCTGTCGCAATTAAATTGAGTGGTCAAGGGCACCAAATACACAAATAAAAACACATAATTTGTTTCACTTTTTTAGCCCGACTGTTGACAGTGAGGGCCATAGTCATGACTTTCATCCATCTGTCCATCTGTCCGTCTGTCTGTCCATCTGTTAATATTTAGAGTTTTGGTTAAAGTTCCTTGTTAAAGTTTTTTACTGAAGGTTAAAGTTTGTTTTCTGTTTAGTCTAACTGTTTACGGTGAGGGCTTTTGTCATGACTTTCGTCTGTCCATCTGTTAACATTTAGAGTTTGGTTAAAGTTTGTGGTTAAAGTTTCTTAGTCAATGTTAAATTTTTTTTTCTTTTAAATTAATATTAATTACTGTTGATTGTATCATTATGTTTCATGCTATTTTGGGAAATATTTAACCATTTTTTTTGTATGGCAATTTAACTTACAGCTTCCAGATTAAAGCTTTTGATTAAAGTGTTTTTTTTTGTTTACAAAGTTACACCTTTAATTCTTCAAACTGTTTAGTGCAATGTCACTGTTTCTCATTTGGGACAGTGTCTACTGTCTACTGAACCTTTCTAAGGTGATTTTCATTAATATTGGCATGATTTTAAGCCCTTTTAAACAGGTTTTCAGAATTAGTTTTTTTTTTATTTGAAATTAGGCTTTGCCACATACTTTGTTACTTTAATTATTGCATGGTCAATACAACTTAATGATTGCATTTACATCAATGATTTCTTTTATCGGTTTTATGAAATATTTAACCCATTTTTGGCAGTCAGTTTTACTTAGTATTCCCAGCTTAAAGTTTTGGATTAAAGTTTTCTTTTCAAGGTTGTACCTTTCATTCTTCAAACACTGTGTTACAATGTCATTGTTTTTCATTTGGGACAATGTCTACTGAACCTGTACACAGTGGTTTCAAATAATATTGGCATTAATTTAACCCTTTTCAAAATGGTTTTCGAACTTAGTTTCTCTAAATTTCAAATTAGGCTTCTACCACATACTTTGTTACTTTTTTATCCCCCCACGTGGGAGGGATATAGAATAGAGCTCCGTCCATCCATTTGTCTGTCCATCAATCTGTCTGTACATTTGTCTGTTCGAACTTTGTTTTTTGCATAACTTGAACAATAGTTAACAGATTTCATTTCTTTTCAGTATATGGCTCTACAGCAGCAATGTCTATGTCAAGTTCGATGACCACCAATATCAAATGAAAATTGTTGAAGTTATTGTCCCCCCCCCTCTAAATTTCAAATTAGGCTTCTACCATATACTTTGTTACTTTTTATCCCCCCACGTTGGAGGGATATAGAATAGAGCTCCGTCCATCCATTCGTCTGTCCATCAGTCTGTCTGTCTATTTGTCTGTTCGAACTTTGCTTTGGGCATAACTTGAACAATAGTTAACAGATTTCATTTCTTTTCAGTATGTGAAATTTGAAGGATTTAGAGTGACGACATGTGGAAAAAATTGACTCCTATAACCCCCCCCCCCCCCCCCCCATATGCCCCCTCCCCTCCTCCTGCCCCTGGGGCCATTTAAGCAGCATTTTTTCTCTGGTCCAAAATGCATTTTGAAGGATTTAGAGTGACTACATGCGGAAAACAATTTGGACTCCTCTATCCCCCTCTTCCCCCCCCCTCCCGAGGTGCCAATTAGGCATTTTTAGTCCAACTGTTTACAGTCGGGGCTGTAGTCATGACTTTCGTCCGTCTGTCCATCTCTTAACATTTAGAGTTTTGGATAAAGTTTGTGGTTAAAGTTTTTTAGTGAAGGTTACAGTTTCTTTTCCTTTTAATTAATATTAATTACTATTGATCGTATCATTCTCATTATTTTTTAGGTTATTTTGGGACATGTTCAACCCTTTTTTGCAGTCAATTTAACTTTGAACTTCCAGGTTAAAGTTTTTGGTTTAAGTTTTTAGCTCATTTGAGCGAAGCTCATGGGGAGCTTTACTAATCGCTTTCTGTTTGTCGTCCGTCCGTCATTGTCCGCCGTAAACTTTACAAAACCAACTTCTCCGAAGAAACCACTGGCCCAATATTTTTCAAATATTGGGTAAATGTTTATTACCTAATGTCAATTCAGATTTGTTCAACTGAAGTTGCCCCTGTGCCACGCCCCCAAGGGACACCAAAATCTTTGAAAATCTTCTCATGAACCAGCAGTAGCAGAGTCTTGATATTTGGTATGCAGCTTCCTTTTGAGGTGCAGACTCAAATTTGTTCAAGAAAAGTTTGTGGGGCAATATTTGGCGACTTTATGGGAGGGGCAAGAATTTTGGCCCCACCCCAAATTTAAGTTTTCTGAACCTAGAGGCCGATTTGAACCAAATTTTATGTGAGGGCTTATTTGGTCATAAGTACCTAATTTATGCCAAACAAATTTTTCCTGCAGCCCCGTGGGAACCGCAGGAGCTAAAAATAGAAAAAAATTAAAACGTCCATATCTCCAAAAACTGCACGGCACTGAGAATTTTTATTTGGTGTGAAGCTTCCTTAGGACCAACAGAAAGGATTGGTAAAAAAAAATTGCCATCGGTTTTATCATAGGGTACAGTTTTGGAACTTTGAAAAAGTGCTGAGTCAGCACTTTTTAACATTGTAGGCGATGGGAAAAACATTAAAGAATCTTCTTTTTCAGATTCACCAGTCAGAATCCTTTCATATTTGGTATACAACATGTATAGGGGGGTCAGATTCAAGTTTGTTCAAATAGAGTCCGCGGGTTCATATTTGGGCTCCCTATGGGAGCCCGAATTTTAACTTAGTGCAATATGAGGACTATTATTTAAAAATCTTCTCCTTCAGATTCACCAGTCAGAATCATTTCAGTTTTGGTATACAACATCTCTAGGGGGGTCAAATTCAAGTTTGTTCAAATCGAGTCCCTTGCTTAATATTTAGGCTCCCTATAGGAGCCTGACTTTTAACTTAGTGCAATATGTGGAATTTTGTTTAAAAATTTTCTTCTTCAGATCCACCAGTCAGAATCTTTTAATATTTGGCATACAACATCTCTAGGGGGGTCAGATTCACATTGTTCAAATCGAGTCCCTGGGTCAATCTTTGGGCTCCCTATGGGAGCCCAAATTTCAACTTAGTAGAATATGTGGAATATGCTTTAAAACTCTTCTTCTTCAGATCCGCCAGTCAGAAACATTTCATATTTGGTTTACAACATCTCTAGGGAGGTCAGATTCAGGTTTGTTCAAATCGAGTCCCTGGGTTCATATTTGAGCTCCCTGTGGGAGCCCGAATTTCAACTTAGTGCAATATGAGGTCTATTCTTTAAAAATTTTCTTCTTCAGATCCACCAGTCAGAATTCTTCCATATTTGGGGTGCAACTTATCTAGGGGAACCAGATTCAAGATTGTTCAAATCGAGTCCCTGGGTTAATATTTGGGCTCCCTATGGGAGCCCGAATTTTAACTTAGTGCAATATGTGGAATTTTCTTTAAAAATCTTCTTTTTCAGATTCACCAGTCAGAATCCTTTCATGTTTGGTATACAACATCTATAGGGGAGTCAGATTCAAGTTTGTTCAAATTGAGTGCATGGGTTCATAATTGGGCTCCCTGTGGGAGCCCAAATTTTAACTTAGTGCAATGTGAGGACTATTCTTTAAAAATCTTCTCCTTCAGATTCACCAGTCAGAATCATTTCAGTTTTGGTATACAACATCTCTAAGGGGGTCAGATTCAAGTTTGTTCAAATCGAGTCCCTTGTTTTATAGATCCACTGGTCAGAATCTTTGGATATTTGGTATAAGCTTTTCTTAGGAGGAGCAGATGCAACTTGTTGAAATCAATTCTGTGGGTTGATATTTAGGCTACCATATCAGGTGAGCGCCCTCAGGCCACCTGGGGCCTCTTGTTTATTTACAGAGTTACACCTTTAATTCTTCAAACAGTTTAGTGGAATGTCACTGTTGTCGTTTGGGACAATGTCTGTACTGTCTACTGAAACTTTCTACAGTGATTTCAATTAATATTGGCAGGATTTTAAACCCTTTTAACCCTTTACCCAACGCAGATGATATCAAAATTTATTATTTTAAATATCATTTTATTACATTTTTCTAAAAATTTCAACAAAACCATATCATGTGACCCCTCATTGGAACGAGCTCAATGAGCTTGAATATGGGTCCCCCTTCTTCCCCCCATGGTCATTTAGGCAATTTTTCCAAAGTTGCTTTTTGAAGGATTGGGAGTTATTAAATGAAAACCAACAAAAATTGACCTCTATAAGCTTGTTCCATTAATAGGTCATGAGGTATGTTTTGGGGTAGAGAAATGAGTAAATAAAATTTGAATAGCAATTTTTGTATATCATGAGTGCAGATATTGCAGATTCATTAGGTAAATGGTTAACAGAATATGATGCAGACTACTTTGTGTATCTAAGCATTGCCATTGCTGGGATAGTCGGGCTGCATGCGTGACATCACTCTAGTTAAGGATTTGGAGTGATTACATGCAGAAAAAATTGTCCCTTTGAATTTGAAGTATAGTCTTTTAAAATTTAAACCACAAATTTTAAGTTAAAAAAATCCAACTTATATTGACTGCAGTTATATTTCTGAATAAACAGAGCTATGCAGCTGATAATCTGACTACAAATTTTGTTGATATTTTCAGAAAACACATAATTTTATACTTTCTTTCAGAAAAGAAGTAAAAAGCAGAACATTTTTCTTGTCACTTTTTACCAAAATTATTTTTCAGTTGTACTAGAATAGAAGATTTTAGAAAGAAAATGTTTTATGTACTGCATCTTTAACCCTTTACCTGACACAAGTTGAAGCCAGCAGTACAAATTATTTTTCTGAAACCTCTGTTTTTTTAATTTTTGTACTTCTAACCATTGCTTATTAGTCCTTATTGGAACAAGCTCGTCAAACTTGTTCCATTAATAGGTCATGAGGTATGTTTTAGGGTAGAGAAATGAAAAAACAAAATTTGAATAGCAATTTTTGTGTATCACGAGTGCAGATATGGCAGATTCGTTAGATAAACGTTAAACAAAAACTAGCTCAGACTATTTTGTGTCTAAGCATTACCATTGCTGGGACAGTCGGGCCGTATGCGTGACATCACTCTAGTTATTTTTTATTTCATCAAATGTATTCACCCTCTCACCTTGAACAGTCAACTGTATATTCTAGGTCCTTCTAGAAATATAAAATGGTTCCCTGATAGCTCTTGTTGAAACCAAAAAGTAGGTTCCATAGGGTTGCCAGACATCAAATACATGGAAACTGTTTTCAAGTTCCGATACACAGAACTTGTTTTCAGGTTCCGTGAATTTCTGAAATCTGTATGCCTGCTTTGGGAACCTGAAGTTAAACCTGTCACACTGTGGAGAAATTTATTTAAAAATCTTCTTTAGATACACCTGACCAACTCTTTTGATGATTTGTATACTGAGCATCCTTGGAGAGTGATGGCAGATTTATGTTTATTCAAATCAAGTTTCTGTGGTCATATTTGGTGTTCCTATGGGAGCCCAAACTTTAATTTAGTTCAATAAGACAGGATATTCTTTAAAAATCTTCTCTAGATCTACCAGTCAGAATATTTTGAAATTTGATATTCTGCATCCTTAGGAGGTTCAGATTCGAATTTGTTCAACTCAAATCCCTGGGGTGATATTTGGGCTACCTGTGGGAGCCAGAATTTTAACATAATTCAATATTAGGAATATTCTTTAAAAACCTTCTTCTTCATATCTACCAGTCGGAATCTTTTGCTATTTGGTTTGCAGCATCCTGAGTGGGAGGAAATTTCAATTTGTTCAAATCAGGTTCCTAGGTTCATATATTGACTCCCTATGGCAACATAAATTTTAACTTAGTGTAATAGGGGAAACTCCTTTAAAATCTTTTTTGCACGAGAACAAGATTTCGAGACTATTGAGTGAATTCAAGCAAACAGTGAACTTTCACCCTGTTAGGGAGTGGGGGAGTGGGAGGGGGTGCAATAGTGATTTTTATTATTCTCTGCTTCAAAATGAGTTTTCAAGGGGTTTGAGTGATTTTACACAAAAACAGTTCACTCACTGGACCATTCTCCCCTAACCCCCAGTCCTCTAGCTTAATTTGATTAACTATATATTAGCTTGTTGATGCTGAATGTGCCCTTAAATCCTTCATTAAACAATTTTATCAGGTGAGCAGCTAAGGCCCTCAGAGCCTCGGGTTATGCTCCCGACCCCCTTAGGGGGTTCAGTGGGTATCTTGCAGAGGTTTCCAATCGTCCCTCCTTCCATACAAGCATTTTGTATTATAACGCTGGCATCCGTTGTCAGATTTTTATGTTCTTTGATCTGATCATAGACCAGCATGGGGGAACTGACATCCACAAATTGCAGGTTTTGTCCACACATTCATACTAGGGTTATGGCCCTTGTAGGACTAGAAAAATAGTAAAATGAACGTTTAGCATTATAACTATGGCATCGGTTGTCAGATTTCGATGTCCTTTGGTATGGTTATAGACCAGTATAGGAGACATGATATCCACATATTGCGGGTTTCGTCCATGCATTTCTACCAGAGTTATAGTCCTTGTTAAACATAGAAAACCTCTCTATAACCATTTTGCATTATAAAATAAATTTTGATGGCTTTTGGTATGGTGAGAAACTAGCATGGGTGAGAAGACATCCACGTGCGGGTTTCGTCCATGCATACAGACCAGAGTTATGGCCCTTGTTACACTTATTAAACTTTCCGTACATTTTGCATTATAACTCGGGCATCGGTCGTTGGATTTTGATGTCCTTTCTTGTGGTGATAGACCATTCTGGGGGAAAGTATATCCACATATTGCAGGTTACATCTATGCATACTTCCCACAGTTATGCCCCTATTTAGACTTAGAAAAACTGTCTGTGTGAAGTTTTTGTATTGTTTTGTGTCCGTGGGAATAATTTTTGTTGAATGGCAGCAGAAAATTGAATGTGTATCAGGAGAAGGCATATGCTTCACATTGCACTATATGCTTGTTTTTATAAAAATGATTATATCATGCATAGACATTATTTCATGTACTTTTTCCAGTATGATTTGTCAGCATCTCAGTTTTCACCTGATGGTAGAGTTTTTCAAGTAGAATATGCACAGAAAGCAGTGGAAAATAGCGGGTAAGTAAATATTCTTTTGCAATATACCAACAGTGCGTGGTTAAGCTGACTGGTCAACCAGTAGTTGGACATTTAACTGATATCTTGATTTGCATGTACGGTACTAGTACATTAGAAACTTCAGAGCACAAGAAGCAAATTTCTAGTTCATGGCTGCATGTACATGCAGTTGTTTTCTTTGTTTCTCAGTTTCCTGCAGATGCAAATTTACTGTTGGGATATAGGTGAATGTCTATTGTTTTGGTAGTACAAAATACACATAACACTGTATTTGCAGTATTTCCTTCCAACATAACTGGGCATGAGGGTTATTGCATTGACAGTCTGAAAAGAGGAGATGACAGAATTGAATCTTTGAATTGCAGAGATGTTCATTTTATTTGCGAACCCTTCTCAGATTTTTAAGGAAACCATTTTTTTGTAGGTCTGAAACGCAGATCCAGGATTCTTGGTTTGGTGCGTATGTGGGGGAGTGGTGTGTGTGCACATTTCATTCATGGATTCTGATGTCAAACATCACCCGATGCATATAGCTAGGGTTTCCGCTAGGGGAAAATTTATGGGTCCGGTAGTTTAAATAAAGTGAAACTCAGACGCCGAAGGCATCTGCTGCACATGCCAAAGGCACGTGCGTATAGAGGGGGGTCTGGGGGTGTTCTCCCCCCATGAAAATTTTGGTTTTTAGGTGCTCTCTGGTGACCTCTGGGGGCATTCTGGTTGCTAAAATGCTGAATAATTGAAGTGGAAAATATGTATTTTTTCCTCCTACAATTCTCTAAATTCCCACGGGACACACAATACTACATCTGGTCAGAGGTTTCGTAAAAATACAAACCCAAAACAACACAAAATCCACGAATCCTGACAGTGACTGCGACGCTTGACTTCAATTTTTTTTATACAACCCGATATTCGAAAAGAACCATAATGCAGACGTGTGACGTCATGCACATGCAATTACATCATTTATCGCTCGAAATAAAAGCCAGTGATTTCGGTGAAAACATGACAATTTGAGTCCGAAATTTTATAGGTGACGTTTAGGATTTGAACTTTGTTTCCCCCTCTTGTCTGGGGGTTATAAAGTATCAGGTTGTTGCCAGTAATAGTAGGCATAGTATACAACATAATTATGCCTATATTACGTGGAAACAAAGGATCCTGAGTGTCGTTACGATACAGTATTGTACTCGACATTTTAACCACCAGCTTTACTGACTGATCATAGTATGATCGGCTGGGGGAATGGGTCCGGTCGACGGACCTGCAGCCGGTCTAGCGGATACCCTGATATAGCACAAGTTGGAGCAAGCACAAGAGGGGGAATTCCACTCTTATCTGTCTGGGAGCCTCCCCTGTGAATATTTTGGTAAACAAAAGGTCAGTTTCAGGCCTGTAAAAATTGAAATTTTGCTTAACCCCAAAAATTTAAGCAAAAATTTTTCACTGAAACAATTTTAATTTGCTTAACCTATTTCAAATTTTTTTCATGATATCAATTTTTACATTCGTACATGTATAATATCTAAGAAACTATTAAATGTTTGTCAAATCACCAATTGTTTCTGTTGTATATAATATTTCACAATGCAGTGTTTCCGCTAGGGGAAAGTAAATGAGGCCCTGATGGGTTCGGTCTGCAGTAGGAAAATTTTAAATTCCAAGGTCCCAAAAGCCCCATATTTTTATACTGTACCAATGACCCAGACATAGCTGGTGCTAACTCTTAAAAATATAGGGCCAAACACAAATTTTGCCCCCCAATCCCCAAAATTTGCATCTAAAACCAAAGAAAACATGTCCTGAATGGCCCTCCATACTTCACCTCTACTGCGCATGCGCAGTGTCAAGGACGTCTCGAAATTGGCGTCATTAATCATCTTTGTTTGGCCCTTCATCAGTTAACATCTGACTGATCTTTGTGCTTGTAAATCTCAGTTTAAATGATGCCAGACACATAAATATTAGTGAAATGGTGATTCTAAGGAGGATATAGAAGGAGGAGAGGAAAAATGAGTGACAGAAAATTATCAGGGCTGTAACTTAAAATTTTTTAATGAAATTATGTTAAGTTACCTATATTTTTATACTGTACCAATGACCCAGACTTAGCTGGTGCTAACTCTAACAAAACCAGGGCCAAACACAAATTTTGCCCCCCAATCCCCAAAATTTGCATCCAAAACAAAAAGAAATCATGTCCTAAAGGACCTCCATACTACGCCTCTACTGCGCATGCGCAGTGACGCAGACGTCCCGAAATTGGCGCCAATTATTATTTTCTGTTTGGCCCTTCATCAGTCAACATCTCACTGATCTTTGTGCTTGTAAATCTCAGTTTAAAGGATGCCAGACACGTAATTTTTGGAGAAATTGTGATTCTAAGGAGGATAGAAGGAGGAGAGGAAAAAGAAGTGACAAAAAAAATAATCAGGGCTGTACTTAAAATTTTTTGATGAAATTATGTTAAGTTGCCTATTTTCGAGGTATGGGACTCTTGTTGTCATTCTTGCTAAATGTTGCACTGCTTATTCAGTGTTTCCTCTTCCCTAGCCTTCTAAAGTCCCCCCTTGCAATTCTCCCATGCTTTTGGCATATTTTTGAGAAAGTTCATTTCTAAAATTTCCTGGGAGAGTTGCTTGGTTACAGAATGTTTTCTGTTATTTTCCCCATAGTTACATTTTCACCCATGGGTGTATAATGTTGTGTTCTGCATCTTCCATCTGATGTTCTGCAGATTCTCCCCTGGGAGTCTCTGTTTTGCATCAGATAGAGTGTAATTTTGATGACTGATTCCGGGCCAGTTTTTTCAGTGCCTGGAGTCAGGTTTTCTGGTGTTTTACACTGTTTGTTTACATTGGCAACAGCCTTTTTTGAGGGGGGCTGTTTGCCTTTGCTGTAGTTTATCTCACTATAAGATACATTTATATTATCCGTAAGTGTCTCATTAATTATTTAATATAAATTAAAAATTTTTGACCACACTTTGCCATCGGATCCATCGGGGCTCAACGTTACTTTTCAGCAACTTGGGCTTCGCTGAAAAAATATTTTTTCAAAATTATTTTGATTTGCAATTGTTTTTTTCATTTATTAATGGATCATGTTATTATGTATCTTTGTGTCAGGGGTTTGTGTGAGTAACTAGGACTTGTTGTTGTTCTTTCACAATGAAGGGACATTGTTCAAATTGTAATAGGAAGAAATCTTCCTCTGACTTTCATGATCATTGTATTAATTGTAGTCAGTGTTCTCGCATTAATCCCTGTCCTATATGTGAATATTGGGATGAGAAACATTGGAAACGTGTGTCACGATATGTTGTTTCTGGAGAAAGGGCTATGCCGGCTCTTTCTCCGCAAGGTCACTCTACTCTCTCAGTTTCTATTTCAGAGGAACAAGAACAGGGTGATGTTTCCATGTTATCTTCTACAAGTGTGCGTCCGTCGTCACAAATGAATTCAGAGCTAGCGGCAAAAGTGCTCATGGAGATTAGACAAATGTCGTCCGCTAGCTCGCCCGGTGTAGCGTCCATTCACCGAATGGTTCGGCAGCCGGGTTCGTCCGATGCGGTCCAGGAGGAAATTTTGGGTGATGCGAGCACTATAAACATAATAGATGCACACCCAGTGACGGCGGATAGTAAGCGAGAACGGAGGAAGCCTTTGAGTCCGGTTCCTAGCTCGTCCAGGTCCAGCCGGGCCGCGAGCGAGAGAGGCCCCTCTCTCGTACAACATCTGGGACCAGATGTTGTGGTACAAAATGTGTCGCAAGCAGAGCATACGTCCGTCGCTCGGGACGCTCCGTTGTATAGGCAGTCCGCGGAGACTGCTAAGGCTTCCTCTTCTCGTCAGCGCACACGACCGCACCTTGGCTGCGTGACCGCCGATATATTACCAGCTTCGCCGATCAAGGATTCTTCGGCGACCAGGTCACACCATCCGGCAGCCAGGGATTCGAGACCGATGGACTCCAAACGTTCACATAGGAAAAGTATGCGGGAGCCATCTGATGTGGAGCTGCCCTCGGCGAAGCAGCGAAAGACTGCGCCTCTGCAGGTCTCGACGCCGGACATTCTTGTGCAGATAGCACAGCTTATCGCAGTATCCCAGCAGCCGACAGAAACGGTGTCGGATCGAGAATTATCCGACGGCGCTGGGTCGGTACGCTCCGCCGAAGCATCGGGGGCGGACGACCGGGAGCATCATGAGGTCCGACCGGATGGTGAAAGGGATACGGATGATTTGGAGCTATCCCTTTCGGAACAATATAAAGCTGCCATGGACTTCATCCGGCACTTTCTCCCTCAAGTTGTTCTGTCGGGCCAGACTGCTGCGGTTCCGGACAAGAGGATTATAGCGTCATTGGACTCTGAATTTTTTGAGCGGTTCAGGGACATCGCTCCCGAGTTTCCGTCGCAGTCCAATAATGTTGCAAGAACATTTGAATTATTGAACGACGCTATATTTAAACTTGCTTCCAAGACGGGGAAAGCAGGTTTCTTGTCCGCTAATACTCTCAACCTGCCTTTCATTAATGCAAGGAATAAATTCGATACGGCAGGACAGGGTATCCCGAGAGTTCCTCTGCGTATGGACGACGAGGCGGAAGACTTAGAGCTATCAATACCGTCGTCGGCTTCTATTCCAACCGCGGTGTTGGAAACAGCTATTGCGTCTAACAGAGCCAATTTAGATGCCTTATCTTATGCAGATCATCTTACTAAGACATTATCACTGTGCCTTCAGGGGAAAGAGTTTCAGGATATACAATCCTCTTTAAGACTTCTTTCAAGGGCAGTAGCTTATTCCACGTGTAACTCCGCCCTTTCAGTGGCAAATCTGGAGTTGGTTAGACTTGACGCAGCCCTAGCTACATCCACACTCAGGAATACTAAGGTGAAGAACTCTCTTAGAGTCGCTTCGGTCTCCGGAGAACTTCTCTTTGACGGCAACCTTTCTGCTATTTATGATAAAATTACAAAGAAAGCGTCGGATTCTCTGTTGTTCAAATCTGCTTCTAAGAAGTCGGATACAGCAGACAAGAATAAGACAGGCACTTCTGGGTCTAATGCGCCCAAGAGAGGTTCCTATAGAGGTTCCGGTGCGTCCTCTTGGTCTTATTCGAGAGACCGTCAGGGTAGCGATTCTCGTTCGGGACGTCCCTCGGGCCGGGACAATCGGTCGGACACCCCGAGGTCGACGGGGCGAGGTGCGGGTCGTGGAGGACGTGGTTTCTCCTACCGCAGGCCTCGCAGGTCCAGGAGGTGATGGCTTAAACCTCTATCGCGTACCGGTTGGCGGAAGGTTGTCAAGCTTTTCACAAGAATGGGCGTCGATTACGGACGACCCTTGGGTGAGAGGAGTGACTTCGGAAGGTCTAAAGATATCCTTCAAACGAAAGCCTCCATTAACTCGAAGTCCAAAGTGGACTCATCTTCCGTCAAATCCACAGAAAAGAGACGCTCTGTTATCAGAGGTGCAGTCTCTTTTAATGAAGAACGCGGTAGAGGTCGTAGAAAACCAGGAATCTCCGGGATTCTACAGCCATCTGTTTCTGGTTCCGAAACCAGACGGCTCGTTCCGTCCAGTCATAGATTTGAGCTGGATAAACAAGCTGATCATCGCTCCGAAATTTTATATGGAGACGATTCGGTCGGTCAGAGCGAGTATTCGGGTGAACGATTATGCAACAAGCATAGATCTCAAAGATGCGTACTTTCACGTCATGGTACATCCGACATTCCGAAAGTACCTACGCTTTGCAGTCCTAGGAGTGGTGTATCAATTCCGGGCGATGTGCTTCGGATTGAATCTAGCACCCTGGGCTTTCACTCGGGTAATGAACTCGGTAATGATCTATTTCCGAGCTCATTCGTCTGCGGTAACGTCGGCCTACCTGGACGACATTCTTCAGAGGTGCGGCAACGAGTTAACGCTTCAGAACGATGTTCAGAATCTTCTTCTATTGCTCCGACGTCTCGGTTTTATAGTAAACGAGGAGAAGTCGGATCTGGTGCCGTCCAAGTCATTCACGCATCTGGGAATGAGCTTCGAGACGCACAACAATCTCGTTCGTCTGCCGTTAACCAGAGCGAAATTAGTCAGTTGTTACGCTCGCTATTGCCTGCACGAAGACAAAGTCACAGTGAGAGAATTTATGAGACTGATAGGTCTGTGCGGAGCCGCTGCGGATCTCATTCCGATGGGGCGGTTACGCACACGTCCTCTTCAAATTTTCCTGACTCAGAATTGGAGTGTGAAAATTCATTCGCTCGATGTAGACGTTCTCTTGTCAGATCAAGTGAAACAAGAGATTCAGACTTGGGCAAACATTCAGTGGTTAACTCAGGGAGTTCCGCTGCAGTTGCCGGATCCGAGTTTTACCATTATTTTACCATTATGACGGATGCCAGTCAAACAGGTTGGGGTGCATCATTAATCCCAACGGATTCGAGATGCCAGGGTCTTTGGGATCCGCAATTCCTGTGCAAGCACATAATGATGTCAATTTGGCTTGCGCTACGTCACTGGATGGACATTATTCACAATGCTCATGTCCAAATGCTATCCGACAATACGACAGTTGTGGCGTATATACGGAATCAGGGAGGCACTCATTCAGTTCCGTTGTTCAATCTAACGGAAAGAATCCTTCTGTTTGCGCTAGAACATCACGTTCTTCTTTCGGTCCGTCACATACCGGGTCGTCTGAATATGCTAGCAGACTCCCTTTCACGAAAGGGTCGCTTGTTGCCGTCGGAATGGACTCTCAACAAACAAGTATTCAATCAGATTTGCTACCAATGGGAACGGCCAATGATAGACTTATTTGCGACACATCTCAACAATCAGTTGCAGACGTATGTGTCTCCGTGTCCAGATCCAAGAGCATTTGCAGTAGACGCTCTGTCGATCCCTTGGGACGGAATGATAGGATATGCGTATCCTCCAGCGCCGTTAATTCAACAAGTATTGCTAAAGATAAAACAATCTCAATGCAAGATTCTGTTGGTAGCATCTCTGTCGCCACAGAGACCGTGGATAAATCTACTCAGGTGTCTGTTGTGGGACCTACCGCGAAAGCTTCCTCCACGGGAGGATCTTCTTTCGCAGGGGAAATCGCGCCAACTCCATCACAACCCGCAAGGTCTCAACCTTCACGTTTTTCCGTTGTGCGGTCCTTCTTGCATGGCAAGCACTTTACAGAACGAGCAGTGGACGTGATTTCTAACTGTAGGAGGACCTCCTCTTTGCTAAATTATGCGGCTAAGTGGAAGGTTTTTCGTCGTTGGTGTAGGGATCATTCTGTAGATATATTCAATCCCTCTATACCAGACATTGCAAACTTTCTAGTATACTTGTTTGACGAAATCAAACTGCAGCCTGTTACTATAAAGGGTTATAGGTCTATGTTATCTGATACCTATGCACATCATGATAGTTTACAAATTGGATCTAATGTCTCTTTATCTAAGTTGGTTAGAAACTTTTCGATAAATAGACCCAGAACTCTTAGATTAATTCCTAAGTGGAATTTAGCTTGGGTTCTTCTTAAATTGAAGGAAAAGCCATTTGAACCTCTTGGGACAGTAGATTTCAAATTCTTATCTTATAAGACAGCTTTTCTCTTAGCTTTCTCTTCTGCTAGAAGAGTCAGTGAGCTTCATGCACTGTCGGTGGATGATTCTCACTATCGTAGTGTCGGGAACACTATCACCTTCACTACTAATGTGGGTTTTTTAGCTAAGAATCAGGCTCCTAATAAATATCCGGAACCTATTGTTATTAAGGCTCTTCCGTCTTCAGACGGGCGTAGGCCTTTACTCTGTCCTGTTAGAGCGTTACGTATCTATAAACAGAGATCTCAGTTTATCAGAAAGGGACGGAAACGTTTCTTTCTGTCTTTGATGCCTAATAGAAAGGACATTTCGGTCCATTCTATTGCTAGATGGATTCAATTAACTATCCGTACTGCTTATGAAAATTTATCTTCTTCTCAGCAGTCTGTGCTTAAGATTTCCGCTCATGAAGTAGGAGCTCTTTCTACTTCCTGGGCTTATGCTAATAGTGTTGCTATTACAGATTTAATGAAGGCTGCTTATTGGTCTCAGCCATCCACATTTACGAATTTTTATCTCAGAAATATTGAGTCCATTTCTGGAGACCTGCATTGTTTAGGTCCGTTATCTGTTGCTCAGAATGTCGTCCACTAAACAGTTGCAACTATAGTTATGCAGGCTTTCTGTTCCGGCAGTGACTCCGTCCGGCTGCCCTCTTTGCTCTGGGCTATTTGACCCAGGGCAAGGGGAAGGGGGGAGGGGGGGCGGGTGTTCCCTTAGGTCACCTGCTTTATAGTGAAAAGCAAGGGAATGCCTCCTCCAAGTCAGTATTTCTGAGTCGCTTCCGGGATGGTTTTAAAGTGTAATATTAATGTTAAAATTCATTCATGTCTTATTTTTAAAGTGTAGCTCGGTGTGAAGCATTTGTATATGTCAAGTGTCAAACGGGCTTTAATATACCATACTCGGACACTTTTAAATGACTATAAAGAGTCTCAATTCTCTGGACTACTTTATTTATTGGCTTACTTTAAAAATAATTAGTATAAGGGATATACTGGATGTTAATAGAGAACATGAATGTTATTGTGCTCAATTATTAAGGGTAGTGTATCTTTCTAATTTAATATTAAATAAGAAAGATACATGTAAAGCCTAATACTCCTTTTCTCCTTAAGGGGTTACCTCTTTACTATATAGTTGAACTTATTGGATTTTCCTCTATGTCCTAGGCCCTCCAGCCTGTTTACTATTCAGCTAAGTCTGGGTCATTGGTACAGTATAAAAATGTTAAAAAATTTATAGTAATTTATATATTTTTTATACTTACCAATGACCCAGACGGGGATGGCCCTCCCTGGAGTTGGGAACTCTTGCCTCCCCGCTGAGTACATAGCGCTGACCAGGCACTGTCAGTAAGAATGATAATTGGCGCCAATTTCGGGACGTCTGCGTCACTGCGCATGCGCAGTAGAGGCATAGTATGAAGGTCCTTTAGGACATGATTTCTTTTTGTTTTGGATGCAAATTTTGGGGATTGGGGGGCAAAATTTGTGTTTGGCCCTGGTTTTGTTAGAGTTAGCACCAGCTAAGTCTGGGTCATTGGTAAGTATAAAAAATATATAAATTACTATAAATTTTTTAACTTTCGAGGCAACAGCCTGTTGTGGTCATTCTTGTTATCAAGTTACACTGCTTGTTCAGTGTTTTCCTCTCTCCCTTTCCTTTAAGTCCCCTCTTGCTATTCTCCCATGCTTTTGGCATATTTTCTGTAATATTATTACTAAAATTTCTTGGGAGTTTTAGCTGGATAACAGAATGAATTCTGTTCTTTCCCCATGTTTACGTCTTCACCTATGGGTGGTTAGGCATACTGTTCTGCATCTACCATCTGATGTTCTGCAGTTTCTTCCCTGGAAGTCTCTGTTTTGCATCAGATAGTGTATTATTGGTAACTGATTTCGGGCCAGGGTGCCTGGAGTCTTGATCTGGTGTTTTTACACTTATTGTTTACATTTCCAACAGCCCTCTGTGTGAGGGGGGATTTCTTGAAAATAATATCTTGATGTTAATTTAATCATAACTAGATACATTATTATTGTTCGTAAGTGTTGCATTAAATTGTTTAAAATATTTTTAGAATTTTTGTCCACACTTAGGCTTGGGATCCATTGGGGCTCAACGTTACTTTTCAGAAACTTGGGCTGGTCTGAAAAAATATTTTTTCAAAATTTTTTGATTTCAATTATGTTTTCTATGTTAATGGATCATGTTATTATGTATTTTGATTGTCAGGGGTTGGTGCGAGTACTAGGACTTTGTTTTCCTTTCACAATGAAAGGATATTGTTCAATTGTAATAAGAGGAAATCTTCCTCTGACTTTCATAATCATTGTATAATGTAGTCAGTGTACTCGTACTAACTCCTGTTCTGTATGTGTTAATTTCGATGACAACATGGGAAGCGTGTGTCACGGTATGTTAGTGGGGAATTGGCCATTCCGGTCCTTTCCCCGCAGGGTCACTCTACTTTATCAATCTCTATTTCAGACGATCATGATTAGGGTGATGTATCCGTGATGTCTTCCAAAAGTGTGCCTCCGTCGTCACAATTAATGAAGAGCAAGCGGAAAAGTGCTCATGTAAATACGTCAATTGCCTAAGAGGACCCTAGTAGGTTCGACGGCCTTTGACGTCCGCTAGCTCGCCCGGTGTAGCGTCCATTCATCGAATGGTTCGGCAGCCGGGTTCGTCCGTTGCGGTCTAGAAGGAGTTTTGGGTGATGCGAGCACTATATATCAATCAAATGCACACCCAGTGACGGCGGATTCGAGGAGAGAACGGAGGAAGCCTTTTAGTCCGGTTCCTAGCTCGTCCAGGTCCATCCGGACTGCGAGCGAGAGAGGCCCCTCTCTCGTACAACAACATCTGGCCCCAGATGTTGTGGTACAAGTGTTTCGCATTCGGAGCATACGTCCGCCGCTCGGGACGCTCCGATATATAGTCAGTCCGGAGAGACTGTCAATAAGGCTTCCTCATCCTCATGGCAGTGCACACGACCGCTCTTGGCTACGTGACCTCGGATATCCAGTCAGCTTCGCCAATCAGAGAATCATCGGCGACCAGGTCACACCATCTGGTAGCCAGGGACACGAGGCCTGCAGACTCCGGACGTTCGCATAAGAAAGTGTGCGGGAGTCAACGTACACGGAGCTTCCAGCAGCAAAGCCTCGTAAGACCGCTACTGCACAGGCCTCGGTGACGGACGTGCTATCCCAAATAGCACAGCTTATCGCAGCATCCCAGCAACGACAGAATCTCTGTCGCATTATGTATTATCCGACGACGCTGGGTCGGGATGCTCCGCAGAAGCGGGTACGGACGTCCGAGAATTTCATCCGGTCCGATGGGATACCGAAAGGGATTCGGAGGATTTCGAGCTTTCCCTTTCGGAACAACATAAGCTGCTGTGTATGTCATCGGACTTTATCTTCTAGAGGTTCTTTCGTCGGACCAGAATACTGCGATGCCGGATAAGAAACTGATAGCGTCGGTGGACACAGAAATTTTTTGGTTCGGTTCAGGGACATCGTCCCTCAGTTCCGACACAGTCCAATAATGTCACACAACTTTCGAATTATTGAACGACGCTATATATATTATTATATGCTTGCTATTAACAAGCTTGTCTGGTTTTTTGTTCGCAAAGTTACTGAGATGTCTTTCAAAGTGTGCCTCTGTCGGCATAGTTAATGAAGAGCTAGCGGCAATAAGTGCTCATGGAATACGTCAATCGCCTAAGAGGTCCCTAGTAGGATCGACGGAGTTGACATTCGCTAGCTCACCCGGTGTAGCATCCATTCATCGAATGGTTCGGCAGTCGGGTTCGTCCGTTGCGGTCTAGGAAGGAGATTTGGGTGATGCAAGCACTATAATAGACTTTAGTACACACCCAGTGACGACGGATTAGAGGACAAATCGGAGGAAGCCTGTTAGTCCGGTTCCGAGCTCGTCCAGGTCCGTCCGGGCTGCGAGCGAGAGAGGTCCCTCTCTCGTACAACAACATATGGGACCGGATGTTGTGGTACAGACATTTCGCATTTGGAGCATATGTCCGTCGCTTGGGACGCTCCGTTATATTGACAGTGCGAGTGACTGTCGATAATGCTTCCTCATCCTCACAGCAGCGCACATGACCGCACATTGGCTACGTGACCTCGAGTATCCGGCCAGCTTCTTCATTCAGTGATTCCACGGCGAACAGGTCACGCCATCCGGTAGCCAAGGGACACGAGGCCTATACACTCGGTTCACTCGCATAATAGAAGTATGCACGGGGTAACAAACATGGAGCTTCCAGCGGCAATGCATAGTAAGACCGCTTCTCCACAGGCCTCAGTGACGGACGTGCTGTCCAAAATAGCACAGTTTATCGCAGCATCCCAGCAAACGACAATTCTCGGTCGGATCAGGAATAATCCGACGGCGCTGGGTCGGTGCGCTCCGCTGTTGCATCAGGTTCGGACGACCGAACACTTTATAGGGTCCGACAGTATGGCGAAAGGGATTCGGATGATTTCGAGCTTTCCCTTTCGGAACAACAGAAGCTGCCATACATTTCCTCCGGCATTATCTTCCAGAGGTTGTTCCGTTGGACTACATTGCTGCGATGCTGGATAAGAGACTAATAGCGTCATTGGACACAGAGTTTTTGATCGGTTCAGGGACATTGTCCCTGACTTACCGACGCAGTCCAATAATGTCTTTAGAACATTCGAATTATTTAACAACGCTATATATAAGCTTGCTACCAAGCATGATAGTCTAGTTTCTTGTCCGCAATGCTCTATTCTGCCTTTTTTCAATTCTAGGAAATAAGTTATATCGGCAGAACAGGGCATACCGAGAGTTCATATGCGTCTAGACGGCGATGCTGAAGACTGGGAATTATCTTTTTCGCCGTCTATGTCAATTCCAACCACGATGTTGGAAACGACAATGTTGTCTAATAGGCTTAACTTAGACGCTTTATCATACGTAGACCACCTTACTGAGACGTTATCATTACGTCTTCAAGAGAAAGAATTCCAGGATATGATCCTCAATGTGATTTCTTTCAAGGGCAGTAGTTTTTCCACGTATAACTCCGCCCTTCAGTGGCAACCTGGAGTTGGTTAGACATGACGCAGCCCTAGTTTCATCCATGCACGTGGATAGTAAGGTGAAGAACTCTCTCAGAGTCGCTTTGGTCTCGGAGAAGCTTCTCTTCGACGGCTACTTTTCAGCAATCTATGAATTGCTCGATATACACGTTCTCTTGTCTATCAAGTGTAGCAAGAGATTCAGACTGGCGCAAACATTCGGTGGTTGACTCAGAGAGTGCCACTGCAGATGCCGTATCCCAGTTTTATGATTATGACGGATGCCAGTCAAACAGGTTGGGGTACAATATTGATCCCAACGGATTCGAAGTGCCAGGGTCTTTGGGTTCCGCAGTTTCTAGGCAAGCACTTAACTTCCAGGAAATGATGTTATTTAGGCTTGCACTATGTCATTGAATGAACATTATTCAGAAATGCATGTCCAAATTCTGTTCGTTAATACGACAGTAGTTGCGTATCTCCGGAACCAGGGAGGCACTCCTTCGATTCCGTTATTCAATTTAACGGAAAGAATCCTTCTGTTTGTTATAGTACACCAAGTTCTGCTTCGGTCCGTCATATTCCGGGTCGTCTGATTGTATTAGCAGACTCCTTTTCACGTAAGAGTCGCTTGTTGCCGTCAGAATGGACTCTCATCAAACAAGTTTTCAATCAGATTTGCTATCAATGGGAGCACCCAATGATAATTTATTTGCGACACAACTCACTATTCAATTGCAGACGTATGTGTTTCCATGTCCGGATTCCTGAGCTTATGTTGTTAACGCTCTATTGATCTAATAGGACGGAATGATAGGATATGCGTATCCTCCAGCGCTGTTGATTCAGCAAGTATTGCTAAGATAAACATCCACAATACAATTCTGTTGATAGCATCTCTGTCTTCACAGAGACCGTGGGTAAATTTACTCAGGTGTCTACTGTGGGACTTACCGCGAAAACTTCCTCCATGAGAGGATCTTCTTTCGCTGGGGAAATCGTGTCAACTCCATCACAACCCGCAAGGTCTCAACCTTCACGTATTCCGTTGTGTGGTCCTTCTTGCACGGCAAGCATTGTACAGGACGAGTTATGGACGCGATTTCTTACTGTAGGAGAACCTCTTCTTCGCTATTCTATGCGGCTAAAGTGGAGGCTCTTCCGTCGTTGGTGTAGGGATCATTATGTTGATATTTTTGATCCCTCCATACTAGACATTGCAACTTTCTAGTATACTTGTTTGACAAGATCAACTGCAGCCTGTTACTATTAAGGTTATAGGTCTGTGTTATCTCATACCTATGCACTCTATGATAGTTTACAATTGAGTCTTATGTCTCTTTATCTAAGTCAGTTAGAAACTTTTCGATAAATAGACCTAGAATCCTTAGATTAAATTCCTATACGGAATTTAGCTTCGGTTCTTATTTAGCTAAGTAATCATTTGAGCCTCTGGAAACAGTAGTTTTCAAATTCTGACCTTTTAAGACAGTTATTCTCTTAGTCTTCTCTTCTACTGAAGAGTCAGTGAGCTTCATGCACTATCGGTGGATGATTCTCACTTTCGTAGTATCGGAAACACTATTTCCTTTACTACTAATGTTGGATTTTTGGTTAAGAATCAGGCTCCTAATAAATATCCGGAACCTATTGTTATTAAGGTCCTTCCGTCTTCGTACGGGCATAGGTCTTTACTCTGTCCGGTTAGAGTTTACGTATTTATAAACAGATATCAGTTTATTAGTAAGGACGTAAGCTTCTTCTGTCTTTGATGCCTAATAGAAGGACATTACGCTCCATTCTATTGCTAATGGATTCAATTAACTATCGGTACTGCTTATGGTATATCATTAACTCAGCAGTTTGTGCTTGAGATTTCGGCTCATGAAGTAAGAGCTCTTTCTACATCTTGGGCTTACATTAATAGTGTCGCTACTATACATTTTATGAAGGCTGCACATTGGGCTCAGATCCACATTCATGAATTTTTATCTCAGAAATATTGAGTCCATTTCTGGAGGCCTCCATTGTTAGGTCTATTATCTACTGCTCAGAATGTCATTCACTTAACAGTTGCTACTATAGCTAGGTAGGCTTTCTGTTCCGGCAGTGACTCCGTCCTGCTGCCCTCTTCGCTCTGGGCTATTTGACCCAGGGCAAGAAAAGGGGGGGGGGGGGGGGGAGGGTGTTCCCTTGGGTCACCTGTTTTATTATGAAAACAAGGGGAGACCTCCTCCGGAGTTAGTAATTCTGAGCTGTTACTGGGATGGTTTTTAAGTGATAAGTTTATGTTTTAAAAATTCATTCAGGTCATAGTTTTTTAATATATCACGTGTCAAACGGGCGTTATTATATAATCCTCAGACACTTTTAAGGAGTATAAAGAGTCTCTATTCTCTAGACTAACTTTATTTATTGGCTTACTTTAAAAATTATTAGTATAAGGATTATACTGGATATTAATAGAGTACATGGATGTTATGATGCTCAATTATGGAAGGTGTTGTGTCTTTCTAATTTATCATAAATAAGAAAGATACATGTAAGGCCTAATACTCCTTTTCCCCTCGAGGGGATGACTCTATTTTATATAATTGAGCCTATTGGAATTTCCTCTATGTCCTAGGCCCTCCAGCCTTTTTACTATTCAGCTATGTCTGGGTCATTGGTACAGTATAAAAATGTTAAAAAATTTATAGTAATTTATATATTTTTTATACTTACCAATGACCCAGACGGGGATGGCCCTCCCAGGAGTTGGGAACTCATACCTCCCCGCTGAGTACATAGCGCTTACCAGGCACTGGTTATAAGAATGATTAATGGCGCCAATTTTGAGACGTCCTTGACACTGCGCATGCGCAGTAGAGGTGAAGTATGGAGGGCCATTCAGGACATGTTTTCTTTGGTTTTAGATGCAAATTTTGGGGATTGGGGGGCAAAATTTGTGTTTGGCCCTATATTTTTAAGAGTTAGCACCAGCTATGTCTGGGTCATTGGTAAGTATAAAAAATATATAAATTACTATAAATTTTTTAACTTCCTTGCATCTGCGGGAACTTTTGAAGTTTTTCACAGCGATATATATTTCGGTTTTCACATACAGGTGAAAAATCATTCATACAGATCACATTACTTACTGTCCATGGATGATCCAGTTCAACAATGATTGCGTGTACGGAGGTGGCCGAAACATATGCCCTGAAGAATGTAACATCACATCATGTCCTAGCACCAGACACTAATTCTTGTCTATGTTGCCACAGCTGATAATGGTTCTGACCATTAAACTGAGTAATAATTAGATCTGCAGGTCTTACTTACTAACATTGTTATCAGTTTTCACACAGGATGAACTTTGACAAAATGACAGAGTCATTGATTGTTCCTGCCTCGCCTTTTTCGGCACTTTGCTTTTTGACCTGTTTCTTTTCAGCCTCGTGTGTTGATGTTTTCGAATTTTCAAAAGCATCTACACACAAGGCTGTAAAATGATGGACCGAAATGTGAAGGGCCTAAAAGCCGTTTTGGTCTCAAAGTATTTAGAGTGCCTTCATTTAAGCTCTTTTCAAGACATTTGATGACTGGAAGCAATCTGAATGAACGCACTCTGATTTCCAATGTCAGGGCCACTTCAAATTAAGCAAACAAAAAAGAATTGAAATTCAATGAATGCATATCTCTGAATCCATTGAAATTTCAACCCTTTCTTGTTTTTTAATAATTAAATTTATTTCACGTTCATTATTATCTCTTACAGGGCCAAACTGTGATATTATAAACTGATGGAAATTTTCAATATTCTAACTCCCCCACCCCCATAACTACAAAATAAATTGGTATATCTATGCTACAATATAGGGTTAAAACAATTATTATGCATTGTCTTTTTACTAGGGTTATTAATGATTCAAATTTGCTGAATGGTATTTCTTCTTCTGTGATGTAAAGAGCGGTTTGCATCATCTTTTTGTACGAATCTCTACTCGAAGCAATGAAAAAGTTACTTGCAGATTTTGATGACCCAGGCGTTGCACTATTATCACTTGTCAGCCTCCCAAATTGACTCCAACAACAGACAAAGGTGTTGATTCCGAATGGGAAGTTTCACCTGCAGCCTCTTTTCGCACCAGGTGAAGAACTCGTGGAGTGAGCCTGGTTTGATGTGCCTTTCGAAGTTGGCATGGTGTATGTAGTTAAACCATTTTTGGCAACATATTTTGCACTTTAGATCATTTTTTATACCCCCCGCAATGAGTTGTGGGGTGGGGGGTGGTATACTGGAATCACCTTGTCCGTCCATCTGTCAGTCAATCCATTCATAGACATAATTTTGTCCTGAGATTTTCTCAGACATTTATGGACTATTGTCATCAAAATTTGGTACAAATGTTCACCACCATGGTAACCTGTGCACCTACGATTATAGTTCCGGTCAGACTATCTTTGCCACAGTTATGCCCCCTTTTCACATGTCTTATAATGCTAGATTTTTGTCTGGAAATTTTCTCAGATGTTTATGTGTCGATTTCTTTGAAACTTGGTATGGGTATTCACTGCCATGGGAACCTGTGCGATTATAGTTTTGATCGGATTTTTTTCCAGAGTTATGCCCCTTTTCATTTTAGAATAATTTAATTTTGTCCAGGGATTTTCTTAGATGTTTATTATTAGATTCCATTGAAACTCAGTGTGGAAGTTCACTACCATGGGAACCTGTGCACCAGCGATTATAGTTTTGATCGGAATTTTTTTGTCAGAGTTATGACCCTTTTCATCTTCGATTGGTTGGATTTTGTCTGGAGATTTTCTCAGATGTTTATTGTTCGATTCCGTTGAAACTTGGTTCTGTTATAGCCCCCGTATTATATCAGGATTGATATGTCCTTAGTTGATAATTCTATGCAATTGATATCTTTCTGAAGGCAGATTCTAGCGGGTGTGACTCATTTGCACTAAATGACCTTTGTGTGTATCTACATGTAAACATATTTTCATCTAAGGTTGCACAGAAACTATTTTTAGATTACTGAACATATAGCTGTTGATTGTTCAATTGTTTAAGTAGGTCAAGGATCTTGTTTACATCAATTAAGACAAAATCACGTAGAAACTGATAGAAAACAGAATATTGGAGAACATTCTATCTGACAACTATATAAACTCTTATCAACAGAATTCAGGAACTCATTTTCAGAAAGACTCATTTCAGTTAAAATAGATATTCTATAACAGAGCAGTTGTTTCCATTGGAGATTATTATTGTTCCAGAACAGTGCATTTATTATAGAAGCAGTGCTTCTTGGTGAATTTGGAAAAGTGATTCCAAAAGAGAATTTTGAAGAGAATTTATTATCTTGTAAAAGAAAATTTATACTTTCTGTGAAACAGAATATATTTTTGTGAAAAGGCAGGATTCTACTGGATTATTTGGAAATTACCTGTGGTGCCAATACTTATTGGATTTTTACTCCATTTGAATTTTGCTGAGCATTTTATTATATTTTATTGGAGACTGCTGAAATTTCTATGTGAACATTTTATTACAAATCTACGGAATACTGTTTTTAAAGACACATTCTTGGATTTAATACTACCAGCTGGAAAATTTCTTCAAGATTCTTCACCACTGGACTACTGGATTCTGTCAAACTGTATTTTCGACTAATTCATTAATTGATAACTACCACTGTTTTTATTTTCTGTAAACCAATTAGTGTAAAAGATCTTTGTATCATTTTTAGCTCAACTTTGGCGAAGCCAAATTTGAGCTTATGCCATGGCCAGTCGTCCGTCTGTCCGTCAACAATTCAATACGGCACAGGCTAGAGGCCGTATTTATGAACCGATCTTTACGAAACTTCTTGGGTACCTTTGTTATGACCGTGGGATGAGAACGAGTGTTTTTGGGTCCGGTCCGAAATTCAAGATGGCTGCCAGCCACCAATTTGTACCGACAATGCAGAAATCTGTTTTTTGCACAGAACTTCCATATGAAAGTGCTGATTTGAATAATTTTTTGTATGAATGTTTAGTACCATGGGATACATCACATATAATACAGGTTTTTTTCTCGTACGTAAATTGTGCAAATTAGACTAACGTTGATGTATTTATAGTTACTTTCAGCACTGTCAGTGCAAATGCCAATACGGCTCGGGCTAGAGGCCGTATTTATGAACCGATCTTTACGATACTTCCTAGGTACCTTTGGTATCACCATGGGACGAGAACGAGAGTTTTTGGGTGAGGTCCGAAATTCATGATGGCTGCTGGCAGCCATTTTGTTCAAAATTAGGGGCAATCAGATTTTTGTGCAGAACTTCCACATGAAAGCTCTGATTTGAATAATTTTTTGTGTGAATGTTTAGTACCATGGGATACATCACATATAATACAGGTTTTTTTCTCGTGCAGAAATTATGCAAATTAGATGAACTTTGAATTTTTCAGTGCTACTTACACACAGTAAGTACAGATGTCAATACGGCTCGGGCTAGAGGCTGTATTTATCAACCGATCTTCACGAAACTTCTTGGGTACCTCTGCTATCACCTTGGGACAAGAACGAGTGTTTCTGAGTGCGGTCCGAAATTCAAGATGGCTGCCAGTGGCCATTTTGTTCCGAAATTAGGTCTAGTCAGTTTTTTGTACACAACTTCTATACGTCTCAGACTAGAGGACGTATTTATGAACCGATCTTTACGAAACGTCTTGGGTACCTTTGTTATCACCGTGGGATGAGAACGGGTGTTTTTGGGTGTGGTCCAAAATTCAACATGGCCACCATCAGCCATTTTGTACCAAAATTAGTGCAATCAGTCTTTTGTACAGAACTTCTGTATGAAAGTTCTTATTTGAATAAATTTTTGTATGAATGTTTAGTAAAATGGAATACATCACATACAGTACAGTTTTTTTTCTCGTGCAGAAATTATGCAAATTAGATGAATTTTGATCTATTTAGTGCTACTTATGCACTGTAAGTGCACATGCCAATACGGCTTGGGCTAGAGGCTGTATTTATCAACTGATCTTCACGAAACTTCTTGGGTACCTTTGTTATCACCTTGGGATGAGAACGAGTGTTTCTGAGTGCGGTCCAAAATTCAAGATGGCTGCCAGTGGCCATTTTGTACTGAAATTAGGTCCAATCAGTTTTTTGTCACAACTTCTATACAGCTCGTATTTATGAACTGATCTTCATGAAACTTCATGGGTACCTTTGTTTTCACCTTGGGTCAGGAATGAGTGTGTTTTGGGGTGCCTTTGTTATCACTGTGCTATGAGAACAAATATTTTGGGGTTCAGTCAGACCCACTCTGGGACTCAAAGATTTCTTTTCTAGTTTAGCATCTGACTGTCACCCACCTTTACAATACTTTACCTATACATTTGTTACAGGCTACAGTCAGTATTTATGTACAGGCCGTTACAATACTTTATATGTACCTTTGTTATCAGGTCATTACCTAGATGTTTGTCATTGCTGTGTCACATACTATACATGTACATGTCTTGACAAGTTGAGCTACAGTGTCATTGACACTTTCATTTTATATATATTTTTTTTTTTTAATTAAATTTCAGAATAATTAAATTCATAGTTATTGTTGCTGATTCTCAGATTTCTTTCTGTTACCAATATCATTAATATTTCCACACTGTAACAGGACGGATGTTCACTACCATGGGAATCTGTGCATCAGCAATTATAGTTTTGATCAGACTTTTTTTGTGTGATTATGCCCTTTTTTCACATGTCTTAGAATGCTAGAATTTTGTCCGGAGATTTTCTCAGATGTTTATGGGTCAATTCCATTGAAACTTGGTATGGATGTTTACTATCATAGGAACCTGTGCACCAGCATTTATAATTTTGATCAGACTTTTTTTTTACCAGAGGTGTGCCCCTCTTCGTCTTAGAATAATCATTGCAATGGGGCTGGCAGGGGGGGGGGGGGGGGTATCGACAGGCCCATCTGGGGCAGTCACACCTCTAGTTCTGCCATCCTCATTCACTTCCACACCAAAACTGATCTGAAAATGGCCATTTCTTAAACGTTTTCAAAGAGACGCTTTCCGCCATGATTCTTTCTATGCACAAAACGAGAGGTTCGCTACTTTCACTTTCGAGCATATCGTACATGGGTTGATCTATTTTTAACCAGTCAGCAACAGCTGTCTCCCAGCAATGCCATGCACCACATGCTCACTATGATTATACTGCATTCTTTGCTTGCATCTTGCGACCGTCATGTATATTCAACACAAATATCCCTTTTCTTTATGGATAATATACGCATTATATCGGAATCAGTATACATCAATTGAATTTTATTGTGGTACTTCAGTTTTGTAGCCAGGGTAGTCAGAAAAGATTGCTAAGTATCAGAAAATTTTCTTGAACAGAAATTCAGTTAGGTCAGAATTTTTTGCTTGACCTTTGCACAAACGAAACGAGCGTTTGTGCAGTTTTTACATGCCTGAGTTTATACCTTCAGTGGTTTCTTTGAACATGACTGCTTTGTATTTTTATACTAAAACCAATGGCCCAGACTTAGTTGGTGCAACCTCAATATTATTAAGGGACAAACACAAATTTTGAACCTCCCCAATCCCCAAAATTTGCATACAATATCGAAAATAAAAAGTCCTATCTGGCCCTCCCAGGCTTGTCATTTTGAAAATTGCAGGAGGGTCATTATGGTTCGCCTCAAATCTCCTCAGGAGGGCCAGTTTGGGTTCACCTTTAAATGAACCCATGGGGGCCATTTATGGTTTGCGGGAGCCATTTTGTTTCAGCATGCTAGGTAGACAACTAATATCATTTTAACGTACATGGTTTGTGTAATTATGATGCACATCATCACATAATGTAGAGATGCAGGCTTGAATATATGGATGCAAGATACCAGGTTACCCATGACACTCACTAGCAGGGAGTGTTATAGTTATCTTGCATCCAAATAACCAAGCCATATTTGGGTGAATCAATCAGATTTGGGGAACGAATCGCCCCGGCTTTGATTTTGGAACGAAACGTCCCAGGCGAATCGTCGGGGGTCGAACTGGCTTGGCGATGATACGTCCCATAATCGCGCGTGACATGAGAGTTGTCACAGTCTAATGTACAATGTAATGACTAATTTCAACTTGGGAATTGGCAGACCTCTCACTCGTATTTGAAAGTTAGTTACTGTCTCTGGGTGACTGCATCGACAATACACTACGAACTTCACAAATTGCACTTTGTTACCTCCTTCAATTCTCTAAAATTGTCGTTTGAAATGGCCGATTTTGAGGTGCCTATGACTGAATTAATGGGCTGCAGAAAACGGGGTTAGGCGGACATTTACCGTCCGCAGAATTTTGAACTCAGGCAGGCGACTGTTTGCCCGGGGCGATCGCCCACCTCAAAATGACAAGCCTGCCCTCCCCATACTTTTAGAACTTGCGCATGAGCAGTACCCAGGAAGAGACCTGAATTGGCGACAACATCATTCTTCTGTTTGGCCCAAAGAAATAACTGGACTGACATCTGTGCTTTAAATTCTCATTTTTGAAGATGCCAGACACAAATCAATGATGGTTTTCATGGAATCAACAGTGTAACAGGATGCTGGAAGTGAATAACGGTGGTTTCGGTTGTTCAGGGCTGTAACTTATGTAAAATTATTCATGTTCCCCAATTTCGGGATATGCTTCTGAATGTCGTCATTATAATATGACTCCACTGTTGTTTTGTTAGTATTATTTCCCTTCCCTCTCCTGAACCCTCCTGTTATATTATACTCCCAAGCTCTTTTTGCTTTTTTATTGAAGAATTTTTTATTAAATTCTTGGGAGTTTAACTTTTAAAATGGAATAGGTATTCTGTTTATCCCCTATGTTTATGTCCTGTCCATTACTGTTCAGGACGTTCTGTATTCTTGCATCTTCTACCAGATGTATTGTTTTTTCTTCATATGAAGATCTAGCTTTGCATCAGGTAGTTGTTGATCGGTTACTGACTCTGGCCCTTTGTTGTGCCTGTTGTTGGTTAGTTTCCGGTTTTGACGTTGTTGTCTGTTCAATACCATGTTAGATTCGTATTAATTCAGTGTTTAGTTAAAACAATTATTGTTTTTCTATTAGGATACATATTATATCTTATTCCAGTAGATTAGCCTCAATTAGTTAGTGCTTGTCGGAGCCTTGTCCACACTTAGGCTCTATCAGGATGCCCTTGGGTTCATGAGGTTCCCTTAGGGCATTTAGGCTTCATTCAGAATTTTTCGAAAAGATTTTTTTAAGAATTTTAATCAAAAATTTTTGTTTTTATACACCCGTTTTGAAAAAACGGTCGTATTATGGTATACCGCTGTCTCTCCGTCCATCCATCCGTCCACACATCGTACAATAACTCGAAAATGCTTCGCACAACTTTTGTGATTTTTTGGTGGATAGTATATGTTGATGGAAGGAAGCTCCCTTTCGATTTGTGTCACTGTCCGATTTGTCATTCCCGAGTTATGGGACTTTATTCGTCAAAATATAAGCAATTTTCCACATGTCGGACAATAACTTGAAAATGCTTGGAGCAATTTTCATGATTTTTGGGTTGCAAGTATATGTTGATGGAAGGAATCTCCCTTTTGATTTGTGTCGCTGTCCGATTTGTCATTCCAGAGTTATGGGACTTTATTTGTCAAAATATAAGCAATTTTTCACATGTCGGACAATAACTTGAAAATGCTTGGAGAAATTTTCATGATTTTTTGGTGGCAAGTATATGTTGATGGAAGAACTCTCCCTTTCTATTTGTGTTGCTGTCTGATATGTCATTCAGAGTTATGGGACTTTATTCATCAAAATATAAGCAATTTTCCACATGTCGAACAATAACTTGAAAATGCTTGGTACACATGTATACTCATATTGTGTGCTTCCCTCTTGTAATTAATAACGGGCGTATCATGCGCTCATGGCACAGCTGTTTATTGTCTATGTTATGTTACCTTGTGATCTTTATTATTGGGAGTGCAGCAGACTTATGTTTTGGGCTTCATTATTATTGTTGCCATTTTAATAATTGGTACTTAGTGTAAGTCCAGGAAGCCTCGGAATTAAAGGCTTGTTGCTTGCAGATAGTCGCGGAACTCCTTTAATACTTGTACTATGGGATGCGAACGTTGGAAACGGGTGTCGAACTGTGTGGTGGGCTATGAAGTTCTGATGGGAGCTTTCACTGCTGGCTAATACTAGTCTTTCAGTCTATTTTTCAGAGGAACAAGAACATGGTGATGGTACTTTGACACCTGTCCGTTGCGTGCTACCATCGTCACACTCTGATGAGCCCCACTCTGATGAGTAAATAGAGCTAGCTGCCAAGGTGCTCATGATATTTGCACAGGATTAAAGCCAAGTAGCTTAATTCTCTGCACGTAGCTAGCTCAAGTGGTGCAGTGGTGGTCTCTATTTAGGGAGCTGAGATGCCGGGCAGGTCCATTGCGGCTGAGTAGTATAACGTGGGTAGAGTGAGCACCTCATAAAATAAGCTCACCCAACGACGATGGCAAAAGGAGAAGAAGCCTTAAAGTTTCTCTACTGGACGCTCGACGAGATCTGGGATCAGATCGCGAGTTGGATAACCCTCAACTTCCTGTTAGCGGTCAGGGTTGACTGTGTCCGTTGCAAGAAACTATAATGAGTCGGAACACATGTCGTGATGTTCCTTCCACACTGCAGCCAGGGTCGGTTGCGGTTATGGCTTCTTCTTCTTACATGGAAGCGCACACAAAGGGGATTAGCCTACAAGTTTCTCAACGGGATACTCGGCAAGATCTGGGGCCAGATGGGGAGTTGGAGAGCATTCTGCATCCCGTTAGCAGTCGGGGTCGACTGTCCATTGTGAGAAACTTCAATGAGTCGGAGCACCCATCAAAAATGTGCGAGTCGAGATGCTCCTTCCACACTTCATCCAAGTTCAGCTGTTGTCACGGCTTCCTCTACTTCCATGAAAAAGCATGCTAAGGGGTAGAAGCCTACAAGTTTCTAAACGGAACACTTGGCGAGGTCTGGAGCCAGACTGTGAGCTGGAGAACCCTCTCCGTTCCGTTAGCAGTTGGGGGGCGACTGTTTTCGCTTTGAGAAACTTTAGTGAGTTGGGATGCCTGTTCACGCTTGCAGTCCGGGACGCTCCTTCCACACTGCAGCTATGGCCTCTTCCTCTGCTACATCGATGAAGCACGTTAGACCGCAGACTAGCTATACGACTTCGCATGTTCATCAGGGCTCAATTTAACTGGATTCGCATAGTGATTTTCGAATCAATTTTCAACTATAGCTAATCAATTTCACATGACAAAAACATATGAATAATAGGAAATGCTAATCAAAATTTATCCAAGTTAGTAAACTGCTATTCAATTTTTAAAAATTAAATCGACCCCTGATGTTCATGCTGTTCCACAGAGATGTTCCCAGTCTTCCCCACCGAAGTCTGATTAACCTGTAGCTAGTCGATTAACGCATTTTTATACGGAACATGCATTGAAAGATCTAGGGACAGATCTCATTCCCGTGAGCAGCATATGGTGAAGAAGCAGATAATCGCTGCTCTGAAAGCCTCGTTCATGGACCTGCTGCCGCAGATTGTGCAGCGTATCGCAGCATCCCAGTAGTCGGGACCATGGTTCGGTATGTGGTAGGAAAATTTTGAATTCATAAATCTCCAAACCCCCATTTCCTTGCATCTGAGAGGATATTTTGCGTCTTTTCACGGAGATATATCTGTCCGATTTTAAATATTGACAGTCAGTAATTTTCGTTGAATGAGACGTAAATAAGAGAAAATGGTTCCTCAACTGAAAAATAATTTGTAGTATACGTGACTTTGTATTCGCCCAGGGTGTTTCGTCCCAATAAAACTGTCAAGCCTTGGCATT
This sequence comes from Pictodentalium vernedei, assembly GCA_031216915.1. Lineage (NCBI taxonomy): Eukaryota > Metazoa > Mollusca > Scaphopoda > Dentaliida > Dentaliidae > Pictodentalium > Pictodentalium vernedei. The sequence continues at coordinate 335,764,791 of CM062292.1, forward strand.
TTCATTGGGACTAAATGTCCAGGGCGAATAGAAAGTGTGAGAAGGAAGGGAAGATTCGCCCATAATTTAAAAATTCAATTTTAAATTAGGGGTGAAACGACGCTTGTGAGATGTTTTAGCAGACACAAGTACTGCGCATAAATCTCATTGCACGTGCATGGTACAAATTTTGACGTTTCCGGCCACTGTGAAAACAAATACTTAAATAGACTTGTGTTCGGTAAATCTCTACTTTAAAAAAAACCTTGCGGGTAAAATAGCTAGGATCTTACCAATTTTTCCCGACAAACACACCAAATTTAAATCTGCAGAATTTCTGAACTCCTGATTCTCGCAGTCAAGTTGAAAAAAGACAGAAGCTGGTCTTCTTGACTTCTGTGTTCTCTGATTCCAATTGGTTAATCCTGGTCACATGAGGCCTCAGGGTGGTGGAATTCGTCTTCACAGCTGGAACAGGTTCCGGAGAGTTCTTGAAGTCTTTCCTGGTTCACAGACTGTCTCTGATAACATAACGCGAGTGGGATTATATAGCAATTCTACAACAATACTTGATATTACTATTGTTTGATGTGTTTGATGTTGAAAAACTGCTTTGAAATCAATTACTCTCCAGGTGCTGTGACAGAACGGTGAAACGGACATGCGTTTTGTTTTCAATGAAATATGTCTATGGAAATCGGCAAAAGAAGTTTAGAAATGGCAATTCTACAAGCTAGGAACTAAATGTATTCTCGGGGGATGGGCAGATCAATGCGAATTTCAAAGATTCTGTTATGTCGGGAAGGTGACCTGGCAGGGGAATGTGGCCTTTTGACGGATGCTGTGCCGGTATGGCGGAAACCCTGTTCATAAGCTCTTCAAATCTTGTTCCATCTGAACAAAAGTCGGCGTTTGCTAGACCAAAAACAGCTTAAGGTACCATGCGAAGGAAAGACAAAGATCTTTCCTTCCCGGATCTTTCGGCTCAGGTGTTGAAGGCTTTTGGTACGATTAAAAATGACTCCCTTGGCTTAGCAATAGTATAAGAAAGGCAATGATCTATTCCTTATGAATACAAGATCGATAGCTCACAGATAGGTTGAGGCAGCTGTCTTGTTGGGAATAGAGCCGTTAGAAGAAATAAGTACGTCTTTTCCTTCTCGGTGTTGTATTCCTCGGCATCAGAGGCATTTAGTGCTATTATGGACGCAATAGTAGCCTTATGTATAGTTAGAGACTTTTCTTATACATTAGCGACAAACGTCGTAAGTCTCCGTTTAGTGAGCTGTCTAAGGCCGCAGGGTAACACTCAGATATCTGTCTTCACCAACATATAATCAATATATCATGACTTTATATATTTTACTGCAATCTTTTTTTTATACATTGCAGCTAACGTAAGTCTCCGTTTAGTGAGGTTTCCAAGGCCGCATGTGACACAGATATTTGTCTTCATGGAGATGAAGACTAATAAACTGCGTTAGCTGAGCTGAGACTGCTGTCTCTTTTGGATCAAGTCTCCGTTTAGTGAACTTTCAAAGTCGCAGTTTTATCGAAATATCTGTCTTCACGGGATGAAGACTTTTTAGCTGCGCTAGCTAATATGAGACTGTGGTCTCTTTGGAATTAGGGCCGCTAAAAGGAAAGAGTACGATGTTTCCTTCTCATTGTTGTATTGTTAGGCATTTGGGGCTTTTTGTCCTTTTGTTGACGCCTTATAAGAAATCAAGTGCGGCCCTTTTTCCCTTAACTACACTTCACCTCCATTGCCCATCTGGGGCACGGTGACGTCGTGGACTAAGGCGTACTGCACGTCGATGATGCACTTGTCTTCAACCAATGCTAACCCTGCTGGTGTGGAGTTAGTATGTTGCGGAGCTGACAGTTGCTCGCCATTGCTTGGTGGTTCTCTCTGGGTACTCCGGCTTCCTCCACCCGTAAAACTGTCACGGTCATGATTAGCCACAGTGCAGAAATATATGACCTTAAACCCCAATAAATAAATAAATATTTTCCCTTAACTTGAGCGACTAACATTGTAAGTCTCCGTCTAGTGAGCTTTCTAAAGTTGCAAAAATTACACCAAGATATCTGTCTTCACAGAGATGAAGTCTTCGAAGCTTCGTTAGTAAGGCTGAGACCGCCGTCTTTTGGGAATAGAACCGCTAAAGGAAAGAGTGCTTTTTTCCATCTCTGTGTTCGTTTTTTTAACTGGTAGAGTGCTAGAAGCCACTATCAGAGCTTTAATATGAAGAGCAGGTACCCTGGCCCAAAGGCGTCATATTCTGTGGATGTGCTTCATATTATCTTAGAAGTGAAATTAATTAATCTTCATGGATTTGCCTTGTTACAATTTATGGGAGAGTGCCTGTTGGCACTCTCCCATAAATTGTAATAAAGCAAAGAGATGAGAACAAATTTTGATGACTAAAAATAACTTAGCACTCTACCAGTTAAGTGCCATAGACTTTAGTCTTATTGTTGACACCATAGTAGCCTAGTTAGAAGTATGAGCGGTGTTTTATCCCTATCATTAGCGGCTAGCGCTGTAAATCTCCTTTAGTGAGCTTCTGGGGCCGCAGTTATCAGCCATTTAATTGTGTTCACAAATATGAAGACCTTCGGCTGCTTCAGCCAGGCTGAAAGTCCTGTCCTATTGGACAAGGTGCCGTTACAAGAGAAGAGTTTGTTCTCTCTTTAGTGGTATTATGTCTCCCCTTCCCAGAAGGGAGACATATTGTTTTAGTGCATATTCTTCTTCTTCTTCTTCTCCTTCTTTTTCTTCTTCTTCTCATACAAACTTTGTCCGGGCCATAACTTTTTGTCTTTTGACCTACACCTTAGATACTTGGCATGTGGATGTATCACCATGAACCGGTGTGCAGTGTACCATAGTGACCTTCATGTGACCTTGACCTTTGACCTGAAGGTCAGATTTATGTGTTTTTTTAAGGGAAACATCACACAAACTTTGTCCGGGCCATAACTTTTTTGTCTTTTGACCTACACCTTAGATACTTGGCATGTGGATGTATCACCATGAACCGGTGTGCAGTGTACCATAGTGACCTGGACCTTTGACCTGAAGGTCAGATTTATGCGCTTTTTTAAGGGAAACTGTCTGGACCAGAACTTTTTTGTATTTCGAGTCAGGCTTTTAGATATTTGGCATGTGGATGTATCACCATGAGCCGGTGTGTAGCGTACCATTGTGACCTTCATGTGACCTTGACCTTTGATCTGAAGGTCAGATTTGTGCATTTTTCAAGGAAACTGTCCCGACCAAAACTTGTTTGTCTTTTGAGCCAGGCCTTAGATATTTGGCACGTGGATGTATCACCATGAGCCGGTGTGTTGCATACCATTGTGACCTTCATGTGACCTTGACCTCAAGGTCAAATTTATGTACTTCAAATAGGGAGTAATTGTCCAGATCAGAATCAGTGGATGTGTCACCATGAGACTGCATGTCGTCTACCTCGATGACCTTCATGTGACCTTGACCTCTGACCTTAAGGTCAAATTTATGTACTTCAAATAGGGAATAATTATCCAGACCAGAACTTTTTTGTTTTTTGACCTTGGACTTAGATATTTGACATGTGGATGTATCGCAATTAGACCGCATGTCACATGTAATCATGACCTTCATGTGACCTTGACCTCAAGGTCAAATTTATGTACTTTAAATAGGGAGTAATTGTCCAGACCAGATTTTTTTTTGGACATGTGGATGTGTCACCATGAAACCGCATGTCCGCTACCTTGATGAACTGCATGTGACCTTGACCTCTGACCTCAAGGTCAAATTTATGTACTTCAAATAGGGAATAATTGTCCAGATCAGAACTTTTTTGTTTTTTGACCTAGGACTTAGATGATTGACATGTGGATGTATCACAATGAGACCACATGTCATCATGACCTTCATGTGACCTTGACCTCAAGGTCAAATTTATGTACTTTAAATAGGGAGTAATTGTCCAGACCAGATCATTTGTAGTGCATAAAATAGAAAGGAAGGGGAGACATATGTTTTAGTGTGCTAAAACACTCTCTAGTTGTTTTTGTGTTAGTTGTCTGAGGCTTTTAGCCCTATTGATGATGCCATATTAACCTAGTGTGATTAATGAGCATTTTTTCGAATGCCTATAGTTAACTCCTTTTCAGGAATATATTTCCTGCTATAATCGGTACGAGGAATAAGGAGTTCATCAAGGTTTTTATGATCGGGTGCCGGAACATAGTTTTCGTCTCCCGCTTTATTTTTATCAAATCTTTTGTTGTGGATTATATGTCCACTTGGTGGATTGGATATTATGTCTATGTGGTATATTATTTTACACCTTGGCATACTGTCTTGATTTCAAGGGGTATCTCAACGCTGTTTCAGCGGGTATATTCCTTGCAATAGTGCCATGTTCATCACGTCCCCCTCCATCCTTAGTAGCATTAGGGAGTTGGTCATACGTGAGGGAGCCCTATGGTTTCTATACTATTCTAGATAACTAACACTAAAGTGTTACGAGTCGCGCCGGGTTAGTGTCATTATGCTTGCTTTAACTAACAATAAGCTTTTTAGCTGTATTACTTTATTGAGAATAGCAGCAGCATTATAGCTTTGGGAATGTAGCATGAAGTTTCTTTTTCATAGTGAAAAAGGAATTTGTCACTGTTCCAAGCTTTAATATTACTGCGCGATTCAAGTAATGCAGGTGTGGGGGTGGGGTGTGTGTGTGGGGGGAGGGGGGGATCGATATGATTTATTTGTCCACCCCAAACGAATCCCCTCCACTCCCACCAATATGTTAAGAGGCGATTACAGGGCAGGACATAGTGCTCTTCCTGTAAACCTCATATGCATTCAATTATATGCATGTCTTTCATTGCTCTTCGATTGGTGGGTGGGTTGTGGCCTAACGGCGACATCAGGGGCGCATCCACTCTAGTTGGTTTGCTTCCTGTGGTTGATCGTTCATAAGTTGTATATGAGCATATGATTCCTGAACAGTTACTGTTTTTGGATTTCAAATTCTTTCATGAATTCATTTGATTGATTTTGTTAGCCTTCATGTTCCTGTGTGGCAGGCATGTCGGTTATCTGGGCGACATTCTCCAAATGTGGCAATTAGTCCTCTCTGAGAATTTACGCTCAGAGCTGTCTGCTTTTCTTACGATGTATGAGTCTATTCCTCAGGTTAATCGCATTAATGTTGTTTTATTCCTTCAGTTTCCTGGTTAGTTTTGTATCGCTTGGTCATGCCTTTTGTACAGGCTGTATTCAGATGAGGGTACAGGTGGGATTCCTTTGATTGCGTGCATAATATGTATATATTATTAGGCAGACTTATTTCGGAATAGATTCTCTTAAATTCTTGCTATGCGTTAGTATAGAGCTTATGAGAATTTTGGGGCTAGTTGGATCAGTTATGGAGTTTCCAACAGGCTGTCTATGCATACATTCTCTATTTTTGGCTTCATTGTTCGGAGTGGTATATTCTTTCTCCAAACAGCCATTAGTTTTAATGGACCTAGAGAACAATGAATTATTTGGGGATGGTCTGTAACAGGTTTTTAATCGTATCCTGTTCCATAACTTTCCATTGGGATTCAATTGGACAAGTTTAAGGTTGTACATATTGATATCACCGGCTTTCGACCTATCTACGTATTCTGGATGCATCATACGTTTTGAAGCTTGCGAGTTTAATAACTGGGATTGCCACAATATAGCCTTAGCTGCTGATGTGGTGTTAAGCACCAATAAATTAATAATAAATTAATAAAAATTAATAGCCGGGTGCCTTTTAGACAAATATATTTATTATTCAGTACTGCTTTTGCACTGATTCCAGACCCCATTGGCACTGATACCTCCCCGCTGAGTTATCGCTTCAGTAGGCACAACTAGGAAGAATGATGTTGGCGCCAATTCCGGTCTCTTCCTGGGTACTGCGCATGCGCAAGTTCTAAACATATGGAGGCCCAGAGAGGACCTTTAATTTTTGGTATTGTATGCAAATTTGGGGGATTGGGGGGGTTCAAAATTTGTGTTTGGCCCTTAATAATATTGGGGTTGCACCAGCTAAGTCTGGGCCATTGGTAAGTATTAAAAATATACCAATTACTTTAAATTTATCATTTTCCTACCAAAATATTTCTGCCTTTTTATATAGTCTTATTCAAAATTAATTTGAAAAAGGGCAACCAATTTTATAGCTCACCGGACTGAAAATCAGTGGGAGCTATTGCTATCACTTGTCATCTGCCGTCCGTTATCCGTTAACTTTTGAAACTTGCCTTCGTATTCAAAACCTCTGGACAAAATTCAAACATATATGGCACAGACCGTCTTTGGTGTATACCCTTTCTACTTTGTTTAGATGAAGCAGCTGCCATCTTTGGGCTGTGGTTAATGCCCAAAGACCTAAAAATCTTTAAAAATCTTCTTCGCATGAACTACCATTATAGTACCATACAGAATGCCTTGATATTTGGTATGCAACTTCCTTTGGTGGTGAAGATTAACATTTGTTCAAAGGAAATTTGGATGTCAGTATTTGGGCCCTCTGTTGGGGCATGCCAATTTTGGGCTCCACCAAAATTTGTGTTTCAAGAATAGCATTGAAATGATTTTTCGACTAGTTGACACTGACGCAATTAGTGCTAAACAAATCTATTAACTGATTTGCGAATCACTCATTGATTAGTTGCCTGAGAGTATTCTCTAAAGTCTTGAAGTTTCCACTATATGTTCCTTTAAGAAATCAATACCCCTCTGTTCTTAATGAAGTTTTGCTACATTGTCTAAAAGCCATTACGTGCCTCACAAAATCAAAGGTAGCGCACTCCAATATGCAGAATGCATTGAGAGAGAGACAAGATAAATAGGAAAGCGTACATAACATAACCCATGTCCCAGTTATTACAGAAGCAAAACAAGTTCCATTTGAACTCTGACGTCATATAAATGGGGCAGATACACTATAAGATGGACAGATATAATCGATTGAGGTGTGGGGGGGGGGGGGGTATTCAAACCAACATGAGTATTGTAGGAAATGTGAAGAGCTGGTGAGCTATGCCACCATTCAAGTTATTGTGTTTAGATACATTAGTTACCCTTAATACGCTGGGATTGGGATTTTGTTTTAGTTTCTGGATTTTGTTCAATGGACAAGTTTTTTTAAACTTTTTCCTGTTCATCTGAACTTGAAAGTTAAATCATAAACCCAAGACTCGACGACTCTTAACCAAACCGACAGCAAAATTTCACAACCGAAGAGCTCCAGTTGCTGCTAATGACCACGAACACAGGCAACAATGACCAATAACAACAATGAGAGCTGTTGAAGCCGCCTACTTCTTTTCATAAATCGTTACCCGTGAAAAAAATATTTGACGGAACTGAATATTCTGAGCCCTCTCCTCTTTTGAAGTCAGGTTATATAAAAAAAGGCTCTTACGCCACAAGTAAGTTTACACTAGAAATATTTTTTGCTCTGGTACATCACCATGTATAATATACACTGGGGGGCTTTGAAGTCATAGGCTATATCAGTATAACAAATTCTGGGTACTGTGACAATACAAATGATGTGACAAAGATATAATCAACAATTAGTCCATTAAATTTGAAAGTCACTGCAATTTTATTTGTTGATTACCGCTTTAGCACATCACTCCCATTGGTGTCAACTGTGAACTGTAAAGCATGAGTTAAGAAAAATCCTCAATTTACAAAGTTGCCTCTTTTGTACACAGAATCAGAGACCACAAACATTCCTGATCTCCATTTCAAGTCTCACTGTTGAACAAACACACGCAACTTGAAATGTAAATAAAACCACATGGACAGGCTCATAAAAAAATAAGCTATATTTTATCTGACTGCCATGGTGTGCACAGAGACTCCCCAATGTTAATACCAAAATGGCTTCACATGTGTGTTGTTTTCAAACAGCTTTTCATGTCATATTTGACTAAGTGGATATTAAAATGAAGGTACAAAGTTAAATTTTTTTTGGAAGTGTCTTTTCAGTATGACTGCAGATGCTTTAGATAACCAAACAACTCATTTTCAAACTAATAAAAACCGTTACCTGGGGTGTCCATACAGCCTGAACTAATTATACCCCCGCAACGAGTTGTGGGGTGTATACTGGAATCACCTTGTCCATCCATCTGTCCATCCATCTGTCCATACATCTGTCATACCGTCCATCCATCCATCTGTCCATCCATCCATCCATCAGTAGACATAATTTTGTCCAGAGATTTTCTCAGATGTTTATGGACCATTGTCATCACATTTTGGTATGAATGTTCACCACCATGGGAACCTGTGCACCTGCGATTATAGTTCCGGTCGGACTATTTTTGGCAAAGTTATGCCCCTACTTCACATGTCTTGGAATGCTAGAATTTTGTCCAGAGATTTTCTCAGATGTTTATGGGATTCCTTTGAAACTTGGTATGGGTATTCGCTACCATGGGAACCTGTGCAACAGTGATTACAGTTTTCATTGTTTTTTTTTGCCAGAGCTATGCCCCTTTTTGTGCTTGCATAATTAATTTTGTCTGGAGATTTTCTCAGATGTTTATGGGTGGATTCCTTTGAAGCTTGGTATGGACGTTTACTACCATGGGAACCAGCACCCAGCGATTATAGTTTTAATTTTTTTTGCAAGAGTTGTGACCCTTTTCATCTTAGAATTCATAACTTTTGTCCAGATATTTTCTTGGATGGTCATTGTTCGATTCTGTTGAAACTTGGTATGGATGTTCACTACCATGGGAACCTGTGCACCAGCGATTATAGTTTTGATCGGAATTTTTATGCCACAGTTATGACCGTTTTCGTCTTAAAATGCCTCAATTTTATCTGGAGATTTTCTCGGATGTTTATTGTTCGATTCTGTTGAAACTTGGTAAGGATTTTCACTACCATGGGAACCTGTGCACCAGTGATTATAGTTTTGATCAGCCTTTTTGTTGCCAGAGTTATGCCCCTTTTTGTCTTAGAATAATTAATTTTGTCAGGAGATTTTCTCTTGCTTATGGGTCAATTCATTTGAAACTTGGTATGGATGTTCACTATCATAGGAACCTGTGCACCAGGGATTATAATTTTGATCAGACTTTTTTGCCAGAGTTATGCCCCTTTTCATCTTAGAATGCCTGCACATTGTCCGGAGATTTTCTTAGATGTTTATGATTTGGTTCCTTTGAAACTTAATATGGATGTTCGCTACCATGGGAACCTGTGCACCTGTGATTATAGTTTTGATCAGACTTTTTTTTACCAGAGTTGTGCCCCTCTTTGTCTTAGAATAATCATAGCAGTGGGGGTATCGACAGGCCCATCTGGGGCAGTCACGACTCTAGTTAATTATGAACTGGGAATTTCCCTTCATTTCTAAATATAAAGGCTTAGCACAGAGTGGAGAAACAAAATTGACAACACACAAGACGTTATTTAAAATTTTAATTAAGCTGCAATGAAAGAATAAAGTGAAATAAAAAAGCAACACATCAAACAAAATCATTCTAAAATTTTATTTTAGTTGCAATGTTATTGTGGTAATGAATAAAATAAAAACATCAACAAAATAAGTAATTGTATTTTTGTTGGAGGCCTGGAAGTTGGAAAATCCTCTGGCGTCGTTGGTGTGGTTATCGGTACCTGTTACATGTACCTGAAACATATTGTTGGAGAAATTCAGACATCGCGTATCTGACTAGTCGATTAATTGTCGACTACTACCCAGCGATTTGTTGATTAGTAAAAATCCAAATGGTATTAATGTTTTCAACACTATTTAAGAACGGATGGGCTGATTTTGAACCAAATTTGGCATGTAGTATAATTGGGTCATAAGTACTTGATTGATGCTCGAAAAACAAAATTCACAGCCCTGAACAGTGAGAACACTAGAAGCTGAAAACAGAAAAAAATGTGAATGCCCATATTTAAAAAACTGCACGCAGCAGAATATTGTTTTTTGGTATGAAGCTTCCTTGGGACTAGTGAAATTAGATGGACCAAAAGCAATTTCTATTGATTTTGTCATGGGATATCGTTTGGGGTTGCCCATAAAAGAAACAGAAAAAAATAAAAATAGAAACAAATTCAAATGCCCATATTTCAAAAACTGCATGGACCAGAATATTGTTTTTGGTATGAAGCTTCCTTAGGACCAGATGGGACTTCAAAAAAGGTAACATGGAGGTGCCCATTTTAACACTGTTGGCAATGGGGAAGTGCCAAGTCATTATCTTTCTTGTGCTCCATCAACTAAGTATTCTTCTTCAGAAGCTTTGGGTCAAGTCTGAACTAATTTAGCACAAAGGATCTTGGTGGCGTTTACTCTTTTGATTTTTTAGTGATGCATTTCAAGTTTTTTTTCTAAGGAACTCAGTATATCAAAATTTGGGCTCCCTATGGATGCCCAATTTGGGCTCTACTCAAAATTTCTATTTCCAGAACCAATGGGCTGATTTGAACCAAATTTGTCATGTAGTATAACTGGGTCATAAGTTCTTGATTTCTGCCTGAAAAAAATTTGGGGGGGGGGGGGGGGGGGGGGGGTATGGATACTTTTTTGAGACTTCCCAGAACTTTGGCTTTGTCTTTCAAGACTTTGCCTGAGAAGCTTTCCTAGACCAACAGAAACGAGTTACCAGAAAAAAATTGCCTTTGGTTGTGTCATTGTAAATCCAAAAATTGCTCTTGCTGTCCATCGCTTAGTGACACACTCATCTCTTTTGACAACTTCTTAAGCTAGGTGGGCATTTTGGGCTCACTTGAGCCTCTAGTTTTACTTCGAAATTGAATGGTTCCCAATCTCCTTACAGGCATGGTTATTTTCTCTTCCCCATTCACCAGTTGTGGGACACAAGTGCCCTTTTGTTACATCTCAGACAGTCATGAATCTGAGAACAGCAAGTTTTGTAATGGATTCATTTTCAAAGGTTTTGTTGCTGAATTTGTAGGCTCTTCCACTTGAGACAGCCTAGACGCTCTTAAAAAGAACTATTCCAACTGATTCAGAATTGTATATTATCTGCCACTCCCATTATGGTCAAACATGAACTAAACTATTAATTGTTAATTATGTCTCCCCTTCCCAGAAGGGAGACATACTGTTTTAGTGCATATTCTTCTTCTTCTTCTTCTTCTCATACAAACTTTGTCCGGGCCATAACTTTTTTGTCTTTTGACCTACACCTTAGATACTTGGCATGTGGATGTATCACCATGAACCGGTGTGCAGTATGCCATAGTGACCTTCATGGGACCTTGACCTTTGACCTGAAGGTCAGATTTATGGGCTTTGTTTTAGTGCATATTCTTCTTCTTCTCATACAAACTTTGTCCGGGCCATAACTTTTTTGTCTTTTGACCTACACCTTAGATACTTGGCATGTGGATGTATCACCATGAACCGGTGTGCAGTGTACCATAGTGACCTTCATGGGACCTTGACCTTTGACCTGAAGGTCTGATTTATGGGCTTTTTTAAGGTAAACTGTCTGGACCAGAACTTTTTTGTATTTCGAGTCAGGCTTTAGATATTTGGCATGTGGATGTATCACCATGAGCCGGTGTGTAGCGTACCATTGTGACCTTCATGTGACCTTTACCTTTGATCTGAAGGTCAGATTTGTGCTTTTTTTCAAGGAAACTTTGTCCGAACCAAAACTTGTCTGTCTTTTGAACCAGGCCTTAGATATTTGGCACGTGGATGTATCATCATGAGCCGGTGTGTCGCATACCATTGTGACCTTCATGTGACCTTGACCTCAAGGTCAAATTTATGTACTTCAAATAGGGAGTAATTGTCCAGACCAGAATTTTTGACCTAGGACTTGGTTATTTGACATGTGAATGTGTCACCATGAGACCGCATGTCATGACGTTCATGTGACCTTGACCTCAAGGTCAAATTTATGTACTTCCAATAGGGAGTAATTGTCCAGACCAGAATTTTTTTGTTTTTTGACCTAGGACTTGGTTAATTGACATGAGGATGTGTCACCATGAGACCACATGTCGTCTACCTCGATGACCTTCATGTGACCTTGAACTCTGACCTTAAGGTCAAATTTATGTACTTCAAATAGGGAATAATTATCCAGACCAGAACTTTTTTTGTTTTTTGACCTAGGACTTAGATATTTGACATGTGGATGTATCGCAATTAGACCGCATGTCACATGTAATCATGACCTTCATGTGACCTTGACCTCAAGGTCAAATTTATGTACTTTAAATAGGGAGTAATTGTCCAGACCAGATTTTTTTTTGGGGACATGTGGATGTGTCACCATGAAACCGCATGTCCGCTACCTTGATGAACTGCATGTGACCTTGACCTCTGACCTCAAGGTCAAATTTATGTACTTCAAATAGGGAATACTTGTCCAGATCAGAACTTTTTTGTTTTTTGACCTAGGACTTAGATGATTGACATGTGGATGTATCACAATGAGACCACGTGTCATCATGACCTTCATGTGACCTTGACCTCCAGGTCAAATTTATGTACTTTAAATAGGTCCAGACCAGAATTTTTTTTTGACATGTGGATGTGTCACCATGAAACCGCATGTCCGCCACCTTGATGAACTGCATGTGACCTTGACCTCTGACCTCAAAAGGAAGGGGAGACATATGTTTTAATGTGCTAAAACACTTTCTAGTTATTAACTGGTAGAGTGCTAAATTATTTTTGATCCTTAAAATTTCTTTGTGTATCTTTGCCTTGTTACAATTTATGGGAGAGTGCCAGATGGCCCTCACCCATAAATTGTAGCAAGACAAATCCTAAGAGATAAAATAATTTCACTTCAAAGATAATATGAAGCACATCCACAGAATATGAAACCTTTAAATTGTCGTACCTGCACTTCAGAATAAAGCCCAGATATGGGCTTCCAGCACTCTACCAGTTAAGAAAAGGTCTTTTACCCCAGCCTGAATTTACACCATCAGAATCACCACGCTCTGATTCATATATTTTGTTGACTTACATGTACTTTTACACCAGTTTTTGAATGCTATTTTTCTTTTTCAGAACTGCAATTGGAGTGCGTGGTAAGGATGGTATTGTGTTTGGTGTTGAGAAGTTGGTGACATCCAAATTGTATGAAGTTGGAGCTAATAAGAGAATATTTAATATAGATAGACATATTGGAGCTGTAAGTATAAATCTGTGGTGTTTCAAATAAGAATGTTTCAAAACCAGGACATCAAATGCAGTGCAAATTTGTGAATTGATTCTAACAAATAATCCCACAAGCAATCAAGATGCAAATCATTTTAGATTTTCATTCATGTTCAAAATGATTCACAGAAGATTACATTTATGAAATTAGTTATGTGCAGCTACCAACTGACCAGGCAACTTAGGCAAAGAAGTTGCCTTGGATTGGTCAAATTTACCCTGCCTTCACTGAAAAGTGACTGAACATATCTTGTGAAAATTTGGATTACCTTGAAATCAGGTGATTTCACGCAAAACTTCTAAGAGAAAACCCTCACCTAATAGAGATTTTATTGGAGCTATTAACCCCCTGCACACTGATGTCAAAATATCTAAATTTCAGGCAGAAACAATTTCCCATAATGCAACTAGAAATTTAACCAATTCAATCTCGTCTGACAGAGCTCATTGAGCTCTGTCAAACGAGATTGAATTGGTTAAATTTCTAGATGCATTATGGGAAAAAACAGCTTTCTGAAATTTTGGTATTTTGACAACAGAGTGAAGAGGGTTAAATGTTGTTGGAGCTAGTATTCATTGTAACTAAAAAACTAAAAATAAAATCAACGGGTAGAAAAAAAAATCACGTGATCAGTCAATCCCAGTATGTTTATGCTTGCCGTAAAAATAACAACCATTACAAAAGAAGGTGATTTTGTGTACATGCATTAAAGTAAAATTTAATGTTCTCAAATTTCTTTTTTTGACAGATGAGGAAAGTGGACAGAACATTTTGACTGGATCGTGACTGGGTCACGATCTGGTCGAGATTCTTCTTTCATTTTGTTATCACAGTAGTGAGTGCTGTATCTATGCAGATTTTTTTGTCTGCATTAATTTCTCTATAAATACTTATCTACATGTATTAGATCTTGTTTAACTGAGTTCGAAAAGCTCTATCGAACAATAACTAATAGATTAACTCTTAACCCGCCGAGTTCATGTATTTTTAAAAATTTTTTATATTTCTATCAAATTTAGTCATGGTTACAACAAAGCCTTGACTTGATTCTGTGAAAATATTCAATTGATTATGGTATATGTTGCAAACAAGAGCCAATAAGAGATAAGAGATACCTCTTTTAGGTAAAAGAGTATTTTTGATCTGGGTCAGAAGAAAATGTTTTCAGCAGGTAAAGAGTTCAAAGCTTAATTTATCATCAGAATATGATAGTTTAACCAAATTATGTTTAATTGGCTAATCATATTGAGTACATAATTTTTGCTGGTAACGTTGATAATTCTATCAACAAGGTTCTTCTGTATTTGTTATGACAAGGTTTTCCTGTTGGAACACTGTGAAGTAGGGCAGTGATTATTTACTGTAGTTAATAATTCCTGTTTTACTGGTGTAATAAAATCCCGTAATCAGTGCCTGGATTGAGCCTTCCTTTTACTCACACTGTTCAATCGTTTAAAGGATTTGCTGTGCAATCATGGGATTTGCTGTGCATACTACAAGATTCTCTGTGTAAATCATATTTTTATTGATGAAAGCAAACGAAGCCTAAGGCATTTTACAGAAACACCAAACATACAGAAAGGTAGGTACCAATAAATTTATCTTTATCCAGTAGTGTGACTATCCCTCAAAGTCCAGTTCGCAAACAGTATCTGTTGCTTTCCATACTGCACAAGATGGGAGGGGCCACTGAATTTTGGGCTTTGCTCTTGTTTGAGTAGCTTTTTATCAAAACTTCGTGTTTTTCAAATCGTCTTTTATACTCATAATCACAGCGGAACATCTTCCAAATCCAGATGGTCAGGTTACATGCTCTTCAAGGCTCCGAAATATCGAAAATTGTATGATGTCCCGGGTTGGTGTAAAACAAGAATGACAATGCAGCGTTGCTGTGAATGACGAGGTTTCTGGGTGACGTGGGAATCATCACGGCAGCTGTGTCGGCAAAGCCAGCCTAAATATAGGGGCAAGGGGCCTCATATATAAAGATATTGTAAGTTCAAAGATATTCCGCATCAAGGCGAAAAACCCTACGTGAATTTCACTTCTCTGTGAAGCTGGACATGGAAAAAACACACGTGGTGTATATCCAGCTTCAGCGCAGGGACCCAGGGGAGAAACGGTATGTTAGATAAGGTCTAATCTCATTTAATTTGTACAGTAGTCGCGAGTCTTACGAGACGTAATCGTTTGGTGGCAGCATATCGTCACGGCCAGTTGAGAAACGAGATTCTAAACGATAGAAATGTCTATCGTATCGTCACCTGATCATTAGGTAGCAATGAATGGCAGGAACGAATCGGTTTTCTCGACAAGTGAAATCACCGTTAAGTCACGCGCGAGATGACTTGTATTGATTCTGCATCGATATACGTCATCTCCTACCGTTTTAACAGGTGGACAGATGAGCGTCGGTCCACCTGACAGTTTAGGGTAAAAAGTATATATACCTTGAAGAGCAGAGCATTAGACACATACTTGGGGTCACACACGCGTTGGTGAAGTCCAGGGCAGGTGGACTCTGTTTCCTGGCATAAGGGTACCTTCGATCACAGGACCCTGAAACGGCTGGAATCACCAGAAAGGACATTCCACGATTGATTTAGCTTAAGGTGGATAGGCGGCTTCAGTGCCAAATTCGTTGAGAAGGGAAACCCAGGTGGAACGTTAAAGTTTAGATTGTCGAGTAGCAGGTATCAGCCTGCAATAGTCAGAAGTGTAGGTTAATTGTATTGTGCATATTAACTTTGAAGCGTCAGTCTGATTGCGTTCTGAGTAGTTTGTTTTGCTGTCGAAGCATCGTAATACCGACTGGAGATCGGTGTGAGTGACAATTTCGCCCTAGCACAAAAAGGGGCATTTGTGAATCGTGAATTCAACCAGGAACGGTGAATATTTCAATAGGACTTTCACGGAGGACTTTCAAAAGGCACATAAGGTATGAGTAGACAATATCTGACCCAAATCAGAAGTACGGTGGCTTTATAGATGACAGACATTGCTGGTCGGAACCCTCCGACAGCCAGAAGTACAGTTACGTGCAGACGTTGACATTTGAGCCTAAGCGGGTGAAGCTCTTATGGCGAGCTCACAGTAATAACATTTCAGATTTGTGAAGCTCTTATGGAGAGCTCACGGTAGTAACATTTCCAGTGTGTAGACTATAGTGCCAGTTCAGGGCTATAGAATGACTATATGATTGTTTAGAATTATTTAACCCTAGCAACCAAATTTCTGTGAAAAGAATCGAATTGTTGATTGTTGAAATTTTGAAACGGCTTTATTTTTATGTGTAAATAAAAGAATCGTTGTTACTTTAAATCATTCTTTCCATTACGCAGCCTGAAGTGATTAGGAATAACACCTAACGGAAATCGAACCTATTTCAGGCCAATTTGGCAGAGAAGGAATCACGGCGTCGGTCTAACTCGGCTCCCTGCGCCGAGTTCGCAACACTTGGATTCCGACCCTCCACGTTGGTCTAATATTTTTATACTGTACCAATGACCCAGACATAGCTGGTGCTAACTCTTAAAATATAGGGCCAAACACAAATTTTGCCCCCCAATCCCCAAAATTTGCATCTAAAACCAAAGAAAACATGTCCTGAATGGCCCTCCACACTTCACCTCTACTGCGCATGCGCAGTGTCAAGGACGTTCCAAAATTGGTGCCATTAATCATTCTAAGTTTGGCCCTTCATCAGTTAACATCTGACTGATCTTTGTGCTTGTAAATCTCAGTTTAAATGATGCCAGACACATAAATATTAGTGAAATGGTGATTCTGAGGAGGATAGAGAAGGAGGAGAGGAAAAATGTGTGACAGAATATTATCAGGGCTGTAACTTAAAAATTTTTAATGAAATTATGTTAAGTTAGTAAAGTTACCTATTTTCGAGGCAGCAGCCATTTTGTTGTCATTCTGGTTATTTAGTTACACTGATTTTTCAGTGTTTTCCTCTCTCCCTTTCCTTTAAGTCCCCTCTTGCTATTCTCCCATGCTTTTGGCATAGTTTCTGTAATTATTATTACTAAAATTTCTTGGGAGTTTTAGCTGAATAACAGAATGAATTCTATTCTTTTCCCCATGTTTACGTCTTCACCTACGGGTGGTTAGGCGTTGTGTTCTGCATCTACCATCTGATGTTCTGCAGTTTCTTCCCTGGAAGTCTCTGTTTTGCATCAGATAGTGTATTTTTGGTAACTGATTCCGGGCCTGGGTGCCTGGAGTCTTATTTTAGTGTTTTTACACTCATTGTTTACATTTACAACAGCCCTCTGTGTGAGGGGGGGATTTCTTGAAAATAATATCTTGATGTTATTTTAATCATAACTAGATACATTATTATTGTTCGTAAGTGTTGAATAAATTGTTTAAAATATTTTTAAAATTTTTGTCCACACTTAGGCTTGGGATCCATTGGGGCTTAACGTTACTTTTCAGAAACTTGGGCTGTTCTGAAAAAATATTTTTTCAAAATGTTTTGATTTCAGTTATTTTTTCTATATTAATGGATCATATTATTATTATGTATTTTGATTGCCAGGGGTTGGTGCGAGTACCAGGACTTTGTTTTCTTTTCACATTGAAAGGATTTTGATCAATTGTAATAAGAGGAAGTCTTCCTCTGACTTTTATAATCATTCTATATGTGGTCAGTGTACTCTCATTAACTCCTGTTCTGTATCGTATGATTTCGATGACAACATGGGAAGCGTATGTCACGGTATGTTAGTGGGGAATTGGACACTCCGGTCCTTTCCCTGCAGGGTCACTCTACTTTATCAATTTCTATTTCAGATGATCAAGATTAGGGTGATGTTTCTGTGATGTCTTCCAACAGTGTGCCTCCGTCATCACAATTAATGAAGGGCTAGCGGAAAAGTGCTCATGTAAATACGCCAATTGCCTAAGAGGACCCTAGTAGGTTCGACGGCCTTTGACGTCCGCTAGCTTGCCCGGTGTAGCATCCATTCATCGAATGGTTCGGCAGCCGGGTTCGTCCGTTGCGGTCTAGAAGGAGTTTTGGGGTGATGAGAGCACTATAAATCAACCAAATGCACTCCCAGTGACGGCAGATTAGAGGGAGAACGGAGGAAGCCTTTTAGTCCGGTTCATAGCTCGTTCTGGTCCATCCGGACGGCGAGCGAGAGAGGCCCCTCTCTCGTACAACAACATCTGGCCCCAGATGTTGTGGTACAAAATGTTTCGCATTCGGAGCATACGTCCGTCGCTCGGGACGCTCCGACATATAGTCAGTCCGGAGTAGACTGTCAATAAGGCTTCCTCATTCTCATGGTAGCGCACACGACCGCTCTTGGCTACGTGACCTCGGATATCCAGTCAGCTTCGCCAGTCAGAGAATCATCGGCGACCAGGTCACACCATCCGGTAGCCAGGGACACGAGGCCTGCAGACTCCGGACGTTCGCATAGGAAAGTGTGCGGGAGTCAACGTACACGGAGCTTCCGGCGGCAATACATCGTAAGACCGCTACTGCACAGGCCTCGGGAACGGACGTGCTTTCCTAAATAGCACAGCTTATCGCAGCATCCCAGCATCAACTGAATCTGTCGCTTATTTTTTATCCGACGATGCTGGGTCGGGACGCTCCGCGGAAGCGGGTACGGACGTCCGAAAATTTCATCCGGTCCGATGGGATACCGAAAGGGATTCGGAGGATTTCGAGCTTTCCCTTTCGGAACAACATATGCTGTTGTGTATGTCATCTGACTTGATCTTCTACAGCTTCTTTCGTCGGACCAGAATGCTGCGATGCCGGATAAGAAACTGATAGCGTCGGTGGACTTAGAAATTTTTGGTTCGGTTCAGGGACATCGTCCCTCAGTTCCGACATAGTCCAATAATGTCACACAAACTTTCGAATTATTGAACGACGCTATATATATTATTATTATATGCTTGCTATTACCAAGCATTTCTGGTTTCTTGTTCGCAGAGTTACGGAGATGTCTTTCAAAAGTGTGCCTCTGTCGTCATAGTTAATGAAGAGCTAGCGGCAATAAGTGCTCATGGAATATGTCTATCGCCTAAGAGGTCCCTTGTAGGATCGACGGAGTGACATTCGCTAGCTCACCCGGTGTAGCGTACATTCATCGAATGGTTCGGCTGCTGGGTTCGTCCGTTGCGGTCTAGGAAGGAGATTTGGGTGATGCGAGCACTATAATTACTTTAGTACTCACCCAGTGACGGCGGATTGAGGACAGATCGGAGGAAGCCTGTTAGTCCGGTTCCTGGCTTGTCCAGGTCCGTCCGGGCTGTGAGCAAGAGAGGTCCCTCTCTCGTCCAACAACATAGGGGACCGCATGTTGTGGTTCAGATATTTTACATTCGGAGCATATGTCTGTCGGTCGGGACGCTCCGTTATGTTGACAGTCCGAGAGACTGTCGATAATGCTTCCTCATCCTCACAGCAGGGCACACGACCGCACATTGGCTACGTGACCTCGAGTATCCGATCAGTTTCGTCATTCAGTGATTCCACGGCGAATAGGTCACGCCATCCGGTAGCCAAGGGACACGAGGCCTATACACTCCGTTCGCTCGCATATTAGTAGTATGCACGGGGTAACGATCACGGAGCTTCCAGCGGCAATGCATTGTAGGTCCGCTTCTCCACAGGCCTCAGTGACGGACGTGCTATCCGAGTTAGCACAGTTTTTTCGCAGCATCCCAGCAATCGACAGTTTCTTAGTCGAATCAGGAATTATCTGACGGCGCTGGGTTGGTGCGGTCCGCGGTTGCATCAGGTACGGACGACCGAACGCTTTATAGGGTCCGACCGGATGGCGAAAGGGATTCGAAAGATTTCGAGTTTTCCCTTTCGTAGCATCGGAAGCTGCCATTCATATCTTCTGGCATTATCTTCCAGTGATTGTTATTTCGGACTACATTGCTGCGATGTTGGATAAGAGACTTATAGCGTCATTGGACACGGAATTTTGGATCGGTTCAGGGACATTGTCCCTGACTTACCGACACAGTCCAATAATGTCATTCATTGTCTATCTAGTGTTGCAAGAGATTCAGACTGGGGCAAACATTCGGTGGTTGACTCAGAGAGTGCCACTGCAGTTGCCGGATCCGAGTGTTATAATTATGACGGTTGCCAGTCAAACAGGTTGGGATATAATATTGATCCCAACAGATTCGAAGTGCCAGGGTCTTTGGGTTCCGCAGTCTCTAAGCAAGCACTTATCTTCCGCGGAATAATGTTTTTTAGGCTTGCTTTATGTCATTGGATGAACATTATTCAGTAACGCATGTCCAAATCCTGTCCGTTAATTCGACAGTAGTGGCGTATCTCCGGAACCAGGGAGGCACTCATTCGTTTCCGTTATTCAATTTAATGGAAAGAATTCTTCTGTTTGTTATAGTACACCAAGTTCTGTTTCGGTCCGTCATATTCCGGGTCGTCTGATTGTTTTACCGGACTCCCATTCACTTATGGGTCGCTTGTTACCGTCAGAATGGACTCTCAACAAACAAGTATTTGCTATCAATGGGAGCGCCCAATGATAATTTATTTACGACACAGCTTGCTAATCAATTGCAGACATATGTGTTTGCTTGTCCAGATCTCTGAGCTAATGTTGTTAACGCTCTATTGATCTAATAGGACGGAATGATGGGATATGCGTATATCCTCCGGCGCTGTTGTTTCAGCAGGTATTGCTAAGATAAACAACCACAATACATTTCTGTTGATAGCATCTCTGTCTTCACAGAGACTGTGGGTAAATTTACTCTGATGTCTACTGTGGGACTTAACGCGAAATCTTCCTCAATGAGAGGATCTTTTTTCGCTGGGTAAAATCGTGTCATCTTTATCACAACCCGCAAGGTCGCAACCTTCACGTATTCCGTTGTGTGGTCCGTATTGCATTGTAAGCATTGTACTGGACGAGCTTTGGACGCGATTTCTTACTATAGGAGATCCTCTTCTTCGCTATTCTATGCGGCTAAAGTGGAGGCTCTTCCGTCATTGGTGTAGGGATCACTATGTTCATATTGTTGATCCCTCCATACTACTCATTGCAACTTTTTAGTATACTTGTTTGACAAGATCTACTGCAGCCTGTTATTATTAAGGTTTTAGGTTTATGTTACCTCATACCTATGCACTCTATGATAGTTTACAATTGAGTCTTATGTCTCTTTATCTAAGTCAGTTAGTAACTTTTTGATAAATAGACTTAGAATCAATAGATTAAATTCCTATATGGAATTTAACTTCGGTTCTTATTTAGCTAAGTAATCATTTGAGCCTCTGGAAACAGTAGTTTTCAAATTCTGGCCTTTTAGACAGTAATTCTGTTGGCTTCTCTTTTACTGAAGAGTCAGTGAGTTTCATGCACTATCGGTGGATGATTTTCACTTTCGTAGTTTCGGAATCACTACTTCCTTTACTATTTAGGGTGGATTTTTGCATAAGAGTTAGGCTCCTAATATCCGGAACCTATTGTTATTAAGGTCCTTCCGTCTTCGTACGGGCATAGGCCTTTACTCTGTCCAGTTAGAGTTTATGTATTTATAAACAGATATCTGTTTATTACTACGGGCGTAAACTTCTTCTGTCTTTGATGCCTATTAGAAGGACGTTACGCTCCTTTCTATTGCTAATGGATTCAATTAACTATCGATACTGCTTATGGTATATCTTTGACTCGGCAGTTGTGTTTGAAATTTCGGCTCATGAAGTAAGAGTTCTTCTACATCTTGGGCTTACATTAATAGTGTCGCTATTATAGATTTTTGAAGGCTGCTCATTGCGCTCAGCCATCCACATTCATGAATTTTTTATCTCAGAAATATTGAGTCCATTTCTGGAGGCCTCTATTGTTAGTCTATTATCTACTGCTCAGAATGTCATTCACTTAACAGTTGCTACTATAGCTAGGTGGGCTGTCTGTTTCGGCAGTGACTCCGTTCTGCTGCCCTCTTCGCTCTGGGCTATTTGACCCAGGGCAAGAAAAAGGGGGGGGGGGGGGGAGGGTGTTCCCTTGGGTCACCTGTTTTACTATACTATGAAAACAAGGGGATACCTCCTCCGGAGTTTGTAATTCTGAGCTGTTATTGGGATGGTTGTTTAGTGAGAAGTTTACGTTTTAAAAATTCATTCAAGTCTTAGTTTTTAAAGTATAGCTTTTGAATATAGCATGTGTCAACGGACATGATTATGCAATCCTCAGACACTTTTAAGGAGTATAAAGAGTCTCTATTCTCTAGACTTACTTTATTTATGGGCTTACTTTAAAATTATTAGTATAAGGATTATACTAGATATTAATAGAGTACATGGATGTATGATGCTCAATTTTGGAAGGTGTTGTATCTTTCTAATTTATCATAAATAAGAAAGATACATGTAAGGCCTAATACTTCTTTTTCCCTAGAGGGGATGACTCTATTTTATATTATTGAGCGTATTCCATCTTGCTCTATGTCCTTGGCCCTCCAGCCTTTTTACTATTCAGCTTTGTCTGGGTCATTGGTACAGTATAAAAATGTTAAAAAATTTATAGTAATTTAAATATTTTTTATACTTACCAATGACCCAGACGGGGATGGCCCTCCCAGGAGTTGGGAACTCTTACCTCCCCGCTGAGTACATAGCGCTTACCAGGCACTGGTTATTAGAATGATTAATGGCGCCAATTTCGGAACGTCCTTGACACTGCGCATGCGCTGTAGAGGTGAAGTGTGGAGGGCCATTCAGGACATGTTTTCTTTGGTTTTAGATGCAAATTTTGGGGATTGGGGGGCAAAATTTGTGTTTGGCCCTATATTTTAAGAGTTAGCACCAGCTATGTCTGGGTCATTGGTAAGTATAAAAAATATATAAATTACTATAAATTTTTTAACTTTCCTGCAACTTCATCAGCGGGACTAAATAACCCCACATCAGCCCAGGCCTTACGGGGCCTCAGGTGTCCCTGACATTGATTGGCGAGCGCTAACCAGGATATTTCTAAAAGGTAAAAAATGGCTATATGGAAATTTTGTTTTATTTTAACGGCGGTTCTGTTTATGTTTTGACGCGTTCGGTCAGCTGATGCCGTTCAAGGGTTTAATATCGCAATACAGTAGTCCCTCAAGAGGATACTAAATAGCCACTATAACTGCTGTAGGTTTCAGAATATTTGGGGCATTTAATTACGTTAAATTACACAGGTAAATTAGGATTAATTGCCATATTTTTTTTCTCTTTCTTTCTTTTCCTTCTTCATTCCTTCTGATGAGTGTTGAAGATAGAAAGAAAAAATCAAAATGGATGTTGTTACACCCCTCGCCCAGCTGGTATCATTAGGCAAGGAAATGGGCCTTGAGGGGGCCGAACTTCAGAAGTTCGTTAAAGATGAGCAGAAACGTGAGGCCAAGGAGATTGCCTTACGTAATGACGCAAGAGAGAGAGAGAAGCCCAATTAGAACGAGAGCGTGAGAAAGACGCAAGAGAGGCGAAAGAGAGATTCAATTAGCAAATGAGGCGAGAGAGAGAGAAGCCCAATTAGAATGAGAACGTGAGAAAGACGCAAGAGAGGCGAGGGAGAGAGAAGCCCAATTAGATAGGGAGGCAAAAGAGCGAGAGATTCAGTTAGAAAGAGAGAGAGAGAAAGAGGCGAGAGAGAGGGAAGCCCAATTAGCAAGGGAGGCAAGGGAGGCAGAACGAGAGCTCGAACAACAGAGGCACGAGAGAGAATTAGAGCTCCTCAGAGCAAGGGCCGATGTGGATAATGAAAGTCGGCGCTCAGGGGATTGGAGTGCAGGGGTAGCAATTCATGCCCCATGCCCACACCTCGCTCATTTTAATGAAAACACAGATGACTTGGACTCGTACTTGGAGAGGTTCGAGCGTTTTGCCTCCAGTCAAATGTGGCCAGAAGACACATGGGCTATGTGCTTGAGCCCTTTATTGTCAGGTAAAGCCCCCGAGGCTTATACCAGTATGCCTCCTGCACTTCGTAACGACTACAGTGAGCTGAAGAATGCCATCCTTCGGAGATACCAGCTCACTGAAGAAGGATTCCGGACCATGTTCCGAGAAATTAAGCAGGAGTAGGGAGAAACAGTACCTCAGTATTTTGCCCGAGCTAGGCGGTACTTTGACCGCTGGACTGATCTCGCAGAAGTGAATGAGTCATATGGAGCCCTGCGACATCTATTTCTCCGGGAGCAGTTTTTAACTACGTGCTCCAGGGAGTTGGGCCTGTTCATCAAGGAAAGGGGTCCGCCCACCTATGATGAGATGGCAACTGTGGCAGAACGCTACATCGAGGCCCACGGTGGGAGTGTAAACGCACCCAAATCGGCTAAGGGTGGGGCAAACGGGTTGGCAATGGCACCCGTAAGGCAACACCACCCCAATCCGCCTGCGTCGCAGACCAGCCGGAAGGGGAGCACTCCCAAGGACACCACTTGTTTTATCTGCAACAAGCGGGGTTATATCGCCAGGGACTGCTGGCAGAAGCAGGTTAGGACCACTGGGAGCATCAGACCACCTCAGCAGGGGGCCGGGAACGCAGCACCAAGGGGTTGGAAGCAAGGTGACCGCGTAGATCCAGGGCCCAGTAGACAGACGGCAGCATTCTGTCAAACTATCGGTCCAGAACACAGTCCCCTCCGGGAATGTATACAAGAGGGAGAATTAAGGCTGGAAGGCGGGAAGGTTGTCCCGATAATAAGTGGCATGTGTGAGAGGCTCATAACTTCGCAGGAGAAGGTTAATATGCCAGTGTACCCAGGATATGTGGGACAAAGGGAGATCCGTCTGCTCCGGGATTCTGGATGCTCCTCTGCAGCGGTTAGAAGGCAACTGGTTGACGACAAGCAATCGTTGGGGCGCGACCATTTGTGTATTTTGATAGATGGGACCATTAGAAGGTTCCCCATCGTGAGGATAACGGTGGATACCCCATTTTATTGTGGCGAAGTGGAAGCCATGTGCATTGAATCGCCTGTGTATGACCTGGTCATAGGTAATATCCCTGGGGTGAGGGCAAGCCCTGATGAGTTATGGTCCAGGGGTAGGGGGCCAAGTGAGGGCCCAATGAGGGCAAAGGATGTTCAAGTCGGTGGGCAAGGACCCCCGGCGGTTGCACTCGGTAACGTACTGAGTAAGGAAGGGAAGGTTCCCAGGGGGAACCAATCCGACGGTCCAGGGGATGGCCCCTACACGACGAAATGTTGGAAAGTTTCGGGAGGGACGACTCCTGTCCAATTAAGGAGAAGGGGCCGCAGGCGGTCCAGGCTAAACGCCAAACAGCGAGGGAACCCAACGGGGTCATTGGGGAAAGACCCTCAAGCAAATTTATGTGGGGGAGCTGAGCACCCCAAGAAGTCGGTGTCACCCGTATGGAGGGGGGGAGGCCAGACCCACGCAAATGGCTGGAAAAACTCCCCCAGAATTGAGAGGGCACGGGTCAACACAAGTTGAATATGTTAAAGTGGATGGGACCGCTAAGGTGGGCGCCCAGGGGGCCGAGGAAAGGGTCCACAAACCAAAGGAGAAGCATCCTAGGTGGCGGAGACCACGCAGTGAGTGCTGGGGGCGCACAGCGCCCAAGGTGCGCAAGAAGTCGTCGCAATGGACCGGGGGGTCGACGGTACAAGGGCCAACGGCGGCCAGTGTCGCTCGAACGAAGGTAATCGCCGGGACGAGTGAGCCTGGGGGATATAGCTCCAAGGGAAGCTCTTGGGAATGTGACGATGACAGGGTATGGGGACCCTGGTGGAATACCCGTAGAAATAACGGGGCGAGAAGTAGGGGTGTGTCAAGGATTACCCAAGGGGATACTGGGAACCGGGCCCCTACCAATGGTTGGTGGTTATAAAGAAGCAATAGTTGGGTGGCTGTGGGCCTGGTGTCTGGGTCGGTGGCTCCAGTCACAAATATTTTTGTGGATGAGGTGAGGAGTTTCGTAAACCCGGTGTTAAGGCCTGGAAGGAATTTTCTTATTTTAGTATTATTATTGCTCTGTCTGCTGACTAGAGTTGTTTGTGAGTGCGAATGTGAGATACACTGCTCCGTTCGTCGCGTGTGCGTGGACGGGGAGCCTGTGTGTCGAGTTTTGTAAGTGTGGGATACACTAACCCCGTCTGTCGCAAAGGCGCGGTCGGGAAATCTGTGTGTTGAATGTGTGAGTGTGTGAGGCACAATTTTAATCCCCTGGTTGAGCTTTGCGAGAGTGAGGCTCAACATAATGCAGGGGTCGTTTGCCCCTTCACAAGACATAGGGGAATGGGAGGCGAAGTTACACTCCGTTGGAATTAACCCATCTGACGCAAAGGCGTGGACGGTGTTACTCGTCGGAGTGAGTGCCAAATGAACTGTTTGCAAAATGGGCGAATGTGTATAAAAATGTGTATGTTTAGGTGTGAATATATAGTATTAGAGAGAGAGAGAGAGAGTGCTGCAAATCTAAGAATAAGGCTACTCTCCATATGTAAACCCGCAAGACGGGAGCATGTGGTGGCGTGTGTGTCGTGGGAATCGACGTGGCCGATGCATGAGCCCGGTCATGAGCCCCACGACCACTAGGGTACAGTTTTGTAGTCTTGAACATGATGGGTAGATTGTAAAAAGGTGTGAGAGGTGAGCGTGCGTGGCTTTGCCCCTTGTGTTTTAAGAGATACACAGGGTGTTTCTCTCGGGAAGGGAGTTGTCAGGGCAAAGCCAGCCTAAATATAGGGGCAAGGGGCCTCATATATAAAGCTATTGTAAGTTCAAAAGATATTCCGCATCAAGGCGAAAAACCCTACGTGAATTTCACTTCTCTGTGAAGCTGGACATGGAAAAAACACATGTGGTGTATATCCAGCTTCAGCGCAGGGACCCAGGGGAGAAACAGTATGTTAGATAAGGTCTAATCTCATTTAATTTGTACAGTAGTTGCGAGTCTTACGAGACGTAATCGGTTGGTGGCAGGATATCGTCACGGCCAATTGAGAAACGAGATTTTGAACGATAGAAATGTCTATCGTATCGTCACCTGATCATTAGGTAGCAATGAATGGCAGTAACGAATCGGTTTTCTCGACAAGTGAAATCACCATTAAGTCACGCGCGAGATGACCTGTATTGATTCTGCCTCGATATACGTCATCTCCTACCGTTTTGACAGGTGGACAGATGAGCGTCGGTCCACCTGACAGTTTAGGGTAAAAAGTATATATACCTTGAAGAGCAGAGCATTAGACACACACTTGGGGTCACACACGCGTTGGTGAAGTCCAGGGCAGGCGGACTCTGTTTCCTGGCATAAGGGTACCTTCGATCACAGGACCCTGAAACGGCTGGAATCGCCAGAGAGGGCATTCCACGATTGATTTAGCTTAAGGTGGATAGGCGGCTTCAGTGCCAAATTTGTTGAGAAGGGAAACCCAGGTGGAACGTTAAAGTTTAGATTGTCGAGTAGCAGGTATCAGCCTGCAATAGTCAGAATTGTAGGTTAATTGTATTGTGCGTATTAACCCTTTGAAGCGTCAGTCTGATTGCATTCTGAGTAGTTTGTTTTGCTGTCGAAGCATCGTAATACCGACTGGAGATCGGTGTGAGTGACAATTTCGCCCTAGCACAAAAAGGGGCATTTGTGAATCGTGAATTCAACCAGGAACGGTGAATATTTCAATAGGACTTTCACGGAGGACTTTCAGAAGGCACATAAGGTATGAGTAGACAATATCTGACCCAAATCAAAAGTACGGTGGCTTTATAGATGACGAACATTGCTGGTCGGAACCCTCCGACAGCCAGAGGTACAGTTACGTGCAGACGTTGACATTTGAGCCTAAGCGGGTGAAGCTCTTATGGCGAGCTCACAGTAATAACATTTCAGATTTGTGAAGCTCTTATGGCGAGCTCACGGTAGTAAAATTTCCAGTGTGTAGACTATAGTGCCAGTACAGGGCTATAGAATGACTATATGATTGTTTAGAATTATTTAACCCTAGCAACCAAATTTCTGTGAAAAGAATCGAATTGTTGATTGTTGAAATTTTGAAACGGCTTTATTTTTATGTGTAAATAAAAGAATCGTTGTTACTTTAAATCATTCTTTCCATTACGCAGCCTGAAGTGATTAGGAATCACACCTAACGGAAATTGAACCTATTTCAGGCCTATTTGGCAGAGAAGGAATCACGGCGTCGGTCTAACTCGGCTCACTGCGCCGAGTTCGTGACACTTGGATTCCGACCCTCCACGTTGGTCTAATTTTCCCGCAACTTCATCAGCGGGACTAAATAACCCCACGTCAGCCCAGGCCTTACGGGGCCTCAGGTGTCCCTGACTAGCTGTAGCCACTCTTGTAAGGTGGAATTCATACCATCTTAACCCATACCGCATACCTAAACAGTTTATTTCAATTCCTGATAATACATAGCATCCATAAAACATACATCCTATTTACACAGAGATTTATTCAACATACCAAGGCTATTATTATTTTCACAGTGGTAGTTTTAAAATCGTTCCAAAATTCCAAAATATTCACAGATAAACTGTTCAAAATCATATTCACGGATTGATAAAATAGAACACATCGTTCATCAAGGTATGATCATATATAGACCTTTTTCAATAAGGGCTGATTAATTCCCCTCGCCAAGGTTAGTGAACAGAATGCTTTATTTAGTTTTAAGCTGAAATGTCAATGAAAGCATACCGAGAAACTGATACAAATTGACACTAGGATAAACGGGCAGAAACAAGCTAAAGTCCATACACGTGCGGTTTAAAAAAAAATACAGTTAGCATCCACATAATTGCGCATCCATAAAGGTGCTCATGTACGAATAAAGAAGTAAAATATACACAAAAAAGGAAAATCTCATATGCTTGACAAATAAGACCATTTTATTTAATCCGATGAATTAGAAAACATTACATAGAAGCAATAAGAATGTGATATAAAAGTTTTGGGTAGGTATATGCTAATAATGATTATAAATACAAGAAATGTAGCAATAAATAAAAGAGTTTACAAAACATGTAAACAGGCAGACAAATTATAATAAATCAATCTAGTCTAAATTGATGATCATATGTAGAAGATTGGGCCGTCCCAAGAACATCCAGTGTAAGTTCGGAACATCACAATCAAATACAAATTGTTGACTAAACCAAACAAAAGTATACATTGGCGGGTGTATACAACAACATGCAAACAAATTGAAAAATAGAAATTGCTAACGAAATAGAGTTCAGTGGATGAAATGAAGTTCCTTGTCACTTAGCGTAACACAGTTGACAGGTGAAATTTTGTTCTTGTCGAGAAGCATCACTAGAGAATGACATTTGATAAGGTTCCTCTCTGCAGTTTCGCACTAGTGCACAGGGGTAAAATTCTAAACATACGGCATATGTTGAAACTGATGCCATGTAAATTGGAGATGCATTTTTTGTATCAGATATGTACTGAGTCAAAAAAGAAAGTATAATAGAAACAAATGTGAAAAATTGGCATAAAGGATGAAATATAATAGTTCTAATGTTGCATGTTTGTGGACAAGAAGTCGTGCAAAGAGTTTAATGACATATTGTTGTCCACCCAACCATATACAATTTTGCTATGGATTTCAAAATAGAACATGCTACCCGAGAATGTCAAATTGAATGGGTGCCCGATGATTTTCTTTGTGTTATATTGTGCTAGAGCGCCTGGGTTATTGAGAAAACATGCTAGTTTTTGTCTTCCGACATTTAAAAAATGCCAAGGTTAACCGAAAATCAGAGGTTGCGTGCCAATGGTAATCATGAGGCTGGGATACCTCCAGATGAGCCCGCTGCTGAGCTCGAAGTCAGTGTTGCCACTATTTACCGTCTCATTGGAAGGTATAGAACCACTGGATCTACTGCCGACTGACCATGTTCAGGTCAACCAAGAGTTGACACCTGCACAAGACCGGCACATCAGGACATCTCACTTGCAGGATCGCTTCCTTTCGGTGACAAGGGCAGCAGCAATTACTCCTGGTAGAACTAACAATAGAATCAGTGTACAAACTGTCCTCAACAGACTCGCTGAACACGGCATCCGAAGTAAGCGTCCATACCACAGACCAATCCTTACCCAACGTCTTCGTACCGTCAAAATGGAACGGGTACGTCAGCATGTTCGCTGGACTCAGCAGCATTTGAGCACAGTTCTTTTTAGTGTTGAATCACAATTTTGTCTACAGCATGCTGATGGTAGGGCAAGAGTGTATCACCGACAAGGAGAACGGTTAACTGATGCTTGCGTGAGGAATGCGACCGTTTCGGCAGGGGTAGTGTAATGGTTTGGGCAGGAATTACCTTGCACCATCGAACACAGTTGATCTTCATCGATGGTAATCTGAATGGACAGCGATATAGGGACAAAATTCTTAATGCGGTTGTTGTCCCGTTGTTCGACGCTAATGTCGGATTGCAGTTATTCCAGCAAGACAATGCCCACTGTCACGTGGCGCATATCGGTCGTGACTTTCTTGAGGAGTAGAGCATCAAACTTCTTCCCTGGCCCCCACTTTCACCAGATTTGTCGCCAAACACGATTTTTGGGATCAATTGGACCGTCGGGTATGGCTTCATGATCTTCAAATGTTAGGCAATTTACGTAATGTTCTAAGGCAGGGTGGAACGTAATACCACAGGGTGACATCCAGAGACTCATCAGGTCCATGTGTCGTCGATGTCTTGTCATCCAAGAGGCAAACGGTGGACATACACGCTCTTGACTGCATGTGTGAACTTTTCATTTCACCCCATGTCTGAATTGCGACGTCCTGACATGGCGCTGGCAACAGTAAGAACATGAAATTATGCAAATTCATACAGCTAGACTCAAAATATGAATTTACAATAATTTGTTTGGGATTGAAGTCGATAATACTAAAAAAATTGCTCCTCGAAGTTTATTATACTTTCTTTTTTGACTCAGTATATGATTACATTAGGCTGTCTATTGGACAAGTGAATTTGAAGTTTTGGTCACAGAGTCAGAGTCTGATGCATATATAGGGGTAAATTACCAGATGAATTATGGGAAGTAGTGGCTTTAAAAAATGTCAAGTTTACACAAGAGTTTTTACCAGGCATGTAAATAAAAAATGAGATGGAAACTGCGGGTTATATGGTCCAGGGTAAGGTAAGTAGGGGTAGTGGGATTCTGCTTTTGAGGCTGCTGGTTGGTTGAAAATGACTGGGATCAGCATTTTTCCGTGCAATTTTGCAGGTTGAAGTCTTGCATTTGACAATAAATTATTTTGCCTACATCAGATTGTTTATTTCTGAATAGTCAAATAGTGTTGTATGTTTTTAGTGGATTTGGGAAATTTAATATATGTTATGTGTTAGATAACTAAGTTACAGAATATTCACATTTGAAGAGAGTGGAATGTATGTCATTTTTGGAAATGCTGGAAAATGCTGGAAAACTGTGGAGCAGAACCTAACTGAGTGTGCTTCATAACACAGAAAATCAATTTATCACAGCTAGATGACACAGACATGGGTATCAAGGGGCATTCTTTTGTTACACTGGGCGGTAGGCCAAGGTATGGTATGTCATGCAAGGCCTTGGCAGTCTACAGCCAAGTCACCCTCTTCTGGTTTTGCCCCATGTGGTGCCCAGGTAGAATAGGCCCAAACACTCCACTGTGAGAGGTAAGGGACTCCCTAATGTGGCTCCGGTAGCCAGGTTGGCAAAGTTTAGTGTTGCACCAGTCTGGCTGTCCACCTGTAGGGATCTGGCCCCTGATATATCAGAATTTGTTACATTGACATATTCTGCTAGATCGGGATATACTGATCCTTATGTTGGGCGAGTTGTGCGATACCAAATTCAAAATCGCCTTTTCTCAATGTTGATATCTGAAGAAAATGAAACTTCAGAGTAACAGTGTTGGTAGCAAACTGAGTTTTTCTGCATTACAAGGTCTCGGGGATATCAATCTCAGATCCAATTACGGCTTTATACAACTATAAAAGTAATCATTACTGAGTATTGCCAATAAACACAGAGAATATATCACTGGGGGGGGGGGGGGGAGTAGTATAGTGGGTGAGTTCATCTTTATTTACCCTGCTGGTATAGTAGTAGTTTGGATCCCTAGCCTCAATTCTACTCTATTTTAGACTTGTCGCCTAATTGAGCGGGTGGAACTACGCTGGGGTCATCCTCAAAACTACAAAAGTAAGCCAATAGTAGACTAAAAGAGAGATATTAGTCTAGAATGGGGCATAATATTGCAACAGGGGCATATATGAATGAGTAGGTGGAGTGCATTATGGGTACATGTCTGAACACGCTGTAATTAGGTATACACTTCGATTTGTCGCGTCCATATATTTAATTGGAGTTATTCGAATTCCATGAAAGTGGTGCTTATTAAAAATATCGATAAAACCTGTAATGTATATGGATGATTATACAGATAATCACACAAGTCATTGAAACTATTATTATTTTGTAAGAAAATATCAGAACCTTATAGGTTTTCCATATTTTGCCTGAAACTTCGAAAAATCTATTTCACCAATCATCATTTACATGTATTCCATAAGTGGATATTAGTTGGCGTGTATGGTCTCCTTTAAACAAAAGATTCCGTTATTTTGCAGACATACTTATTAATTTGCAGAACACCCGTTCGACATAATATTCCTCAGTTGTCATAATATACCTTGGTTGCCAAGGGTGGAGAATTATTGCCCCCAGCCAATCGAGCTGACCGTTTCTGACTGACCGAGCATAATGACACAATAAGTCACAAATTCCATCTCACAAGATTGCTCACAGCTGCCTTAATGATTCCCACATCACCCAGTAGCCTTGTTGTCACTCACAGCTTTGCTGTGTTGTTATTCTTGTTTTACACCACCCCGGCACATCATACAATTTTTGATATTTCTGAGCAGTGAAGAGCATATTACCTGGCCGTCTGGATTGGGAAGATGTTCTGCCATGATTATAAGCATAAAAGTCGATTTGAAAAACCCAAAGTTTTGATAAAAAGCCACTTGTATAAGAGCAAAGTCAAAAAATCAGCTGACCCTCCCATCTTGTGCAGTCTATTTTTTTCATTTAATGCAAAGTAACAGATACTGTTTGCAAACGGGACTTCTAGGGATAGTCACACTACTGGATAAAGGTAAATTTAATGGTACCTACCTTTCTATATGCTTGTCATTTCTGTAAAATGCCCTGGTGTTCATTTGCGTTCTTCAACAAAAATACGATTTACACAGAGAATCTCGTAGATGCACAGCGAATCCCATGATTGCACAGCGAATCCTTTAAACGATTGAACAGTATGTTATTGGTTGAGTGCTGGAAGCCCAAATTTGGACTTTACCCTCAAGTGCAGGTATTGTAACTCAAAAGGCTTCAAACTCTGTGTATTTCCTTCTTATTTTCTTTGAAGATAAATTATTTAGTCTGTTCGGAATTTCCTTGTAATAATTTATGGGGGAGTGCCTACAGGCACTCTCCCATAAATTGTTACAAGTCAAAGACTTGTGAACAAATTTTGCCGGCTAAAAATAATTCAACACTCTACCAGTTAAAGATGGAAACATACCGTTACTTATAAACATTTGGCTAAACTTGATTATTTTTGTTCTTGTGTTGTTGTCACGGTCAGACCATAGGTGCTGAAAGTTACTTTAACTTAAGGTAAATAAATAAAAAATGAATGAAATTGAGAAACCATGATCTGCTTTTTCTATGACCAACTTCTTGTTTTTCAGGCAGTAGCAGGTTTACTAGCAGATGCCAGGCAGGTAGTAGATGTTGCTCGTGAAGAAGCTTCCAATTACAGATATCATTATGGTGGTTCCATACCACTGAAGGTTTGTTTTATTCTTTTGATTTCCTGGCTGTTTGATGTCTTGCAGTTTCTTTAATAAACAGCATATAGATGAGTAAATGTTTCTGAGTTGGCAATATTTTAGCATTCAAATTATTGCAACACAGATAACAGATGATACTAATTTGCTTTAGCAGCAAAAATATGAATGCCAACGAGTGCAGACTTCAGCTGTGTTTCAACAGAGTTCAGAAATGGGCTACAGGAAATGATTCCAAATTCTCTAAGTGTAAAACAAATTGTGTTCATTTCTGTAAGCTCTGGAAGCACCACCTTAATCCAGAATTATTTATTTATTGGGGTTTAACGAACTTTTGACACCCAGGGTCACCTCATGTCGGATCATCTGGAATTAAAAATAGATGGGAATCCTATTAAAGTTGTAAAAGAAGTGAAATTCCTTGGTGTATTTTTTGACAATTGACAATAAACTGAATTTCACTTCTCATATAAAACAACTAAAAGTGAGATGTTAAAAAGCACTTACCTCTTAACTGGTTGAGTGCTGGAAGACCATTTTGGGGTTTTATCCTGAATTGCGGGTACAACAGCTTAAAGACTTCATATTCTGTAGATGTGCTTCAATTAATTTTGATTTTATATGATTTGCCCTGTTACAATTTATGGGAGAGTGCCTATGGGCACTCTCCCATAAATTATAACAAGACAATAACATGTGAACAAAATTTTCACAACCAAAAAAACTCAGCACTCTACCAGTTAACTTGCTGAGTATTTTCAAGATATTTTTCATCAAATCTAGTCATGGCTGAAGCAGCCATGACTATATTTGATAAAAAATTAAATCTAAATGTAACATCAGGAATCATTGATAAAAACATCCATTCAATTTACAGGGGGAAACTGATAAAATATGACCAAATTATACTGATTTCAGTAACAAAAGAAACCCTGTGGTGGGCAGAAATATCTGTCAGCAGCATGCAAGGAGTTAACCTTCTCAAGGTAGTTGGTTGCACTGATTGGGGTGCTCTCCAAAAAACATGATTACTGCATTTGTATAGATCACTTGTTAGATCCAAATTAGATTACAGTTATGTGGTTTACAGTTCTGCAAGAAAGTTGTACCTCAAAACCACTTGATACAATTCCTAATAGTGGTATTAGAATCAGCTTGGGTGCTTTTATAACATCACTGATAGAATCAACGCTCATCGAAGCAGAGGTGCTTTCTCATGAGAAGCGCAGAATTTAAAACTATCACTTTAATATACAGTGGAACCCTGTTAATCGAATAGCAACTTTGCCAATGAAAATTATTCAATTAACAGGAGTATTCAATTAACAGGGATTGTCACTTTCGTGTATTCTAGAGATAAACTTAGCATTTATTCTATTATATCTTGTTTGACAGAGCTCCATGAGCTCTGTCAAACAAGATATAATAGATTAAATGCCTATATTGGATATACTGAGGCCAAATAGGTCTATAACTAAAGGAAAACTGGGGAGAGTCAGGGTAATTTCTTGACTGGTTACAAGATTTTTTATTCAATTAACAGGAGTTTACTCTATAACCTATATTCAATTAACAGGTCAAATTTGTACTGGAGATATGGTAAATGGTTTTGTGTTGGGAAATTATATTCAATTAACAGGGATATACAATTAAGAGATCTCCAATTAAGTGGGCTCCACTGTATTTCTAAACTGTTGGCTAAGCCATCAAACCCCACTTATAATTGTGTCTCCAAACATCAAAATGTTTACTTTTTTAACATACACCAGAAACACATTCCTCCATTGGGAAATAGAATTAAGCCCTATATGGAGCCTGCCACACCTGAATCTGGTTTGATGAAAGAAAAACATGAGTCACATATTCCTCTGTGGCACCTAAGAAAACCTACTATTATATTGGCCCTTGCTTCTCCCAAAAAGTCTGAGACAAATTCTTTACAGGTTAAACAAAAATATGCTGAAATAAAAGTCCAAATATAGTGCATAAAACGATCTATAAAGATGGATCTAAAGATGGTGACAAAGTATCATGAGCCGTTGCTATTGGTGATCATATCACCTCAATCAAAATACTGAGTCAAAATTCTGTGTTTACTGCTGAAGTTAAAGCCTTACATCTAGCACTTGAACACATCGAGGATGTACAGGAAAGCAAGTCAATTATATTTTCTGACTCTCTTTCCTCTTTGCTAGCTTTACTCAACTCCCAGCTGAAGAACCCTCTCATTTCGGAGCTTCATGAGAAGTTGAATACTCTTGTGCCTGACCAATATGATGTCGTGTTTTGCTGGTGACCTGAACATGTTGGTATCTCTGGCAACACCAGGGCAGACAGTGCAATGAAACAGGCTTCAAACAAGCCTATCACTGATTTTAAAATCCCTGTCAGTGATTTTAAACCATATGTCAGTAAGTACATCAGATCTGTGCAGAGGGCAGAGTGGAATGGGGCAACACATAACAAGTTCCATCGCTTCCGACCTAATGTCAGTGATAAATGTGCATTTAGTAATCTTTGCAGAGAAGATCATGTAATATTGACACGATGTCATATTGGTCATACATGACTTTCATGTGGCTTTTTGTTGCAGGGTAGTATGCGACCAGAATTTGTTCCCTGTCAGTGTCCCTTGACACATTCTATTAGTTTTTACTGATTTTAATGACATCAGGCCACAACACAAGGAACCATCTATGAGAGAACTATTTTACAATATCACTTCTCACCAGATTCCCTCATTTCTTAAAGAAATCAACCTTTTTAACAAGTTTTAGTTGTTTTTATTCTTTTAATTGCATCTCATATACAAAAGTATATTTTTATACTGTACCAATGACCCAGACTTAGCTGGTGCTAACTCTAACAAAACCAGGGCCAAACACAAATTTTGCCCCCCAATTCCCAAAATTTGCATCCAAAACAAAAAGAAATCATGTCCTAAAGGACCTCCATACTACGCCTCTACTGCGCATGCGCAGTGACGCAGTCGTCCCGAAATTGGCTCCAATTATCATTCTCTGTTTGGCCCTTCATCAGTCAACATCTCACTGATCTTTGTGCTTGTAAATCTCAGTTTAAAGGATGCCAGACACGTAATTTTTGGAGAAAATGTGATTCTAAGGAGGATAGAAGGAGGAGAGGAAAAAGAAGTGGCAAAAAATAATCAGGGCTGTACTTAAAATTTTTTGATGAAATTATGTTAAGTTGCCTATTTTCGAGGCATGGGCCTCTTGTTGTCATTCTTGCTAATTGTTGCACTGCTTATTCAGTGTTTCCTCTCCCCTAGCCTTCTAAAGTCCCCCCTGGCAATTCTCCCATGCTTTTGGCATATTTTTGAGAAATTTCATTTCTAAAATTTCCTGGGAGAGTTGCTTGGTTACAGAATGTTTTCTGTTATTTTCCCCATAGTTACGTTTTCACCCATGGGTGTATAACGTTTGTGTTCTGCATCTTCCATCTGATGTTCTACAGATTCTCCCCTGGGAGTCTCTGTTTTGCATCAGATAGAGTGTAATTGATGACTGATTCCGGGCCAGTTTTTTCAGTGCCTGGAGTCATGTTTTCTAGTGTGTTTACACTGTTTGTTTTCATTGGCAACAGCCTTTTTTGAGGGGGGCTGTTTGCCTTTGTGGTAGTTTATCTCATTATAAGATACATTTATATTATCCGAAAGTGTCTCATTAATTAGTTATATAAATTTAAAATTTTTGACCGCACTTTGCCATCGGATCCATCGGGGCTCAACGTTACTTTTCAGCAACTTGGGCTTCTCTGAAAAAATATTTTTTCAAAATTATTTTGTTTTGCAATTGTTTTTTCATTTATTAATGGATCATGTTATTATGTATCTTTGTGTCAGGGGTTTTTGCGAGTAACTAGGACTTATTGTTGTTCTTTCACAATGAAGGGACGTTGTTCAAATTGTAATAGGAAGAAATCTTCCTCTTACTTTCATGATCATTGTATTAATTGTAGTCAGTGTTCTCGCATTAATCCCTGTCCTATATGTGAACATTGGGATGAGAAACATTGGAAACGTGTGTCACGATATGTTGTTTCTGGAGAAAGAGCGATGCTGGCTCTTTCTCCGCAAGGTCACTCTACTCTCTCAGTTTCTATTTCAGAGGAACCAGAACAGGGTGATGTTTCCATGTTATCTTCTTCAAGTGTGCGTCCGTCGTCACAAATGAATTCAGACCTAGCGGCAAAAGTGCTCATGGAGATTAGACAAATGTCGTCCGCTAGCTCGCCCGGTGTAGCGTCCATTCACCGAATGGTTCGGCAGCCGGGTTCATCCGATGCGGTCCAAGAGGAAATTTTGGGTGATGCGAGCACTATAAACATAATAGATGCACACCCAGTGACGGCGGATAGTAAGCGAGAACGGAGGAAGCCTTTTAGTCCGGTTCCTAGCTCGTCCAGGTCCAGCCGGGCCGCGAGCGAGAGAGGTCCCTCTCTCGTACAACAACATCTGGGACCAGATGTTGTGGTACAAAATGTGTCTTTAGCGGAGCATACGTCCATCGCTCGGGACGCTCCGTTGTATAAGCAGTCCGCAGAGACTGTTAAGGCTTCCTCTTCTCGTCAGCGCACACGACCGCACCTTGGCTGCGTGACCGCCGATATATTACCAGCTTCGCCGATGAAGGATTCTTCGGCGACCAGGTCACACCATCCGGCAGCCAGGGATTCGAGACCGATGGACTCCGGACGTTCGCATAGGAAAAGTATGCGGGAGCCATCTGATGCGGAGCTGCCCTCGGCGAAGCAGCGAAAGACTGCGCCTCCGCAGGTCTCGACGCCGGACATTCTTGTGCAGATAGCACAGCTTATCGCAGCATCCCAGCAGCCGACAGAAACGGTGTCGGATCGAGAATTATCCGACGGCGCTGGGTCGGTACGCTCCGCCGAAGCATCGGGGGCGGACGACCGGGAACATCGGGAGGTCCGACAGGATGGTGAAAGGGATACGGATGACTTGGAGCTATCCCTTTCGGAACAACATAAAGCTGCCGTGGACTTCATCCGGCACTTTCTCCCTCAAGTTGTTCCGTCGGGCCAGACTGCTGCGCTTCCGGACAAGAGAATTATAGCGTCATTGGACTTTTGAGCGGTTCAGGGACATCGCTCCCGAGTTTCCGTCGCAGTCCAATAATGTTGCTAGAACATTTGAATTATTGAACGACGCTATATTTAAACTTGCTTCCAGGACGGGGAAAGCAGGTTTCTTGTCCGCTAATACTCTCAACCTGCCTTTCATTAATGCAAGGAATAAATTCGATACGGCAGGACAGGGTATACCGAGAGTTCCTCTGCGTATGGACGACGAGGCGGAAGACTTAGAGCTATCATTACCGTCGTCAGCTTCTATTCCAACCGCGGTGTTGGAAACAGCTATTGCGTCTAACAGAGCCAATTTAGATGCCTTATCTTACGCAGATCACCTTACTAAGGCGTTATCACTGCGCCTTCAAGGGGAAGAGTTTCAGGATATACAATCCTCTTTAAGACTTCTTTCAAGGGCAGTAGCTTATTCCACGTGTAACTCCGCCCTTTCAGTGGCAAATCTGGAGTTGGTTAGACGTGACGCAGCCCTAGCTACATCCACACTAGTGGATTCTAAGGTGAAGAACTCTCTTAGAGTCGCTTCGGTCTCAGGAGAACTTCTCTTTGACGGCAAGCTTTCCGCTATTTATGATAAATTAAAAAGAAAGCTAATGATTCTCTGTTGTTCAGATCGGCTCCTAAGAAGTCGGATACAGCAGACACGAATAAGACAGGCACTTCTGGGTCTAATGCGCCCAAGAGAGGTTCCTATAGAGGTTCCGGTGCGTCCTCTTGGTCTTATTCGAGAGACCGTCAGGATAGCGACTCTCGTTCGGGACGTCCTTCAGGCCGGGACAATCGGTCGGACGCCCCAAGGTCGACGAGGCGAGGTGCGGGTCGTGGAAGACGTGGTTTCTCCTACCGCAGGCCTCGCAGGTCCAGGAGGTGATGGCTTAAACCTCTATCGCGTTCCGGTTGGCGGAAGGTTGTCGAGTTTTTCACAAGAGTGGGCGTCGATTACGGACGACCTTGGGTGAGAGGAGTGACTTCGGAAGGTCTAAAGATATCCTTCAAACGAAAGCCTCCATTAACTCGAAGTCCAAAGTGGACTCATCTTCCGTCAAATCCACAGAAAAGAGACGCTCTGTTATCAGAGGTGCAGTCTCTTTTAATGAAGAACGCGGTAGAGGTCGTAGAAAACCAGGAATCTCTGGGATTCTACAGCCATCTGTTTCTGGTTCCGAAACCAGACGGCTCGTTCCGTCCAGTCATAGATTTGAGCTGGATAAACAAGCTGATCGTCGCTCCGAAGTTTTATATGGAGACGATTCGATCGGTCAGAGCGAGTATTCGGGTGAACGATTATGCAACGAGCATAGATCTCAAAGATGCGTACTTTCACGTCATGGTACATCCGACATTCCGAAAGTATCTACGCTTTGCAGTCCTGGGAGTGGTGTATCAATTCCGGGCGATGTGCTTCGGATTGAATCTAGCACCCTGGGCTTTCACTCGGGTAATGAACTCGGTAATGATCTACTTCCGAGCTCATTCGTCTGCGGTAACGTCGGCCTACCTGGACGACATTCTTCAGAGGTACGGCAACGAGTTAACGCTTCAGAACGATGTTCAGAATCTTCTTCTATTGCTCCAACGTCTCGGTTTTATAGTAAACGAGGAGAAGTCGGATCTGGTGCCATCCAAGTCATTCACTCATCTGGGAATGAGCTTCGAGACGCACAACAATCTCGTTCGTCTGCCGTTAACCAGAGCGAAATTAGTCAGTTGTTACGCTCGCTATTGTCTGCACGCAGACAAAGTCACGGCGAGAGAATTTATGAGACTGATAGGTCTGTGCGGAGCCGCCGCGGATCTCATTCCGATGGGGTGGCTA
Source organism: Pictodentalium vernedei (assembly GCA_031216915.1). NCBI lineage: Eukaryota > Metazoa > Mollusca > Scaphopoda > Dentaliida > Dentaliidae > Pictodentalium > Pictodentalium vernedei. The sequence goes on from CM062292.1 coordinate 335,805,794, forward strand.
CGCACACGTCCTCTTCAAATTTTCCTGACTCAGAATTGGAGTGTGAAAATTCATTCGCTCGATGTAGACGTTCTCTTGTCAGATCAAGTGAAACAAGAGATTCAGACTTGGGCAAACATTCAGTGGTTAACTCAAGGAGTTCCGCTGCAGTTGCCGGATCCGAGTTTTACCGTTATGACGGATGCCAGTCAAACAGGTTGGGGTGCATCATTAATCCCAACGGATTCGAGATGCCAGGGTCTTTGGGATCCGCAATTCCTGTGCAAGCACATAAACATCAAGGAAATGATGTCAATTTGGCTTGCGTTACGTCACTGGATGGACATTATTCACGATGCTCATGTCCAAATCCTATCCGACAATACGACAGTAGTGGCGTATATACGGAATCAGGGAGGCACTCATTCAGTTCTGTTGTTCAATCTAACGGAAAGAATCCTTCTGTTTGCGTTAGAACATCACGTTCTTCTTTCGGTCCGTCACATACCGGGTCGTCTGAATGTGCTAGCAGACTCCCTTTCACGGAAGGGTCGCTTGTTGCCGTCGGAGTGGACTCTCAACAAACAAGTATTCAATCAGATTTGCTACCAATGGGAACGGCCAATGATAGACTTATTTGCGACACATCTCAACAATCAGTTGCAGACGTATGTGTCTCCGTGTCCGGATCCAAGAGCATTTGCAGTAGACGCTCTGTCGATCCCTTGGGACGGAATGATAGGATATGCGTATCCTCCAGCGCCGTTAATTCAACAAGTATTGCTAAAGATAAAACAATCTCAGTGCAAGATTCTGTTGGTAGCATCTCTGTCGCCACAGAGACCGTGGATAAATCTACTCAGGTGTCTGTTGTGGGACCTACCGCGGAAGCTCCCTCCACGAGAGGATCTTGTTTCGCAGGGGAAATCGCGCCAACTCCATCACAACCCGCAAGGTCTCAACCTTCACGTTTTTCCGTTGTGCGGTCCTTCTTGCATGGCAAGCACTTTACAGGACGAGCAGTGGACGCGATTTCTAACTGTAGGAGGACCTCCTCTTCGCTAAACTATGCGGCTAAGTGGAAGGTTTTTCGTCGTTGGTGTAGGGATCATTCTGTAGATATATTTGATCCCTCTATACCAGACATTGCAAACTTTCTAGTATACTTGTTTGACGAAATCAAACTGCAGCCTGTTACTATAAAGGGTTATAGATCTATGTTATCTGATACCTATGCACATCATGATAGTTTACAAATTGGATCTAATGTCTCTTTATCGAAGTTGGTTAGAAACTTTTCGATAAATAGACCCAGAACTCTTAGATTAATTCCTAAGTGGAATTTAGCTTGGGTTCTCCTTAAATTGAAGGAAAAGCCATTTGAACCTCTTGGGACAGTAGATTTCAAATTCTTATCTTATAAGACAGCTTTTCTCTTAGCTTTCTCTTCTGCCAGAAGAGTCAGTGAGCTTCATGCACTATCGGTGGATGATTCTCATTATCGTAGTGTTGGGAACACTATCACCTTCACTACTAATGTGGGTTTTTTAGCTAAGAATCAGGCTCCTAATAAATATCCGGAACCTATTGTTATTAAGGCTCTTCCGTCTTCGGACGGGCGTAGGCCTTTACTCTGTCCTGTTAGAGCACTACGTATCTATAAACAGAGATATCAGTTTATCAGAAAGGGACGGAAACGTTTCTTTCTGTCTTTGATGCCTAATAGAAAGGACATTTTAGTCCATTCTATTGCTAGATGGATTCAGTTAACTATCCGTACTGCTTATGAAGATTTATCTTCTTCTCAGCAGTCTGTGCTTAAGATTTCTGCTCATGAAGTAAGAGCTCTTTCTACTTCCTGGGCTTATGCTAATAGTGTTGCTATTACAGATTTAATGAAGGCTGCTTATTGGTCTCAGCCATCCACATTTACAAATTTTTATCTCAGAAATATTGAGTCCATTTCTGGAGACCTGCATTGTTTAGGTCCGTTATCTGTTGCTCAGAATGTCGTCCTCTAAACAGTTGCAACTATAGTTATGCAGGCTTTCTGTTCCGGCAGTGACTCCGTCCGGCTGCCCTCTTCGCTCTGGGCTATTTGACCCAGGGCAAGGGGAAGGGGGGGGGGGGGGGCGGGTGTTCCCTTAGGTCACCTGCTTTATAGTGAAAAGCAAGGGAATGCCTCCTCCAAGTCAGTATTTCTGAGTCGCTTCCGGGATGGTTTTAAAGTGTAATATTAATGTTTAAATTCATTCATGTCTTATTTTTAAAGTGTAGCTCGGTGTGAAGCATTTGTATATGTCAAGTGTCAAACGGGCTTTAATATACAATACTCGGACACTTTTAAATGATTATAAAGAGTCTCAATTCTCTGGACTACTTTATTTATTGGCTTGCTTTAAAAATAATTAGTATAAGGGTTATACTGGATGTTAATAGAGAACATGAATGTTATTGTGCTCAATTATTAAGGGTAGTGTATCTTTCTAATTTAATATTAAATAAGAAAGATACATGTAAAGCCTAATACTCCTTTTCTCCTTAAGGGGTTACCTCTTTACTATATAGTTGAGCTTATTGGATTTTCCTCTATGTCCTAGGCCCTCCAGCCTGTTTACTATTCAGCTAAGTCTGGGTCATTGGTACAGTATAAAAATGTTAAAAAATTTATAGTAATTTATATATTTTTTATACTTACCAATGACCCAGACGGGGATGGCCCTCCCTGGAGTTGGAAACTCTTGCCTCCCCGCTGAGTACATAGCGCTGACCAGGCACTGCCAGTAAGAATGATAATTGGCGCCAATTTCGGGACGACTACGTCACTGCGCATGCGCAGTAGAGGCGTAGTATGGAGGTCCTTTAGGACATGATTTCTTTTTGTTTTGGATGCAAATTTTGGGGATTGGGGGGCGAAATTTGTGTTTGGCCCTGGTTTTGTTAGAGTTAGCACCAGCTAAGTCTGGGTCATTGGTAAGTATAAAAAATATATAAATTACTATAAATTTTTTAACTTTCTTATCTGGTTGATTTACACATTATTCATTCAAATTTTTTTATCATTATTATACCCCCCCGCAAACAAAGTTTGGGGGGGTATATAGGAATCACCCTATCCGTCTGTCTGTCCATCTGTCCGTCTATCCATCCTTATAAGCGCAACTCCTCCTAAACCGTTTGAAGAATTGTCATGAAACTTTACACAATGGAAGAACTCCATATGAAGATGTGCATGAAGCAATATAATTCCGTTCTGACATTTCCAAGGGGAGATAATCTAACTTATACATTTTAATGTACCAAAAAGCTACAAATCCTTATAAGCGCAACTCCTCCTAAACCGTTTGAAGAATTTTCATGAAACTTTACACAATGGAAGAACTCCATATGAAGATGTGCATGAACCAATATAATTCCGTTCTGACATTTCCAAGGGGAGATAATCTAACTTATACATTTTAATGTACCAAAAAGGCTACAACTGAGGTGTGGGGGGTATCACTTTGTGAGCTTGCTCACAGTACCTCTAGTTTATTACTGTCTTCACAATTTATTTCACTGTCACGCTAATGTTCATTTGTCATGATTTTAAGTTAAACATATATTTTCTGATGAAATTCTTTTGTCCTATATTACAGTTTGTCGCTACGATATAACCTCCTATGCTGATATGGCATTAAGTACCAATAAATAAATAAATAAATACAGATGATACTTGTAAAAACAAATACTTGAATAACACCCCCCCCTCACTTCCCCTCCCCCCCCCCCCCCCCAATTTTTTTAGCTCACCTGGCCAAAAAGGCCATGTGAGCATTTCTCATCACTTGGTGTCCGGCATTGTCCGCTGTTTGTAAACTTTTCACATTTTTATTTTCTACTCTATAACCGCTGAGCTGGTGTGAACCAAACTTGGCAGGAATGGTCTATAGGAGGTCCTCTACAAATGATCCTCATTTTGTTCCCGTCGGATGAAAAACATGGCTTCCAGAGGCATTGTTTGATTCTGGTTGGTGGATTTTCAAAAATGTTCTCCTCTGAAACTGCCAGGCCAAATGTTTTGAAACTTCATATAAATGATGACTGGGACCCCCTCTACCAACCAATGATCCCCATTTAATGTTGATCAGGTTACAAACATGGCCTCAATTGCGGCTTACTATAGAAACCCTATGGGAAATCACATTTTCATCTTCTTCTCTGGAACTATTGAGCTGACATGAACCAAACCTGGCAGGGATAGTCTATGGGAGGTCCTCTACAAATGATTCTCATTTTGTTCCCATGGGTTTGAAAACATGGCCGCCAAAGGCATTTTTTGATTCTGATTGGCGGATTTTGAAAAATCTTCTCCTCTGAATCCACCAGGCCAAATGTTTTGAAACATTGCATGGTTGATGACTGGGGCACCCTCTACCAATGATCTTAATTCAATGTTGATCATGTAGCAAACATGGCCGCAATTGCGGCTTATATTAACTATAGAAACCCAATGGAAAATCACATTTTCATCTTCTTCTCTGGAACAACTGAGCCGATGTGAACCAAACTTTGCAGGAATGGTCTATATATATGGCCACCAGAGACATTCTCTGATCCCGGTTGATGGATTTTGCAAAAATCTTCCCCTTTGAAACTATAAAGTCAAATGTTTTGAAACTTCACATGATTGAGGACTGGGGCATCTTCTACCGATGATCCTCATGTAATGTTGATGTTAAGGCTTCCACGTTTACACGTGTAAACGTGAATGTTTCGTTTATGGGCATTAAAGTTTACATTTCTGGTAAACGTGTACACGGAATGAAGTTTTAATAGAGGAATTTCAAAATTGCAGATTAATGCAGAAAGTCAAAGAAACAAAAAAAAAATTTCCAACTTTGCAATGCAATATTTTGGTAATGCTTCAGAAAAACTGTGTACTGGTTCCGACTGGTGCCGCCGCCACAGTAACCGAACAAAATCATCTTCAAATCATGTGATATCATATGTGACACAGTCACGTGAGCCACATGGCACGTGCTTATCTTTGGTGTTTCCTTCGAAACATGTGTGGGATGTTTTAGTTTATTCGGATTTACATGTATATTCCCAAAGTGATACACAATTGTTCTCGATGATTTCGTTCACCTGACATGGATTATTAATTTATTATTCACACATGGGATGATCTTCGGATCGATTTACGGAGTTTGACAGACAGACTGGTACTTGCGGTGTTTGAAAATTTGGATTCCCCTGCATGGTTTGTAGACTTTGTTTATTTTTGTGACATTGCATTCCACTCTCAAGTCCGGTATTGTCACTATTGTGTGCCATGGCAACTCGCTCCAACATTACTGTTTGAAAAAACACAAGGAATTTCACCCGAACCCACCAGAATGAGCTCAGAGACCCCCATTTACCTGGGGGAGAATCCCCCAGCCATAACCCCCCCCCCCCCCCCCCACCCCATAGACCAAGCGACTTTGCCTTCGGCATCTGCATGCTGTGATCGTTCGTCTACGTCGTTTTTGGACGAACTGTAAATCGGCTGCCTCAATAACATAAATTGTATGCCCTGTACGCAAAGATATGATGAACTTACTGTGTATTATTACACACTTCTATCAAATATTGACTACTTGCATTGTTAGTACGTGTAAACGTTTCCGTTTCGTTTACAGACAGTCGTTTAAACGTTTACAATTTTGTTTAAACGTGGAAGCCTTAGTTGATGTAATGTTGCTAACATGGCCACAATCGCTGCTCATAGTTACCATGGAAAGCCTAGATGGGAAATCACATTTTTATATGTAGTTCCAGGTGAGCGATTACAGGCTCTTTAAAGCCTCTACTTTTTTTTGTCGCAAAAACACAGCTTATGACCCTCATTGTAACAAGCTCAGTGAAATGATCCCAGCAACACATCATAAAATGTATTTTAGAGACAAAAATTGGAAAACAATTATATAATTTAAATGGGGATTTTTGTTAATGCACCTGCGAGATATGACAATAGAATTATCGAAGGAGCATGATTCACTATAAATGCAAGGAATTTTTTTTTGCAAATTTGATGATATCAAATTCGTTCCCCAAAGGCTAAACAAAATGAATTTTTGATTCTCAGGCAGTGGCATATTCATTTTTTCGGCCCGTGTTTGTCATATTTTGGAGGGGAAATTCAAGATGTATAAAACCATCATAGGATGTAATTTTAGCACTATCGCACCGTGATTTGCAATGCAATATGTCATATACATGGATACCATATTCTTATTCTCTTTGCAAAATGTGACACGATTCTCATATGTATGTACAAAATAAATTTAAAAAAAAACAGTCACAAAGTGAGAGCAACTGAATAAAAAAAAAATGCCAGCGATACTGTATCGTTCAATATAAAAAGAAAATGTTTTACACCTCCAAAGGTGTTTTGAAAAATGTTTTAGAAACATTTATCACTCAAGGGACATTACTCTGGTTTCAAATATCACCAGAATGTTAGCCAGTACTCTTAAGAACACGCATTGATTTCCATGCCAGATCAGCTGTTTTTGAATCAAGTTTCCCCCTATAAAGAAGATATTTATTGGGAAATTAGAATAATTAGTTCATTAATAAATGCTAATAGTGTGATATTTTAAGGAAAATTCAGAAAAATGCTAGTTATTTTCTGAGAAATTCCAAGTAAATTAAAATTTGGGAACCACAAGGTTGTGAAACGATCTAGGATTGATTTTGTGATAGCACTCAATAAAATGGAGATCAAAAGTAAGAGTATTATTTATTTAAAAAACTCTTATTATTTTTTATCTCCATTTTAGTTTTTCTGTATTGATTCTGTAGTGTGTGATTACTGTTACAATAAAAACTATCAGTGTAATCCACATGGAAGCTCTAGTATTTAATTTTAAGCTCTCACAACTAGATTTTAAGCATCAGCTACCATTCCATCAGGAATAAAAAATGAAAACAAAAAACACTCTCATTCGTTTTTAAAAAAAATTGTCCGAGAATCAATTGATCAATTTTGTTTGGCCAAATGCTGAAATTTTATTTTTTATAATCTGTCCAGAAAATGGTCTTAAAAGCCATTTTCATGTAAATCTACAGATATAAAATAATTTCCAGTCAACAGTTTTACTATGTGTCCTATTGTTATCAGCCAATTTTAACAGATTTAGTTGCATACCACTCTCCCCCTTTATAGTGGCGTTTTGACCGACACAATGGCGAGAAAATAAAGAGGGAGAGGGGTATTAATTTCCCATTAATTTTTCCTGTCGGATCAGCTGGTCGGGTCATTTTCTTCCACATTTTCTGTTGGATCTTCAAGTTTCTAATGTTATGTATGATGCTCAATGAATGTTTGTTAGTGCTACTGATATACCATGTATGCTGTATGGTATCGATATCATGCCAGTATTGATTCACCCTTCCGAGGGAAATCAAAATACCAAAATTTCACTATTAAAAAATAGTCCTGACAGTAGCTGAATATAGTTCAGATAATGCAACTCACCACTATTCCTTGGATGTAATAAAAATGCTGAGAGAATATACCACTGGAAATTTCTGTTGGCTTTTTAACCCTTTACCCAACATAACGGCCCAAACTGCCAGCATTATTCACAGAAATCACTATTCAATTTTCATTATTTTTTCATTATTGTCTCCAAGACATAGCTTATGTGACCACTTATTGGAATGAGCTCATTGAGCTCATTCCAATAAGGGGTCATAAGCTATGTTGAATGCCAAAAATGAAAAAAATTAGTTATTGAAGAATGTTGTTTGCATGTGTCTTCTGCCTTTCATGTTGGGCAAAGAGTTAATCACATCAAATGGTTGGTGCCATATGCACATGGTATTTATTATACCCCTGAAGCAAAGTTGTGGGGTGAAGGATGGTGTACTGGAATCAGCTTATCCATCCGTCCATCTACGTTTGGAAACAATATTTTGTCCTGAGCCTTTTTTGGTCATTTATAAGTCAATAATTTTAAACTTTGCACATACTGGTAAGTTAACCACAGTGGGAATATGTGCAACTCCAATTTTCTGAATCATCAGATATGTTGTTGCAGAGTTATTGCCCATTTGAGTTAGAATTTGTTATTTATGTACACAACTTTGTCTGATCTTGTATTCTTTTATTATTTGGTTAATTTTTTTTTACATTTGGTGCAGAAATTATCCAGTATGGGAACCTGTGTACCTACTATTTTGTAATCAGCATCACTGAATTTGGCAGATTTATTGCCCTTTTTCAACTTAGTGTATCTTTGCAACCAACATAATGTGGAAGCAAGGGTTATTGTTAATCCCATTGGGTCTGTCGCACCCCAGCTTTCCAAAATTTTTACAATTAATACATTCATTTTCCATTGAATTTTCCATGCCATGTCTCAGTATGAGTTGATAGTTGTAACTGAACATCCAAAGTCTTTATTTACTATACTATAGAACAGTCACCCACAGCTGTACAGTATACTAAATATACAGTTTTGCATTGTTATCAGTATTGGAAATGTGTTAATACTTAATATCAAACAGACACTGAGGTAAATCACTCCAAAATACTGATACTGAACCAAATCTGAAATTTCAATACAGTGGAATCCTGTTAATTGAATACCCAATTTGCCAATAAAAAATATTCAATTAACAGGAGTATTCAATTAACAGGGACTGTGTTACTTTCCGGTATTCTAGACACAAATTTAGCATTTACTCTATTATATCTTGTTTGACAGAGCTCCATGAGCTCTGTCAAACAAGATATAATATATTAAATGCCTGTATTGGATGTACTGAGGCCAAATAGGTCTATAAACAAAGGAAAACTGGGAGAGTCAGGGTAATTTCTTGATAGGTTTCAAGATTTTTTATTCAATTAACAGGAGTTTACTCTATAACCTATATTCAATTAACAGATCAAATTTGCACTGGATGTATGGTAAATGGTTTTGTGTTGGGAAATTATATTCAATTAACAGGGTTATTCAGTTAAGAGATATCCAATTAAATGGGCTCCACTGTACCACCCTGCTTTAATGTGTTCAACACTCCAATACTGTCAATAATATGCAAATTATTTAATTATTTATTTATTTATTGGTGTTTGAGGCCACATACTAATATGCTCAATGGCTAATAGTGACCATGACAGTTTTATGGGTGGAGGAAGGCGGAGTACCCGGAGAGAACCACTGAGCATCGACAAACAATTGTCAGCTCCACAACATTCTAACTCTGTTCAAGCTCCGCTCAAGCAGGGTTACAGCATTGAACACATGTGCACCATTAACGTGCAGTACGCCTTAGTACATGGCGCCATCGTGCCCCCATGTAGGCAACTGGAATAAAGTGCCTTGCCCAAGTACACAATGCAGGTCGTCCCGGACAGGGATCGAACTTGGGACCGCTATCATAGAAGTCCAGCAGTCCACCACTGAGCCACCGCACTCCCATGCAAATTATTGAAGTATCAAGAGCTATTCATAAAACATGCTAATAAAATATAACTAATTTTTGGCATTGTGGTGGTGATTTGCATCCGGTGAATCCATATCAGAAGGTTGAGTGATAATTAATATCAAAACAGAGTGACATGAGTTCTGGCTCAATGCAAGAAACAAACACTGTAATGACTTGTTTGGTTTCTTATAGCCTAAGTGAACGATTTGTCATTTGTGTTTGGGAATCCATGTGCCAACTGTTTCTGAGTATTCTCTCTTGATATTCAGACACTACAAATTAACTACTAATCATCTAGAAAACGTTGTTAACTCCCTGCACACTGATGTTGAAATATCAAAATTTCAGCCTGCAAATTTTTCCCTTAATGGAACTAGAAATTTAATCAATTCATTCTTGTTTGACAAAGCTCTGTCAAACAAGACTGAATTTGTTAAATTCCATTTGCATTGTGTGAAAACTTGCACATGAAATTTCAGTATTTTGACATCAGAGTGCATAGGGTTAATATCAGTAAGAAGTTGAGTATGAGGAAGGTTTTCCTGTGAACAGGCCTGAAAACAAGCAGACTGTCATCTTCAGAATGAGGACCCCAGAGAGTGAATTTGGTGATGCTACCCTGCCCACCAGGGTAGCATCACTAAATTTACCCTCTGTGAATGTCAGTCAGAATCAAGGTCTCAAGCCTAAACAGGAAGAGGTACCCAGAGGATAAATTGGCTCATTGTATGGGATAACATCAGCAAATTCACCCTCTGGGGACCTCATTCTATAAATAACAGATTGCTTATTTTCAGGCATGCCTGTGAATGTTACTATGCTCTTGTATTGATAGTTCAAGTAAATTAAACAGTTAATAAAGCGTTCAGTTTACTTTTCATTTCACAAACTTCAGAAAGATTTCTCAATTTAGGCCCTCAAAATTTCCCAATTGGAAGGGATCCATACCCTTTCCCAAAATAGGTGTGTAGAACCCTGATTATGTTACAAAATGTGCATGAAAGGGAAACTGGTGATGCCAGCATGACTTCGTGCAAGCTTTGTATGTCTGAATTAATTATTTGCATCATTCCCAGAGGCCTGTAAAAGAATTGAGCTGAATGTTTTCCTTCTGTTTCCAGTATTTAACAGACAGAGTATCCATGTATGTTCATGCATTCACACTTTACAGTGCTGTGAGACCATTTGGTGTTAGTTGTATAGTAGGTTCCTATGATGAAGATGGACCACAGATGCACCTCATAGACCCATCAGGAGTCTCATGGGTAAGATCCTAGTAACATACTGATCTCATTACTTTCTTGTGCCAGAGTTAACCTTCAGGTATTAAACAGCTTGGATGGCCCTGAAATTTGACAATGAATTTTGAATGTTCTTGAATGCGCCTTTTTCTGTTATGGGGCAGCTGCAAATTTTCTAATAAATTGATCGCAGAAGCCTCAGATAAGACTTGAAAAAATACCATTAAAATTCTGCTACAAAACCTCTCAAGATTCTGAAAATGAAGTTGTTTCCTCCAATTTTTAACCCATCAAACTCTACACTGACTAAAGCAACCAATTCTTTTCACACTTTGTTGAGAAAGCTTGCAAGTTACATTCTAAGTTCTATAGCAGTTGCGTATAGGCAGCAAAGATTTGCCATGATGTAGAATGTCAAAAGTGTATCAAAAATGTATAAAAATATCAAGGCCTTTATAGGTTCAAGAGAGAAAAAAAAATTAGGAAAATGTTTCTTTTAATAGCCTAATTGTCAGTATTTTTCAAAGTTGATTGTTAGAGCGTATTGCAGTTTTATCCTAATAAATGAATACTTTCTTTGCCAAATGAAAAAATATTCAATTCACATTCACAGGGGTATTATTTAACCAGGTAACATTCATTTCCCTACGTTGTGGTGATATATTGAACACTCATAGGAGCTCTGTCAAATAAGATACAGCCTAAATGCTGATGTTGGTAACACTGAGGCTAGAAATATCTGTGGAGCCCGGAAAAAAGGGAGTTGTCAGAATAATTTTGCACAAAGTACAAAGTTTTTCATAAATTAACAAAAATGTATTCTATAACCTCGGCTAATTAATAAGTCAAATATGTATTAACTCTTTAACAAGTTAACCTGCTAATTAATTTCTTTAATTTCTCATAAGTTTAAGTGATGAAAAATCCAAGAGTTTTTCTGTTGCATCAAGAAACCCCTGATAAGAGAACTACTCCTGTTTATAGGGGTATATTTTTGTTATCAAGAGCCAGGAAATTAGGTCCCTGCGAAGCCCAAATTTCGTCTCGAATTTCAAATCAAATATTTGAAAAATTTTGAAACGGATCGAATTTCAAATCCCAAATATCACAACTATATTACTGTGAATAATTATGCCCGTATCACATATCTGATGTAGTTCACAACAAAACTTTTAACTTTGGAGATGAATGCAATTTAAACAAGATGGCAATATTACAAGAAACATACCGCAATTTCCTAAACCAAAATTACAAGACATGATTATCACTTGTGATGTCATTAGCTCAACTTTGGCAAAGCCAAATTTGAGCTTTTGTCATGGCCCGTCGTCCGTCGTCTGTCTGTCCGTCTGTCCGTATGTCAACAATTGGATACGGCTCGGGCTAGAGGCCGTATTTATGAACCGATCTTTACGAAACTTCATGGGTACCTTTGTTATGACCGTGGGACGAGAACGAGTGTTTTTGGGTGCGGTCCGAAATTCAAGATGGCTGCCATCCACCATTTTGTGCCGACGATGCAGAAATCTGTATTTTTATACTGTACCAATGACCCAGACATAGCTGGTGCTAACTCTTAAAATATAGGGCCAAACACAAATTTTGCCCCCCAATCCCCAAAATTTGCATCTAAAACTAAAGAAAACATGTCCTGAAAGGCCCTCCACACCTCGCCCCCACTGCGCATGCGCAGTGTCAAGGACGTTCCGAAATTGGCGCCATTTATCATTCTAAGTTTGGCCCTTCATCAGTTAACATCTGACTGATCTTTGTGCTTTTAAATCTCAGTTTAAATGATGCCAGACACATAAATATTAGTGAAATGGTGATTCTAAGGAGGATAGAAAAGGAGGAGAGGAAAAGAATGTGTGACAGAATATTATCAGGGCTGTAACTTAAAATTTTTTAATGAAATTATGTTAAGTTACCTATTTTCAAGGCAGCAGCCATTTTGTTGTCATTCTGATTATTTAGTTACACTGTTTTTTCAAGTGTTTTTCCTCTCTCCCTGTCCTTTAATTCCCCCTTGCTATTCTCCCATGCTTTTGGCATAGTTTCTGTAATTATTATTACTAAAATTTCTTGGGAGTTTTAGCTTAATAACAGAATGAATTCTGTTCTTTCCCCATGTTTACGTCTTCACCTACGGGTGGTTAGGCGTTGTGTTCTGCATCTACCATCTGATGTTCTGCAGTTTCTTCCCTGGAAGTCTCTGTTTTGCATCAGATGGGGTATTTTTGGTAACTGATTTCGGGCCTGGGTGCCTGGAGTCTTATTTTAGTGTTTTTACACTCATTGTTTACATTTACAACAGCCCTCTGTGTGAGGGGGGGATTTCTAAATAATAATATCTTTATGTTATTTTAATCATAACTAGATACATTATTATTGTTCGTAAGTGTTGAATAAATTGTTTAAAATATTTTTAAAATTTTTGTCCACACTTAGGCTTGGGATCCATTGGGGCTCAACGTTACTTTTCAGAAACTTGGGCTGTTCTGAAAAAATATTTTTTCAAAATATTTTGATTTCAATTATTTTTTCTATATTAATGGATCATATTATTATTATGTATTTTGATTGCCAGGGGTTAGTGCGAGTACCAGGACTTGTTTTCTTTTCACATTGAAAGGATATTGATCAATTGTTTTAAGAGGAAGTCTTCCTCTGACCTTATTATCATTCTATATGTGGTCAGTGTACTCGCATTAACTCCTGTTCTGTATCGTATGATTTCGATGACAATATGGGAAGCGTATGTCACGGTATGTGTTGGGGATTTGGACACTCCGGTCCTTTCCCCGCAGGGTCACTCTACTTTATCAATTTCTATTTCAGACGATCAAGATTAGGGTGATGTATCTGTGATGTCTTCCAACAGTGTGCCTCCGTCGTCACAATTAATGAAGGGCTAGCGGAAAAGTGCTCATGTAATACGCCAATTGCCTAAGAGGACCCTAGTAGGTTCGACGGCCTTTGACGTCCGCTAGCTCGCCCGGTGTAGCGTCCATTCACCGAATGGTTCGGCAGCCGGGTTCGTCCGTTGCGGTCTAGAAGGAATTTTGGGGTGATGCGAGCACTATAAAATTAACTTAATGCACACCCAGTGACGGCGGATCGGAAGGAGAACGGAGGAAGCCTTTTAGTCCGGTTCATAGCTCGTTCCGGTCCATCCGGACGGCAAGCGAGAGAGGCCCCTCTCTCGTTCAACAACATCTGGCCCCAGATGTTGTGGTACAAATGTGTCGTTAGCGGAGCATACGTCCGTCGCTCGGGACGCTCCGTTGTATAGGCAGTCCGCTGAGACTGCTAAGGCTTCCTCTTCTCGTCAGCGCACACGACCGCACCTTGGCTGCGTGACCGCCGATATATTACCAGCTTCGCCGATCAAGGATTCTTCGGCGACCAGGTCACACCATCCGGCAGCCAGGGATTCGAGACCGATGGACTCCGGACGTTCGCATAGGAAGTATGCGGGAGCCATCTGATGCGGAGCTGCCCTCGGCGAAGCACAGATAGACTGCGCCTCCGCAGGTCTCGACGCCGGACATTCTTGTGCACATAGCACAGCTTATCGCAGCATCCCAGCAGCCGACAGAAACGGTGTCGGATCGAGAATTATCCGACAGCGCTGGGTCGGTAGCCGGGGACTCGAGGCCTGCAGACTCCGGACGTTCGCATAGGAAGTGTGCGGGAGTCAACGTACACGGAGCTTCCAGCGGCAATGCATCGTAAGTCCGCTACTGCACAGGCCTCGGGAACGGACGTGCTTTCCTTAATAGCACATTTTATCGCAGCATCCCAGCATCAACTGAATCTGTCGCATATATTTTATCCGACGATGCTGGGTCAGGACGCTCCGCGGAAGCGGGTACAGACGTCCGAAAGTTTCATCCGGTCCGACGGGATACCGAAAGGGATTCGGTGGATTTCAAGCTTTCCCTTTCGGAACAACATATGCTGCGATGCCGGATAAGAAACTGATAGCGTCGGTGGACTTAGAAATTTTTGGTTCGGTTCAGGGACATCGTCCCTCAGTTCCGACATAGTCCAATAATGTCACACAAACTTTCGAATTATTGAACGACGCTATATATATTATTATTTTATGCTTGCTATCCAAGCATTTCTGGTTTCTTGTTCGAAGAGTTATGGAGATGTCTTCAAAAGTGTGCCTCTGTCGTCATAGTTAATGAAGAGTTAGCGGCAATAAGTGCTCATGGAATATGTCTATCGCTTACGGAGTGACATTCGCTAGCTCACCCGGTGTAGCGTACATTCATCGAATGGTTCGGCTACCGGGTTCGTCCGTTGCGGTCTAGGAAGGAGATTTGGGTGATGCGAGCACTTTAATTACTTTAGTACTCACCCAGTGACGGCAGATTGAGGACGGATCGGAGGAAGCCAACAACATAGGGGACCGCATGTTGTGGTTCAGATATTTTACATTCGGAGCATATGTCCGTTGCTCGGGACGCTCCGTTATATTGACAGTCCGAGAGACTGTCTTTAATGCTTCCTCATCCTCACAGCAGGGCACACGACCGCACATTGGCTACGTGACCTCGAGTATCCGATCAGTTTCGGCATTCAGTGATTCCACAGCGAATAGGTCGCGCCATCCGGTAGCCAAAGGACACGAGGCCTATACACTCCGTTCGCTCGCATATTGGAAGTATGCACGGGGTAACGATCTCGGAGCTTCCTGCGGCAATGCATCGTAAGACCGCTGCTCCTCAGGCCTCAGTGACGGACGTGCTATCCGAGTTAGCACAGTTGTTTCGCAGCATCCCAGCAATTGACGGTTTCTCGGTCGAATCAGGAATTATCCGACGGCGCTGGGTCGGTGCGGTCCGTGGTTGCGTCAAGCTACGGACGACCGAACGTTTTATAGGGTCCGACAGGATGGCGAAAGGGATTCGAAAGATTTCGAGTTTTCCCTTTAGTAGTATCGGAAGATGCCTTTCATATCTTCTGGCATTTCTTCCAGTGTTTATTGTTCGGACTTCATGGCTGCGATCTTGGATAAGAGACTTATAGCGTCATTGGACTCGGATTTTTCGATCGGTACAGGGACTTTGTCCCTGACTTACCGACGCAGTCCAATATTGTCATTACAACATGTGTTTTATTTTTCGACGCTATATATTTATATATATATATACAAGCCTGCTACTAAGCATGATAGTTTAGTTTCTTGTCCGCGTGGCTCATTTCTGCCATTTTATCTTTTTTACATATAGTTTATTTTGGCAGAGCAGGGCATACCGAGAGTTCATATGCGTCTAGACGGTGTGATTAAAGACTGCATATATTCTTTTTCGCCGTTTATGTCTTTTCCAATTTCAATGTTGGGAACGACATTATGTATAGTAGACTTAACTTAGACGCTTTATTATACGTAATCCGCCTTACTGAGGCGTTATCATTACGTCTTCAAGAAAAGATTTACGGGATATTATTCTCAATGTAATTTCTTTTGAGGGCAGTAGTTTGTTCACGTATAACTCCGCCCTTCAGTGGCTGATTGGAGTTGGTTAGACGTGATGCAGCCCTAGCTACATCCACGCGTGGATAGTAGGTTAAGAACTCTCTCAGAGTCGCTTCGTTCTCGGAGGAGCTTCTCTTCGACGGCAACTTTCCGGCAATCCATGAATTGCTTGATTTATACATTCTCTTGTCTATCTAGTGTTACAAGAGATTCAGACTGGGGCAAACATTCGGTGGTTGACTCAGAGAGTGCCGCCGCAGTTGCCGGACCCTAGTGTGCCTGTTATGACGGTTGCCAGTCAAACAGATTGGGATATTCTGATCCCTACGGATTCGAAGTGCCAGGGTCTTTGGGTTCCGCAGTCTTTTAGCTATCAGTTTAACTTCCGCGGAATAATGTTTTTTAGGCTTGCTTTATGTCATTGCATGAACATTATTCAGAAACGCATGCCCAAATTCCTGTCCTTTAATTCGACAGTAGTGGCGTATCTCCGGAACCAGGGAGGCACTCTTTCGTTTCCGTTATTCAATTTAATGGAAAGAATCCGTCTGTTGGTTATAGTACACCAAGTTCAGTTTTGGTCCGTCATATTCTGGGTCGTCTGATTGTTTTATCGCACTCCCGTTCTCTTACGGGTCGCTTGTTGCTGTCAGAATGGACTCTCAACAAACAAGTATTTAATCAGATTTGCTATCTATGGGAGCGCCCAATGATGTTTTATTTATGACACAGCTTGCTAATCAATTGCAGACGTATGTGTTGGCTTGTCCAGATCTCTGAGCTAATACTGTTAACGCTCTATTGATCTATAGGACGGAATGATAGGATACGCGTATCCTCCGGCGCTGTTGTTTTAGCAGGTATTGCTAAGATAAACAACCACAATACATTTCTGTTGATAGCATCTCTATCTTCACAGAGATCATGAGTAATTTACTCTCTTGTCTACTGTGGATCTTAACGTGAAATCTTCCTCTATGTGAGGATCTTTTTTCACTGGGTAAATCGTGTCATCTTTATCACAACCAGCAAGGTCGCAACCTTCATGTATTCCGTTGTGTGGTCCGTATTGCATTGTAAGCACTGTACTGGACGAGCTTTGGACGCGATTTCTTACTATAGGAGATCCTCTTCTTCGCTATTCTATGCGACTAAAGTGGAGGCTCTTCCGTCGTGGTGTAGGGATCATTATGTTCATATGGTTGATCCCTCCATACTACGCATTGCTAGTTTTTAGTATACTTGTTTCACAAGATCTACTGCAGCCTGTGTTATTTAGGTTATAGGTTTATGTTACCTCATACCTATGCACTCTACGATAGTTTACAATTGAGTCTTTTGTCTCTTTATCTAAGTCAGTTAGTAACTTTTTGATAAATAGACTTAGAATCTTTAGATTAAATTCCTATACGGATTTTAACTTCGGTTCTTATTTAGCTATGTAATCATTTGAGCCTTTGGAAACAGTAGTTTTCAAATTCTGACCTTTTAGACAGTAATTCTGTTGGTTTCTCTTTTACTGTAGAGTCAGTGAGTTTCATGCACTATCGATGGATGATTTTCACTTTCATAGTTTCGGAATCAATACTTCCGTTACTATTTAGGTTGGATTGTTGCATAAGAGTTAGGCTCCTATTTCCGGAACCTATTATTTTAAGGTCCTTCCGTCTTCGTATGGGCATAGGCCTTTACTCTTTCCGGGTACAGTTTATGTATTTATAAACAGATATCTGTTTATTACAAGGGCGTAAGCTTCTTCTGTCTTTGATGTCTAGTAGAAGGACGTTACGCTCCATTTTATTTTTAATGGATTCTATTAACTAGCGTACTGCTTATGGTATATCATTGGCTTAGCAGTTGTGCTTAAGATTTCGGCTCATGAAGTAAGAGTTCTTCTACTTCTTGGGCTTACATTAATAGTGTTGCTATTATAGATTTTTGAAGGCTGCTCATTGCGCTCAGCCATCCATTCATGAATTTTATCTCAGAAATATCGAGTCCATTTCTGGAGGCCTCTATTGTTAGGTCTATTATCTACTGCTCAGAATATCATTCTCTTAACAGTTGCTACTATAGCTAGGTAGGCTGTCTGTTTCGGCAGTGTCTCCGTTCGGCTGCCCTCTTCGCTCTGGGCTATTTGACCCAGGGCAAGAAAAAGGGGGGGGGGGGGGGAGGGTGTTCCCTTGGGTCACCTGTTTTTACTATGAAAACAAGGGGATACCTCCTCCGGAGTTAGTAATTCTGAGCTGTTATTGGGATGGTTGTTTAGTGAGAAGTTTAAGTTTATAAAATTCATTCAAGTCTTAGTTTTTAAAGTATAGCTTTTGAATATTGCATATGTCAACGGACATGATTATGCAATTCTCACACACTTTTAGGAGTATAAGAGTCTCTATTCTCTAGACTTACTTTATTATTGGCTTACTTTAAAAATTATTAGTATAAGGATTATTGGATATTAATAGAGTACATGGATGTATGAAGCTCAATTTTTGGAAGGTGTTGTATCTTTCTAATTTATCATAAATAAGAAAGATACATGTAAGGCCTATTACTTCTTTTCCCTACAGGGGATGACTCTATTTTATTTTATTGAGCGTATTCCATTTTGCTCTATGTCCTTGGCCCTCCAGCCTTTTTACTATTCAGCTATGTCTGGGTCATTGGTACAGTATAAAAATGTTAAAAAATTTATAGTAATTTATATATTTTTTATACTTACCAATGACCCAGACGGGGATGGCCCTCCCAGGAGTTGGGAACTCTTGCCTCCCCGCTGAGTACATAGCGCTTACCAGGCACTGGTTATTAGAATGATAAATGGCGCCAATTTCGGAACGTCCTTGACACTGCGCATGCGCAGTGGGGGCGAGGTGTGGAGGGCCTTTCAGGACATGTTTTCTTTAGTTTTAGATGCAAATTTTGGGGATTGGGGGGCAAAATTTGTGTTTGGCCCTATATTTTAAGAGTTAGCACCAGCTATGTCTGGGTCATTGGTAAGTATAAAAAATATATAAATTACTATAAATTTTTTAACTTTTTGTACAGAACTTCCATATGAAAGCTCTGATTTGAATAATTTTTTGTATGAATGTTTAGTACCATGGGATACATCACATATAATACGGGTTTTTTTCTTGTGCGTAAATTGTGCAAATTAGACTAATTTTGATATTTTTTGGTGTTACTTTCAGCACTGTAAGTGCAAATGCCAATACGGCTTGGGCTAGAGGCCGTATTTATAAACCGATCTTTACGAAACTTCTTGGGTACCTTTGGTATCACTGTGGAACGAGAACGAGTGTTTTTGGGTCCGGTCCAAAATTCAAGATGGCCGATGGCAGCCATTTTGTACAAAATTAGGTGCAATCAGATTTTTGCACAGAACTTCCATATGAAAGCGCTGATTTGAATAATTTTTTGTGTGAATGTTTAGTACCATGGGATACATCACATATAATGCAGGTTTTTTTTCTCGTGCAGAAATTATGCAAATTAGATTAACTTTGATTTTTTCAGTGCGACTTACACACAGTAAGTACACATGTCAATACGGCTCAGACTAGAGTCTGTATTTATGAACGGATCTTCACGAAATGTCTTGGGTACCTTTGTTATCACCTTGGGATGAGAACGAGTGTTTCTGGGCGCAGTCTAAAATTCAAGATGGCTGCCAGTGGCCATTTTGTACCGAAATTAGGTCTAATCAGTTTTTTGTACACAACTTCTATACAGCTCAGACTAGAGACCATATTTATGAACCAATCTTTACAAAACTTCTTGGGTACCTTTGTTGTCACCGTGGGATGAGAGCGAGTGTTTTTGGGTGTGGTCTGAAATTCAAGCAGCCATTTTGTACCAAAATTAGTGCAATCAGTCTTTTGTACAGAACTTCTGTATGAAAGTTCTGATTTGAATAAATTTTTGTATGAATGTTTAGTAACATGGAATACATCACATATTGTAAGGGGTTTTTTTTCGTGCAGAAATTATGCAAATTAGATGAACTTGGATTTATTCAGTGCTACTTACACAATGTAAGCACACATGTCAATACGGCTGAGGGCAGAGGCTGTATTTATGAACCGATCTTCACAAAACTTCTTGGGTACCTTTGTTATCACCTTGGGACGAGAATGAGTGTTTCTGGGTACGGTCCAAAATTCAAGATGGCTACCAGTGGCCATTTTGTACCAAAATTAGGTCCAATCAGTTTTTTGTCACAAGTTCTATACAGCTTGTATTTATGAACTGATCTTCACAAAACTTTTTGGGTACCTTTGTTTTCACCTTGGGACAGGAATGAGTGTGTTTTGGGGTGCCTTTGTTATCACTGTGCTATGAGAACAAATATTTTGGGGTTCAGTCAGACCCACTCTGGGACTAAGATTTCTTTTCTAGTTTAGCATCTGACTGTCACCCACCTTTACAATACTTTACCTATACATTTGTTACAGGCAACTGTCAGTATTTATGTACAGACCGTTACAATACTTTGTATGTACCTTTGTTATCAGGTCATTACTTAGATGTTTGTCATTGCTGTGTCACATACTATACATGTCTTTGTCTTGACAAGTTGAGCTACAGTGTCATTGACACTTTCATTTTTATGATGGTATCCTGCTTGTTATTCCTGGTAAAAGGCTGAAGCAAGATACCATAATAAAAATGGCATGCATATAACTATCAAATCATTCCAGTGCATGTGCAGACTCCCGGAGCCGCTGCGACAGATAATACACATTGATTCTCATCCATCATTATGTTGTTGGCACAATTCATTAGAAGCTGCTGGTTGGAAAATTGGAAATGTTTTGATAAAACAGTTTGTATTCCGAGATGCACAGCAAAGAATTTAGGCATCCCCACCAACAGGGCCATGCAAATTTCAAAACCTTTATTTTCCGTACATATTTAAGGTAGTTCTGAATCCTGAAAAATGCTTCAAAGGAAACCTGGCGACATTTCTTATCAACCTACTCACAATTGTTTACTACAAGCTTGCACTACAGTGGAAGTCCCTAACTCGGATAAAATACTCTCTATTTTTGTCTTTCCCAAGCAATTTGGGAAAGAAAAGTGGTGCAAAAGCACCAAGAAAAAATAAGCCAAAACTGGGTCGAGTGCAACCGGCGCAGACCCAGTATGGGACGCTCTCTCCCAAGTACAACTCCATGACTTTCGTTGCCAGTGCGCATATACCGTCTCTAAAGACTCATTCTTTTTATCATCCGCTTTGTGTCGAGATGTTTCTGCACGCTTATCAGTGTTTATCCAGCTCGTTGTTTGATGATTCCTGATTCATAGTGCATCAGTGTATCCTTTGTATTCTCAGGAACAGTTTTCTTTATATTCTCTTCAATATTATATATCCATAATGTATATTTAATTGTTCTCTCTCGAGTCGCGCGCGAATTTCGTGTGCCATGCGGTTCGGACTTATTATTTTTCACAATTATTGCTAATGCTTTATTTGCTAAATTTTCTAATTGTGTTAGAGTTAGGTGTCAGCGGGGTACCACTCCTACAGTTTTTCTTCTTTCTTTTGAGAGTAGTCATCCTGTTGTGTGGTTCCCGGTCGACCGTCTGGGGTCCTTGTTTCTGTCACCTTTCTCTCTTCTTTGGGGGTGTTCTTCTGTTTTCTGATTTCACCTTCTTTGCTCCTCTCACCTCTATCATGCCCAGGACAATTCCTTGTGGGCAATGTCTGCTGCCAAAGCATGTGGACGATTTACATTCTTCTTGTTCCTCCTGTAATGAATATGGGTGTTTGGCCGAGCGGCCATGTGGTGTCTGTGGATCATGGTCATCCACTTTCTGGGCGTCAGTTAACCGTGTCGTTCGTTCTCGTGGCCGTGCCTCCCGCTCCCGCAGGAAAGGAGAACATGGTCGTTCGGGGGCTCCCGAGCCGACCTTGTCTGGTGAGAGTTATTCCCCCTCCGTGGGGGATGTGCAGTCTTTTCCTGTAGTGGATACTGCGGGAGCCGTTGAGTGTTCTGGTGAAGAGGTGCCTGGTTCTGGGACTACGGTCCCCCTCCAGTCGACATATGAGGCTGTCACTAGGGTTGTGACTCCTCCTTCGGAGCCGAGCAGGTGTGCTCTCTCCACTTTTCCACCAACCTCAACGACTCCCGATGTATCTACTACTACTGCTGGTCCGTCTGCTTCGTCGTCAGTTTCAGCTGGCCTCGGCTTTTCGCTGCAGGGGACTGCAGGAATGTCTGGTACTGTAGACGTGGGATATCAGCCTCAGCCTTCCCTGACTTCAACTCGGCGAAGTTGGAAGAGGCTGCCGGCCGAACCCATCTCTGTGGTCTCTACGCCGTCGAGCACCACAGTTGTGTCTTTGGATTCGGATGTTCTTAGTGGAGACACTATGAACTCCATGGTGTTTCCGTCCACTCATTCTGGCCACACGACCAGTTTTGGGGGCCCAACGCCTTTTGAGCAGCCTGGACCTTCTGCCCTGCAGAGGTCTGCGGTGACTCTCTTGAGTTCTCGCTATATTGATCCTCGGGGTGCCTCGTACCCCTATACACATCTGCCTTCAGATGTTTCGGCTGCCGCCCGTCGTCCCGCGTCAGGTGTTTTGGAGGATCGTGACCCTTCGCTGGTTAAGAGGGTCAGAGGTGAAGCCACTTTGCCGGTTCGCTCCCCTGTCAAAGTGGCCAGTACGTGCAGTGAGCTTAGGGAGGCCCTCTCCTTACTCACTCAGGTTCTATCTAAGAGCCTTCCTGTTGCTTCCAGCGAGGCAACGAGTGGTTTCCAGTGCCTCCTATGGCGTCGCCTCCCGGGATTGGAAACAGGCCGGTTTCTGATTCCCCTGGTGTCCCGACACCATGGGAGGCGTCGGCTGGTTTGCCCATGATGGGCTATGTGTCTTCCGACTCTGGGGAGAAGTCCGACATGCTTGATGTCGAGGGCCAGCAGTCTTCCGACTTGGGGGCAGCTCTTGACTTTGTGTTTGGGTTTCTGCCTGATCTCAAACCTACTAACCAGCCGACTGTGTCAGCCTGGCCACGATCATCGGTCCCGCGCCTACAGCCTATGGAGCAACCTGCTTCTGGGCGCCTTCGACCGTGCCAGTCGGTACAGGTGGTTGAAGCTTTTTCAGCATTGGACTCCAAGCTGAATTCCAAGGCTCTGAAGACTTCGTTCTTCACCAGGGTTGACACCTTTTTGCCTCCTGTGCGTTATCGTTCCTACGATTCCGCCAATCCGTCGTTCTGCCAGACTTTGACGGTTCTGGATCAGGACTCCACTTCCCTCGGGCTTTCCAAGCCCAAGTCTGCTGTCATTCCAATGACGACTCTGGAGTCCACGTTGGGCTTATCTGGAGAGATGCTTGGCATGCTTTCTCTCTCAGATCATGTCGTCTCAGCTTTGGCTGCTTATCTGCCTCCAGATAAGTTTGACGAGGTACAGGCTCCTTTGCGTGTGCTGTCCAAGGCGCTTATGCATCTTACTCAAACGCATGCCTGTAACACGGCTAATCTGGAATTAGTTCGAAGGGACGCTGTGCTGAACACAGGACGATCCCTTCCCGAGGAGCAGCATGCTGCTCTTCGATCTGCTTCTTTGGCAGGTCCGCAACTTTTCCATGGTTCCGTGTCGACGGTCTGGGATGACGTCCTACGTCATTCCAAAGATCAGCTGCTGTTTCGTCAGCTTGATCAGCCTTCTAGGGGAGGCAAGGGCCGTTCCAAGCCTAACAAGTACCCTTCTGCTTCCTCTGTGAAGCAAAAGGCTGGTCCTTCTGCCGCCGCCTCTACTTCTTACTCCAGGGGTAAGGGTAAAGGTTGGCAGAATCGAGGGAAGTCTCAGGATTCTTCATTTAGTAGAGGAGGTGGTTTCTCCTCTCGCGGGCCTCGTCAGGGCTCGAAATGAAGGTCCTCACCTCGACTCGTCCCAAGTTGGAGGAAGGATAGCAGAGTTCGCAGACCATTGGGCCACCATCACATCCGATCCGTCGGTGTTAGATGTTGTTCGGTCCGGACTGCGAATATCCTTCCGACGGCACCCCACTCTGTCAAGGGTGCCTCTTCCAACCACAGTTCCTTCAGACGTTTTACGTCGGGAACTTTTGTCCACGGAGATTGGCAATCTCCTGGCAAAGGGGACGATCGAGATCGTCAAGAACATTCAGTCATTGGGTTTCTATTCCCACCTGTTCTTGGTGCCGAAGAAGGACGGCCGACTCCGACCAGTTATCGATCCGAAGTTCAGCATGGAGACACTTTCAGGTCGGTCCTCCAATCAATTCACCAGGGAGATTTCGCTGCCAGCATCGACCTGCAAGACGCTTACTTCCACGTTCCGATGCATCGGGCGTCACGGAAGTATCTCAGGTTCGCTTTTCTGGGGCGAGTTTACCAGTTCAAGGCCATGCCTTTCGGCCTCATCCTGGCTCCTTGGGCCTTCACCAGACTGATGTCGCATGTGATAGCGTTCCATCGCACACAGTCCAGGGTGACAACTTTGGCATATCTGGACGATATCCTCCAGAGGCATTCCAATGCTGCCTTACTGGAGTCGGATGTCGCCACTCTGTTGAGCTTGCTCACGTCGCTAGGATTCAGAGTCAATGAGGAGAAGGCAGACCTGGTCCCTTCTCAGTCGTTTTGTCATCTGGGGATGGTTTTCCAAACCCAGTTCAGTTTGGTAGCGGTTCCCCAGGCCAAGGCTGTGATTCTCTCAGCTTTTGCTCTGACTCTGTCCCAGTCCACGTCCGCGACCGCTTGGAGTTTTCTCCGGCTGATCGGTCTCTGCGGTTCGGTGACGGATCTCATTCCTCTAGGTCGGCTGTGGGTCAGACCTCTCCAACACTTTCTGCTCAGTCGTTGGAGGCCGAATGTAGATTCTCTGGATCAGGTGCTTCCGTTTCCGGAATCTCTGTGTCCTCACCTTCTTCCCTGGACAGATGTTCAGTGGATTACGCAGGGTGTTCCGTTGGACTTACCCACGTCCGATCGCGTTCTGACGGCAGATACCAGCGATCTCGGATGGGGTGCGACGTTGGATCCTCTCGGTCTTTCCCTACACGGGATGTGGGACCAGGATCAAGCAGCTCTACACATCAACCAGAAGGACCTTCTTGCTCTTCTTCTGAGTTTCAGGCAGTGGATCCCTCACCTGTCGAATCGCCAGGTCCTTCTGCTATCCGACAATTCGACAGTGGTTGCTTATATTCAGAACCAGGGCGGCACGCACTCGGTTCCGATGTACGAATTAGCTCGGGATCTTCTACTGCTTGCTCAGGATGTTCACGCCGGAGTGGTTGTTCGTCACATTCCCGGTCATCTGAACGTCCTAGCCGACTCCCTGTCTCGACAGGGCAGGGTTATTTCCACCGAGTGGATGCTCCACAGGGCAGTGTTCCAGTCGCTTTGCGATTTGTGGGGACGTCCCCACATCGACCTCTTTGCGACTCGTTGGAACCATCAGGTGGACACTTTCGTGTCCCCGTGTCCAGATCCTCTGGCTTTTGCCGTGGACGCTCTGTCACTTGATTGGAACGGTCTAGTCGGCTACGCCTTCCCGCCGGTTCCGATTCTACCTCAGGTTCTAGCCAAAATTCGAACCTGCAGTTGTCGAATCATTCTGATCGCTCCCCTGTCGCCTCAGCGGGTGTGGATCAATCAGCTCCGCTCGCTGATGGTGGCAGTTCCGGCACGTCTCCTGCTACATCGTGACCTTCTTTGTCAAGGTCGCCCAAGGAGGTTTCACGTCGACCCGACTTCATTGTGCCTTCATGCATATCTTTTGTCAGGTCCTGTCTCCTCCGTAGAGGTTTTTCAAGACGAGCAGTGGAGTGCATTTCTTCTTCAAGGAGGCACTCCACTGGTTTAGCTTATGCAGCTAAATGGAAGATCTTCTGTCGATGGTGTGCTGATCACTATGTTGATTATGCCAATCCTTCGATTTCACAGACTGCGGAGTTTCTGGTATATCTGTTTGATTCTCGGGGTCTCCAACCTGTTACCATCAAGGGTTACAGGTCCATGCTTTCAGAGACTTTTTCTTATGTGGAGAAGCATCGTATCGACACTAATCCTTACCTCTCCAAGCTTGTTTGGCACTTTTCTTTGAAAAGGCCTCGGACTTTGCAGCTTACTCCACGATGGAATCTTTCGTGGGTGCTGCTTTGCTTGGGGGGGGGGGGGTGGGGGCGTTCGAACCTTTATCCCAGGTGGATATGCATTTTCTCACATATAAGACGGCTTTTCTGATGGCATTTGCTTCGGCCAGACGGGTTACGCCCTCTCGATTGACCCGGCCTTTTTTAGAAGCTCTCCCAACAGTATTACTTTTACCACTGATTGCTCTTTTTTGGCCAATAATCAGTTACCAGATACTACTCCTCCTCCTATCTGTATCAGGGCTTTTCCTTCTGTTGAGGGTAATTGCCCTTTGCTCTGTCCGGTTTGTGCTATTCGCATTTATCTCGATCGGACACTTTTCATACGGAAAGGCAGGAAACGTTTTTTTCTGTCTCTTATTCCGGGTCAACAGAAGATCTCTCCTCAATCCATTTCTCGATGGATTTGTCTTGCTATTCATACAGCTTATGGTCATTTAGCAGCTGGCGATTGTATTACCAATCGTATTTCCGCCCACGAGGTGTGGGCACTATCCACCTCTTGGGCTTATTCTAACTCCGTCAAGTTGTCGGATGTTATGCAGGCAGCCTACTGGAGAAATGCCTCTACTTTCTCCACCTTTTATCTGCGCCAGTTGCAGGAGCAGTCGGAGGACCTTTTTTCCCTGGGTCCTCTTTCTTCTGCTCAGGCTGTTGTCTGCCATAGCCATTAGTCTTCTTGAAGGTCAGTTTCAGCCTTGTGCTGTTACTGCCCTTTTTCTGTCTGTGTGTCACACAGGCCCATATGTCTCCTTTCATTGTCCTTTACCAATGATTGCGACGTTATGGTTGATAAGCCTCGGGACCTCTTCCTTCTGCTTCACAGTTCCAGTGCACTGGGGTTATGTGTGGGTTGGTTATGCGATTCCCTCCAGCCTATTGTCTGTTCAGCCTGTAGTAAACAATTGTGAGTAGGTTGATAAGAAATCTAAATTTTATTGTAAATTTCCTTTCTTATTATACCTACCACAATCGTTTACATGGAGGACCTCCCGTCTTCTTTACGGGTAAAGAATCTTTCCTCCCCGCTGATCACATAACTCTAACATTGACGGATTCAAAAAGAATGAGTCTTTAGAGACGGTATATGCGCACTGGCAACGGAAGTCGTGGAGTTGTACTTGGGAGAGAGCGTCCCGTACTGGGTCTGCGCCGGTTGCACTCGACCCAGTTTTGGCTTATTTTTTCTTGGTGCTTTTGCACCACTTTTCTTTCCCAAATTGCTTGGGAAAGACAAAAATAGAGAATATTTTATCCGAGTTAGGGACTTCCACTGTAGTGCAAGCTTGTAGTAAACAATTGTGGTAGGTATAATAAGAAAGGAAATTTACTATAAAATTTAGATTTCTAATGACAACAAAAATATGGCCCATGAGATCAATAAATGATAAGAAGTGAAAATGCATGTTCTCGACCGATGGATCACACAATGGTGAGGAATGCTGGATCATTTGTTTGATCATTGCTTTAATTGTCAATCGACCCCAGGATTCAAAATCTCAAATCTAAAAAAATGAATCAAATCAAATCGTAGCTTCACAGGGCTCTACAGGAAATGGATGCAGAATGGAACATTTGAGTATTTTTTGCTGACATGAAAATCTGTCAGCAGCAGGTAAAGAGTTGTAGGTATGTAAAATTATATGGTATGGTGGAACCCTGTTCATTGAGTAGCCACTTTGCCAATGAAAATTATCCAATTAACAGGAGTATTCAATTAACAGGGATTGTGTCACTTTCCTGTAATATAGAGATAAACTTAGCATTTTTTCTATTAAATCTTGTTCGACAGAGCTCCATGAGCTCTGTTAAACAAGATACAATAGATTAAATGTCTGTATTGGATGTACTGAGGCCAAATAGGTCTATAAACAAAGGAAAACTGGGGAGAGTCAGGGTAATTTCTTGACCGGTTCCAAGATTTTTTGTTCAATAAACAGAAGTTTACTCTATGACCTATATTCAATTAACAGGTCAAATTTGTACCGGAGGTATGGTAAATGGTTTAATGTTGGGAAATTATATTCAGTTAACAGGGCTATTCAGTTAAGATTTATCCAGTTAAGTGGGCTCCACTGTATTTAGATTATTAATAGTGATTTCCCATTAACCAAGATCCATTGGTATCTGTATTCTATTTTGCGTTATGAAACCTCTATGCCCAAGGTTTTGTATACTGGCTAAAAGTAGACTCTAAGTAGGGTTTCTGCTTACCAATGCTTGGGAGGTGCAAACCCTCTCTAAAATGGGCAACATGGCTTATTAACGCTCACCCCTGGTCTTGAGTTGATACTCATGTTGTGGTCATGTTTACCGGCAATAATGTTTACCAAGTTTACAGATTAAGTTCCCCTCTGGAAGGGGAATAACCCTATCAATTTTTGAGACTCATAAGCATAAATAAGGCTAAAGGTCATGGTGGCACTGTTACTATAAATAGAATTTGTAAAAATTTGGTTTCTAGGAATTAATTTTAGTTCCATTCAATGTAGGTCTACCAAACAAACAAGGTAGGTGGCCTCATGGAAACCTATACACAGAATGACATGTGTGTTAATGGGTTAATTGATATGGCACGAGTGGCAGCGTGGAAGGATAGAATTTGAGGCTGCAGACCTCGAGTTTTATCCTTCCGCGTTGGCACAAGTGCCATGTTGATTAACCCATTCACATATGCGTATCGTTCTGTGTTTATTACATGTCTTCACATTTATTAAAACAATTATTAGAAGGACACTCAGCAATTCATTTGTCATTTATCAACCAAAAGAACACATTTTGTTGCCAACCAAACTTGCAAGGGGAACCTGTGTTACTCTTTCGTCCCCTGAGTTCCAGTGTGTTCTATGTGCCTGCTGGCACATAGAACACATTGGAATGCAGGGGATGATTATCAGCTATCGCTAGGGATTGAAATTGTAATTGCAGTGCACGATTTGTAGAAAATTCCAGTGAAATTTTGCTTCTTTATAAAAATAGTCTGCAACCATTTCCGTTCCACACATGTTCAGAACAGATTTTCATTTTACGCATGGTTTAGGTTTGCTGTAGATGGGATATCATAGAACAGGCATGTAATAAATCCCTTTTCTAGTTTGTTGCGCTAAGGTTAAGGCCACTATTATAAAAAAATAGCATTTTTTTGTTTCCGGATGATTACATTAGTTTTGTTTATCCCCGCTGAATCAAACTGGCAGAAAATATTGGCATATCATCTATCAAATTTGGAGGCTGTATCTGCAAGGTCGAAGTTCACACAACAGTTACTATAAATAGAACTTTGTCGTAAATTGTTTTCAAGGCTGAAAATAGGCATTCTGTCATTTGCAAAATGAGGTCCCCAGGGGGGAATTTGCTGATTTTATCCCACTGCTTTTGGCCCGAGACCTTGATTTAGATTGAGATTCTCAGAGGATAAACTTAGTAATGCTACCCTGTGCAGGGTAGCATCCCAAAATTCACTCTCTGGGGACATCATTCTGCAGTTAACAGTCTGCTTATTTCCAGGCTTGATTGGGTTCCAGACAATAATTTTAATTTTTCATGACACGTCCACCTAATTTACAGATTAAGTACACCTATTTGAGGTGAATGACCCTTCTAGTTTTGAAGTCTGCATCCAGATCAAAAGTCAAGAGACTCTTACTGTAAATAGAACTTGGTCAATAATTGATTTCCAGGCAATAACTTGGGTTGTGTTTGACACATGTCCACCAGACTAAGCAGTAGGTAATCCAATAGACTGAAAAGAACCTTTTGATTTTTAGCTCAACTTTGACGTAGTCAAATTTGATGTTATGCCATGGCCCGTCGTCCGTCCATCAACAATTCATTGCGGCTCAGGCTAGAGGCCGTATTTATGAACAGATCTTTATGAAACTTCTAGGGTACCTTTGTTATCACCGTGGTATGAGGACGAGTGTTTTGGGGTGCGGTCCAAAATTGAATATGGCCACCAGCAGCCATTTTGTACCTAAGTTAGTGCAATCAGTTTTTTGTACAGAAATTCTGTATGAAAGTTCTGATTGAAATAAATTTTTGTCTGAATGTTTAGTAACATGGAATACATCACATATAATACAGGTTTTTTTCTCGTGCAGAAATTCTGCAAATTAGGTGAACTTTGATTTTTAGCTCAACTTTGATGCAAGTCAAATTTGAGGTTATGCCCATCGTCCACCTGTCCGTCCATCCATCTGTCTGTCAACAATTCAATATGGCTCGGGCTAGAGGCCGTATTTATGAACCGATCTTTACGAAACTTCTCGAGTACCTTTGTTATCACTGTGGGACGAGAACGAGTGTTTTTGGGTGCAGTCTAAAATTCAAGATGGCCACCAGCAGCCATTTTGTACTTTAGTTAGTGCTATCAGTTTTTTGTACAGAACTTCTGTATGAAAGTTCTGATTCGAATAAATTTTTGTATGAATGTTTAGTAACATCGACTACATGACATATAATACAGGTTTTTTTTATCGTGCAGACATTATGCAACTTAGATGGACTTTGATTTATTCAGTGCTACTTATACACAGTAAGTACACATGTCAATACGGCTTGGGCTAGGGGCTGTATTTATGAACGGATCTTCACGAAACTTCTTGGGTACCTTTGTTATCACCTTGGGACGAAAAGAGTGTTTTGGGGTCCGCTCCGAAATTCAAGACGGCTGCTGGAAGCCATTTTGTACAAAATTAGGCGTGCAATCAGATTTTTGTGCAGAACTTCCATATGAAAGCTCTGATTTGAATAATTTTTTGTATGAATGTTTAGTACCATGGGATACATCACATATAATACGGGTTTTTTCTTGTGCGTAAATTATGCAAATTAGAATAACTTTGATTTATTTAGTGTTACTTTCAGCACTGTAAGTGCAAATGCCAATACGGCTCGGGCTAGAGGCCGTATTTATGAACAGATCTTTACGAAACTTCTTGGGTACCTTTGTTATCACCATGGGTCGAGAACGACTGTTTTTGGGTCCTGTCCGAAATTCAAGATGGCCACTGGCAGGCATTTTGTACAAAATTAGATGCAATCAGATTTTTGTGCAGAACTTGCATATGAAAGCACTGATTTGAATAATTTTGTGTGTGAATGTTTAGTACCATGGGATACATCACATATAATACAGGTTTTTTTCTCGTGCATAAATTATGCCAATTAGACTAACTTTGATCTATTTAATGTTACTTTCAGCACTGTAACTGCAAATGCCAATACGGCTCGGGCTAGAGACCGTATTTATGAACCGATCTTTACAAAACTTCTTGGGTATCTTTGTTATCACCGTGGGACGAGAACGCTTGGTTTTGGGTGCGGTCCAAAATTCAAGATAGCAGCCAGCAGCCTTTTTGTACCAAAATTAGTGCAATCAGTTTTTTGTACATAACTCCTGTATGAAAGTTCTGATTTGAATAAATTTTTGTAGGAATGTTTAGTAACATGGAATACATCACATATAATACGGGTTTTTTCTCGTGCAGAAATTCTGCAAATTTTTTCCTCAGACACTTTTGGCCAAAATTGTATACCATAATCAGTGAAGTATCATTCAAGAACCAATAAAAAGACACTCAAGTTATCGGGGTACATACCATGGGTTATATATGATTATAAAACTGTTATTGCGGCTGAGCTATGATTCGGCTAAAAGTGATACAATGTATGACATGTTGAATAATGCAAGTTAAAATGCATCACTAATTGCAATTATCAAACACTGCACTCTAAGGATAAGTTATCTTGAGGGTGTTTTGTTTGATTACAGTTCTAATATGTTCACCCTGGTGAGATCGGCTGGCTTAGATGAGGAGCAAAGACAATTATGTGAAGTCAGGAGCAGTTACAGATTTCAGCTGCAGGAACAAGTCAAGCTACAACGATGTATCCAGACCTATTACAAAAACACCAATGACTCTTATTGCCATTGCAGGAAGTATGTGACACAGAAACTACTAAACATTGAACCTGATTGAACTGCTAATTTATTTCAAACACATCTTTAAACACAGGTGTCAACAAAATCATGTACCAGACCTTCTAAGGCTGGACTTAAAATAAGTAATAAATCCCCTCCCCCCCAACCCAGCCATGCCCCACCGAAACCTTCGTCAAAAACATAAACAAATACATCAATGACTAAACTCATTGCTTTTTGCATACACATACTGTGGAACCTCTCTTGAGAGACCAACATTTTTGCCAGACAAAAGGGGTCTTTCAGACAGGTGGTCTGTCAAGACCACCTGTCTTGAAAGCCCACTTTTGTCTGGCCAAAATGGTATGTTGTCCTCTGTTGTCCACATAAAACACGCTCTAGCACAAAAGAGGTGGTTCCTCAAAAAGGTGGTCTCTCAAGAGACGTTCTACTGTATATGTGAATGGAGAATGGGTTGAGTAATTTATGATATTTAACTTGAAATAAAAACATGTATGGCTAACATTAGAACTGGCTCGAAGAGTCAGTTCTAACATTATTCATATTTGTGTGGCTTTATTGTGGGATATATTTGGATATATAATCCACTTTGAATGTTGTTGGTTTATTTTGGTTACATTTATTGTGGCCACTATGTTAGGTAAGAGGTTAATGCCTCTACCTGAGTATTACATGAAATTTACACAGATTGAAATACTTTTAGGAATGACTCAGAATGACCAGGCTGCATAGAGATTTTTTTTTTGCTACATCAACACCCTTCACTTTGATATTGAAGTATACTTTCTCATTCACAATTATCTCTCTTCATGTCAGTCCATGCTGTTTCATGCATGTAGTCAAAAAAACCAACAGTTTGTATGATATTTTACAAAGCTCTCTGAACTCTGTCGAATACCATATATATTGTTGGTTTCTACAACATGTCTGAACACATGGAGAGATAACTATAGGTAAAAAGTTAATGATATGACATTCAAGAGTGTTAATGAATTACAATAGAACATGCCTTAAGAGACCGATGTCTTTGGAGACCATGTTTTATATGGACATACCTGGACATACCAGCTTTACTCTATATTTGATTTGTTATGGGAGACCATCTGCCTTAAGAGACCACTTTGGTCTGATAAAACAGATGTTCTTTCAAGACCTGTCCTACTGTACAAGTTCAATCACTCAATACTGTATGATAAAATTGGTTATGGTGCAGTATGGTGGGAAGGATGATGCAGAAGCATGTATTTAGTGGGGGTGGGTGGTTCAGATAACCCCGGAAAAAAATTGTAAAACTGGAAAAAAATTACATGGGGTGGGTGGGTGGGTCTTCCGACTGGTCAAAAACAAAAAATCGGCATCGGTGTCTGCAAATTTTTTCCTACCCTTGTGCAGAAATTATGCAAATTAGATGAACTTTGATTTATTCAGAGCTACTTATACACAGTAGGTGCACATGTCAATACGGCTCGAGCTAGAGGCTTTATTTATGAACCAATCTTCAGGAAACTTCTTGGGTACCTTTGTTTTCACCTTGGGACGAGAACAAGTGTTTTTTAGGTACGGTCTGAAATTCTAGATGGCTGCCAGTGGCCATTTTATACCAAAATTAGGTGCAATCAGTTTTTTGTACAGAACTTCTAGGACTATGTTTGTTATGATGGGACGGTAACAAGTGCTTTTGGGCTTGCCTGTGTTAATATTTGGCGTTGTTTGGGAAGGTTAAACATTATTAGCACAACCCAGTTTTCTGTTTCCAGTGAGAAAAATAAAACCTCCTTACCTGTGGGAACCCTATGAGCTAAAGATGAAAAATTCAAATACCTATATTTTAAGAAGGACTGGACAAATATTTATTAATTAGTAGGAATCAACCGTAGAAGGGTTTAAATCAAACAGTCCAAAACAGCTGCTAACCTTTGGCTTTTGATGCACCATACAAGAATCCCCATTGTAACATTAACCCTATGGAGATTTCTTTTATAGTTTAGCATATATCTGTCGTCCACCTTTACAATACTTTACCTGTACATTTGTTACAGGTTATGGTCAGTATTTATATACAGACCTTTACAATACTTTACATGTACCTTTGTTATCAGGTCATTACCTAGATGTGTGTCATTGCTGTGTCACATATTATTCAAACACATGTCTTGCACAAGTTGAGCTACAGTGTCATTGACACTTTCATTTGTTCAGAACTTCTATTTGAAGGTTCTGATTTGAATAAATTTTTGATTGAATGCTAACATTTGGCTTATGGTGTGCTTTTCAAGGATTCCCATTGTAACATTAACCCCGTGAAGATTTCTTCTCTAGTTTAGCATCTAACTGTCACCCACCTTTACGATACTTTACCTATACATTTGTTACAGGCTACAGTCAGCATACAGACTGTTACAATACTTTATATGTACCTTTGCTATCAGGTCATTACGTACATGTGTGTCATTGCTGTGTCACATATAATACCTGTACATGTCTTACACAAGTTGAGCTACAGTGTCATTGACACTTTCATTTAGGCTTATCATCAGAATGTCAAGTACACCGTTACTGTTATTGAGAAGTATAGCAATACAAGGTTCTTTTTATGTGTTTGTAGGGCTATTATGGTTGTTCTATTGGAAAAGCAAAGCAGGCAGCGAAGACAGAAATAGAAAAATTGAAGGTAAAAATATCCTATAGATAAAAGTCACTGCGCCTCTTTATTTGCTAACAAGGTACGAACAGGTTTGAATTTGGATAATTCTTTATACTTGCATGTTCAGAAATAATGGTTTGTATGCATAGGTAGGAGTGAGGAGGAGAATTCGCTGGTCAGGAAATAAGGAATCGGGTTCATAACCTGTTTACAGGTTATGCCCAATTTAGTGGTCGTAATTGGGGGCGTGGTGGCATTGCGGTAACCGGTTAAGCAACTTCGAGCCTGGTTAGTCCTCTGATGGGTGACCGCCTGAGCGATCGATTCGGACTGCCACGTTGTGTCCTTGGGCAAGGCACTTAACCCCGATTGTCCACATGGGGGCACGATGACGCCGTGTACTAAGGCGTACTGCACGTCGATGATGCGCATGTCTTCAACCAATCTAACCCTGCCTGTGCTGCAGTGCGGAGTTACGATGTTGGGGAGCTGGCAGCTGCTTGTCGTTGCTCGGTGGTTCTCTCCGGGTACTCCGGCTTCCTCCACCTGTAAAGCTGTCACGGTCATGATTAGCCATTGTGCATAAATATGTGACCTTAAACACCAATAAATAAATAATAGTGGTCGTAATCTGTTTTTAGCTCACCTGAGCGAAACTCATGTGGAGCTTGACTAATCACTTTCTGTCTTTCGTCGTCCGTTCGTCCATCTGGCATAAACTTTACATTATCGACTTTTCCTCACACACTCCTGAACCAAATTGAACCAAATTTGGTGTGCATATTCCTCATCATATGTCAATTCAAGTTTGTTCAAATAAAGTTGCTCTCCCACATGGGGCATCACAAGGGGCATAACTCTGATAGCACCCATAAAATACCAAAAAAATCATCTATTTCAGTTCCAATGGTCAGAATCTTTTCATATTTGCTATACAACATCTCTAGGTGGGTCAGATTCAAGTTTGTTCAAATCGGGTCCCTGGGTTAATATTTGGGCTTGCCATTGGACTTGGAGCCCGAATTTTAACTTCGTACAATATGAGGAAATTTCTTTAACCCTTAACCCAACGAATCGGCCGCATCTGCCCACATAATATGGAAATTCAGCAGTTGAAAAAATAGTATATTTTTATACTGTACCAATGACCCAGACATAGCTGGTGCTAACTCTTAAAATATAGGGCCAAACACAAATTTTGCCCCCCAATCCCCCAAATTTGCATCTAAAACCAAAGAAAACATGTCCTGAATGGCCCTCCACACTTCACCTCTACTGCGCATGCACAGTGTCAAGGACGTTCCGAAATTGGCGCCATTAATCATTCTAAGTTTGGCTCTTCATCAGTTAACATCTGACTGATCTTTGTGCTTGTAAATCTCAGTTTAAATGATGCCAGACACATAAATATTAGTGAAATGGTGATTCTGAGGAGGATAGAGAAGGAGGAGAGGAAAAATGTGTGACAGAATGTTATCAGGGCTGTAACTTAAAATTTTTGAATGAAATTATGTTAAGTTAGTAAAGTTACCTATTTTCGAGGCAGCAGCCATTTTGTTGTCATTCTGGTTATTTAGTTACACTGATTTTTCAGTGTTTTCCTTTCTCCCTTTCCTTTAAGTCCCCTCTTGCTATTCTCCCATGCTTTTGGCATAGTTTCTGTAATTTGTATTACTAAAATTTCTTGGGAGTTTTAGCTGAATAACAGAATGAATTCTGTTCTTTCCCCATGTTTACGTCTTCACCTACGGGTGGTTAGGCATTGTGTTCTGCATCTACCATCTGATGTTCTGCAGTTTCTTCCCTGGAAGTCTCTGTTTTGCATCAGATAGTGTATTTTTGGTACCTGATTCCGGGCCTGGGTGCCTGGAGTCTTATTTTAGTGTTTTTACACTCATTGTTTACATTTACAACAGCCCTCTGTGTGAGGGGGGGATTTCTTGAAAATAATATCTTGATGTTATTTTAATCATAACTAGATACATTATTATTGTTCGTAAGTGTTGAATAAATTGTTTAAAATATTTTTAAAATTTTTGTCCACACTTAGGCTTGGGATCCATTGGGGCTCAACGTTACTTTTCAGAAACTTGGGCTGTTCTGAAGAAATATATTTTCAAAATATTTTGATTTCAATTATTTTTTCTATTAATGGATCATATTATTATTATGTATTTTGATTGCCAGGGGTTGGTGCGAGTACCAGGACTTTGTTTTCTTTTCACATTGAAAGGATTTTGATCAATTGTAATAAGAGGAAGTCTTCCTCTGACTTTTATAATCATTCTATATATGGTCAGTGTACTCGCATTAACTCCTGTTCTGTATCGTATGATTTCGATGACAACATGGGAAGCTTATGTCACGGTATGTTAGTGGGGAATTGGACACTCCGGTCCTTTCCCCGCAGGGTCACTCTACTTTATCAATTTCTATTTCAGACTATCAAGATTAGGGTGATGTATCTGTGATGTCTTCCAACAGTGTGCCTCCGTCGTCACAATTAATGAAGGGCTAGCGGAAAAGTGCTCATGTAAATACGCCAATTGCCTAAGAGGACCCTAGTAGGTTCGACGGCCTTTGACGTCCACTAGCTCGCCCGGTGTAGCGTCCATTCATCGAATGGTTCGGCAGCCGGGTTCGTCCGTTGTGGTCTAGAAGGAGTTTTGGGGTGATGCGAGCACTATAAATCAACCAAATGCACACCCAGTGACGGCGGATTAGAGGGAGAACGGAGGAAGCCTTTTAGTCCGGTTCATAGCTCGTTCTGGTCCATCCGGACGGCGAGCGAGAGAGGCCCCTCTCTCGTACAACAACATCTGGCCTCAGATGTTGTGGTACAAAATGTTTCGCATTCGGAGCATACGTCCGCCGCTCGGGACGCTCCGACATATAGTCAGTCCGGAGAGACTGTCAATAAGGCTTCCTCATTCTCATGGTAGCGCACGCGACCACTCTTGGCTACGTGACCTCCGATATCCAGTCAACTTCGCCAGTCAGAGAATCATCGGCGACCAGGTCACACCATCCGGTAGCCAGGGACACGAGGCCTGCAGACTCCGGACGTTTGCATAGGAAAGTGTGCGGAAGTCAACGTACACGGAGCTTCCGGCGGCAATGCATCGTAAGACCGCTACTGCACAGGCCTCGGGAACGGACATGCTTTCCTAAATAGCACAGCTTATCGCAGCATCCCAGCATCAACTGAATCTGTCGCATATTTTTTATCCGGCGATGCTGGGTCGGGACGCTCCGCGGAAGCGGGTACGGACGTCCGAAAATTTCATCCGGTCCGACGGGATACCGAAAGGGATTGGGAGGATTTCGAGCTTTCCCTTTCGGAACAACATATGCTGTTGTGTATGTCATCTGACTTGATCTTCTACAGCTTCTTTCGTCGGACCAGAATGCTGCGATGCCGGATAAGAAACTGATAGCGTCGGTGGACTTAGAAATTTTTTGTTCGGTTCAGGGACATCGTCCCTCAGTTCCGACATAGTCCAATAATGTCACACAAACTTTCGAATTATTGAACGACGCTATATATATTATTATTATATGCTTGCTATTATCAAGCATTTCTGGTTTCTTGTTCGCAAAGTTACGGAGATGTCTTTCAAAAGTGTGCCTCTGTCGTCATAGTTAATGAAGAGCTAGCGGCAATAAGTGCTCATGGAATATGTCTATCGCCTAAGAGGTCCCTTGTAGGATCGGAGGAAGCCTGTTAGTCCGGTTCCTGGCTTGTCCAGGTCCGTCCGTGCTGTGAGCGAGAGAGGTCCCTCTCTCGTCCAACAACATAGGGGACCGCATGTTGTGGTTCAGATATTTTACATTCGGAGCATATGTCTGTCGGTCGGGACGCTCCGTTATATTGACAGTCCGAGAGACTGTCCATAATGCTTCCTCATCCTCACAGCAGGGCACACGACCGCACATTGGCTATGTGACCTCGAGTATCCGATCAGTTTCGTCATTCAGTGATTCCACGGCAAATAGGTCACGCCATCCGGTAGCCAAGGGACACAAGGCCTATACACTCCGTTCGCTCGCATATTAGTAGTATGCACGGGGTAACGATCACGGAGCTTCTAGCGGCAATGCATTGTAGAACCGCTTCTCCACAGGCCTCAGTGATGGACGTGCTATCCGAGTTAGCACAGTTTTTTCGCAGCATCCCAGCAATCGACAGTTTCTTAGTCGAATCAGGAATTATCTGACGGCGCTGGGTCGGTGCGGTCCGCGGTTGCATCAGGTACGGACGACCGAACGCTTTATAGGGTCCGACAGGATGGCGAAAGGGATTCGAAAGATTTCGAGTTTTCCCTTTCGTAGCATCGGAAGCTGCCATTCATATCTTCTGGCATTATCTTCCAGTGATTGTTTTTTCGGCCTACATTGCTGCGATGTTGGATAAGAAACTTATAGCGTCATTGGACACGGAATTTTGGATTGGTTCAGGGACATTGTCCCTGACTTACTGACACAGTCCAATATTGTCATTAGAACATGTGTATTATTTATCGACGCTATATATGCATATAAGCCTGCTACCAAGCATGATAGTTTAGTTTCTTGTCCGCAATGCTCATTTCTGCCTTTTTATCATTTATACGAATAATTTATTTTGGCAGAGCAGGGCATACCGAGAGTTCATATGCGTCTAGACGGCATGGTTAAAGACTGGAAATATTCTTTTTCGCCGTCTATGTCTTTTCCAACCACAATGTTGGAAACGACAATGATGTCTAGTAGACTTAACTTAGACGCTTTATCATACGTAATCCACCTTACTGAGGCGTTATCATTACGTCTTCAAGAAAAGAATTACGGGATATTATCCTCAATGTGACTTCTTTTGAGGGCAGTAGTTTGTTCACGTATAACTCCGCCCTTCAGTGGCTGATTGGAGTTGGTTAGACGTGACGCAGCCCTAGCTACATCCACGCGCGTGGATAGTAAGGTGAAGAACTCTCTGAGTCGCTTCGTTTTACACGTTCTCTTGTCTATCTAGTGTTACAAGAGATTCAGACTGGGGCAAACATTCGGTGGTTGACTCAGAGAGTGCCACTGCATTTGCCGGATCCAAGTGTTATAATTATGACGGTTGCCAGTCAAACAGGTTGGGATATAATATTAATCCCAACGGATTCGAAGTGCCAGGGTCTTTGGGTTCCGCAGTCTCTAAGCAAGCACTTATCTTCTGCGGAATAATGTTTTTAAGGCTTGCTTTATGTCATTGGATGAACATTATTCAGAAACGCATGTCCAAATCCTGTCCGTTAA
The DNA here is from genome assembly GCA_031216915.1 of Pictodentalium vernedei. Lineage (NCBI taxonomy): Eukaryota > Metazoa > Mollusca > Scaphopoda > Dentaliida > Dentaliidae > Pictodentalium > Pictodentalium vernedei. Next base: position 335,845,982 of record CM062292.1, read on the forward strand.
TTCGACAGTAGTGGCGTATCTCCGGAACCAGAGAGGCACTCATTCATTTCCGTTATTCAATTTAATGGAAAGAATCCTTCTGTTTGTTATAGTACACCAAGTTCTGTTTCGGTCCGTCATATTCCGGGTCGTCTGATTGTTTTACCGGACTCCCGTTCACTTATGAGTCGCTTGTTGCCGTCAGAATGGACTCTCAACAAACAAGTATTCAATCAGATTTGCTATCAATGGGAGCGCCCAATGATAATTTATTTATGACACAGCTTGCTGTGTTTGCTTGTCCGGATCTCTGAGCTAATGTTGTTAACGCTCTATTGATCTAATAGGACGGAATGATAGGATATGCGTATCCTCCGGCGCTGTTGTTTCAGCAGGTATTGCTAAGATAAACAACCACAATACATTTCTGTTGATAGCATCTCTGTCTTCACAGAGACCGTGGGTAAATTTACTCTGATGTCTACTGTGGGACTTAACGCGAAATCTTCCTTATGAGAGGATCTTTTTTCGCTGGGTAAAATCGTGTCATCTTTATCACAACCTGCCAGGTCGCAACCTTCACGTATTCCGTTGTGTGGTCCGTATTGCATTGTAAGCATTGTACTGGACAAGCTTTGGACGCGATTTCTTACTATAGGAGATCCTCTTCTTCGCTATTCTATGCGGCTAAAGTGGAGGCTCTTCCGTCGTTGGTGTAGGGATCACTATGTTCATATTGTTGATCCCTCCATACTACTCATTGCAACTTTTAGTATACTTGTTTGACAAGATCTACTGCAGCCTGTTATTATTAAGGTTATAGGTTTATGTTACCTCATACCTATGCTCTCTATGATAGTTTACAATTGAGTCTTATGTCTCTTTATCTAAGTCAGTTAGTAACTTTTTGATAAATAGACTTAGAATCATTAGATTAAATTCCTATATGGAATTTAACTTCTGTTCTTATTTAGCTAAGTAATCATTTGAGCCTCTGGAAACAGTAGTTTTCAAATTCTGACCTTTTAGACAGTAATTCTGTTGGCTTCTCTTTTACTGAAGAGTCAGTGAGTTTCATGCACTATCGGTGGATGATTTTCACTTTCGTAGTTTCGGAATCACTACTTCCTTTACTATTTAGGTTGGATTTTTTGCATAAGAGTTAGGCTCCTAATATCCGGAACCTATTGTTATTAAGGTCCTTCCATCTTCGTACGGGCAAAGGCCTTTACTCTGTCCGGTTAGAGTTTATGTATTTATAAACAGATATCTGTTTATTACTACGGGCGTAAACTTCTTCTGTCTTTGATGCCTATTAGAAGGACGTTACGCTCCATTCTATTGCTAATGGATTCAATTAACTATCGATACTGCTTATGGTTTATCTTTGACTCAGCAGTTGTGTTTGAGATTTCGGCTCATGAAGTAAGAGTTCTTCTACATCTTGGGCTTACATTAATAGTGTCGCTATTATAGATTTTTGAAGGCTGCTCATTGCGCTCAGCCATCCACATTCATGAATTTTTTATCTCAGAAATATTGAGTCCATTTCTGGAGGCCTCTATTGTTAGGTCTATTATCTACTGCTCAGAATGTCATTCACTTAACAGTTGCTACTATAGCTAGGTAGGCTGTCTGTTTCGGCAGTGACTCCGTTCTGCTGCCCTCTTCGCTCTGGGCTATTTGACCCAGGGCAAGAAAAAGGGGGGGGGGGGGGGGGAGAGTGTTCCCTTGGGTCACCTGTTTTACTATGAAAACAAGGGGGATACCTCCTCCGGAGTTAGTAATTCTGAGCTGTTATTGGGATGGTTGTTTAGTGAGAAGTTTATGTTTTAAAAAATTCATTCAAGTCTTAGTTTTTAAAGTATAGCTTTTGAATATAGCACGTGTCAACGGACATGATTATGCAATCCTCAGACACTTTTAAGGAGTATAAAGAGTCTCTATTCTCTAGACTTACTTTATTTATTGGCTTACTTTAAAAATTATTAATATAAGGATTATACTAGATATTAATAGAGTACATGGATGTACGATGCTCAATTTTGGAAGGTGTTGTATCTTTCTAATCTATCATAAATAAGAAAGATACATGTAAGGCCTATTACTTCTTTTTCCCTAGAGGGGATGACTCTATTTTATATTATTGAGCGTATTCCATCTTGCTCTATGTCCTTGGCCCTCCAGCCTTTTTTACTATTCAGCTATGTCTGGGTCATTGGTACAGTATAAAAAATGTTAAAAAATTTATAGTAATTTATATATTTTTTATACTTACCAATGACCCAGACGGGGATGGCCCTCCTAGGAGTTGGGAACTCTTACCTCCCCGCTGAGTACATAGCGCTTACCAGGCACTGGTTATTAGAATGATTAATGGCGCCAATTTCGGAACGTCCTTGACACTGCGCATGCGCAGTAGAGGTAAAGTGTGGAGGGCCATTCAGGACATGTTTTCTTTGGTTTTAGATGCAAATTTTGGGGACTGGGGGGCAAAAATTTGTGTTTGGCCCTATATTTTAAGAGTTAGCACCAGCTATGTCTGGGTCATTGGTAAGTATAAAAAATATATAAATTACTATAAATTTTTTAACTTTTCCAAAAAATTTCAACAAAACCATATCATGTGATCCCTCGTTGGAATGAGCTCATCGAGTTCGTTCCAACGAGAGGTCACATGATATGGTTTTGATGAAATTTTTTGAAAAAAATGATATTTAAAATGATAAATTTTGATATCGTCTGCGTTGGGTAAAGGGTTAAAAAATCGTCTTCTTCTGATCCACCAGTCAGAATCCTCTCATATTTGGTATACATCATCTCTAGGGGGGTGGGGGGGGGGGGGGGGGGGTGCAGATTCAAGTTTGTTCAAATCGAGTTCCTAGGTTAATATTTGGACTCCCTATGGGAGCCCGAATTTTAACTTAGTGCAATACGAGGAAATTTCTTTAAAAATCTTCTTCAGATCCACCAGTTAGAATCCTTTAACATTTGGTATACATCATCTCTGAGGGATCAGATTCAAGTTTGTTCAAATTGGGTCCCTGGGTTGAAAATTTTGGGTCTGGTTCGGACTTAGAAATTTTGAACCATAATTCGGGAAAAATATTTGATTTTTTATGAGTTTTGTTCAATTTTGAGATGAAAAAAGAAAAAAAATTAGCCTGAAAATTTTGGTTCCGGTTCCGACTTGGAAATTTTGGACAAAATTTGGAATTTTGTTTTTTTTTCATGCATTTTGTTAAATTTTGAGACAAAAACATTTTTTTTTATATCCTGAAAATTTTGGGTCCGGTTCCGACTTGGAAATTTTGGACCAAAATTCAGAATTTTTTTTTTTCCTATTCCTTTCAAAATCGAGTTCCTGGATGAATTAGAGTGGTTTTATGTGAAAATGTTATTACCCTATTGCCTCGCCTCCCTTCCCAGTTGGGGGGGGGGGACAGTTAGATGTTTGGCAGCAAAAATATATTTTGAAAGATTTAGAGTGATTTTATGCCACCCCCCAACCCTAACCCTAACCTAACCCTAACCCCCATCAAACAAAAACAAATCCCTGCACTCCCCACCCATGGGTGTCAAATAAGCGGAGAAAAAAAATTGCTACTTAGTGCATTTTGAAGGAATTAGGAATTTATGTAAAAAAAAAGGACCCCTGTAATAATTTCATGACTTCATTCCTCTGAAGTATTGATGAGCCATGATTAGCTGAATGTGATCCAAAATACTTCTTTGAACAACTTGTCAGGTGAGCCATTAAGGCCTCTTGTTTTAAGTTGCATATGATTTATATTTTATCACTTTTTATGACAAATTATTGAAATAAAGTTGGCTTTCCTCCGAAACTAAAGTGTTCATACTTTTTTTTCTTAAAGATGATGTTGAAAGACAACTGCAGCAGTGAGGGTGAGCACCTTAAACTTTTCATTTAATTTTCATTTCTTGTCATTTCAGATGAAAGATATGCCAGTAACAGAACTTGTTAAAGAAGTAGCTAAAATGTAAGCTCTGAATATGTGATATAAATACGTTGAATAATATTACTAAATTACTACTAATCCGAGGCCAAAGAGTAGTCAAAAAAAAAACTGCTTTAACTTTATATGTAAATATTAATTTCTTGTAAAGATTACACATTTATTCAACAAGAATATGCATTGGAGCCATCCTTGAAGTAATTTTCAATTTAATATTTTTACTACACTGACAAAATATTTTACAACCTGAAAAGAAATGTATTAAGGCCTGAAATTTTTATTTCCTTGCCATCATACTCTGCAAAAGATCTGAGGAGATCTTTGGGACTTGAACTCTGCTTTTGACTATCTGTATTTATTATATGCTAGCCTGTGAATTATTGCAAATTATCTAAAAGATATTTTTCGATGTCGATTGACTCGATGGATATCAAGGAATATCCCTCAGTAGCTTCATGAATGACATCACGCTATGCCGCATCACCTCGCCTTGATGGAACGAACAGCTGATCTTTGTTATTGTTTTGAAACATATGCATTTGGGGTTGAATTGGGTTGAATATTGTGCAATAAAATGCCTCGTAGCATATAATAAAAAAGAAAATCTACTCTGTTTTAGTTAGTATCTGGAATTGTCTCAGGAGTGTGGACCTGAAAGTTTTATTTTTCATGAGTGCTTGCGCAAGTGAAAAATAATATTTTCAGGTCCACACAATGAATTTTTTCATAGCTTCCTAAATGAAGTTACACTTCGGCGCATGACGTTGCCTTGAAGTAACGATCAGCAGGTTTTTATTGTCTTGAAACTGTTTGCAGTCGAATTGGGCTGCATATGGCGCAGTAAAATATCATGTAGCATATAATAAATAGAAAATCTACACTATTTTAGTGAATATTGAGAATTATCTCATTCATGTGGACCTGAAAGTATTATTTTTCACTCGTGCAGGCGCTCACAAAATATAAACTTTCAGGTCCACACGCATGAGATAATTCTTGATATTCACTAAAACAGCATAGATATCCTCTGTATATTGAACATCTTGTCTTCAGAGGGGTTTGTTCTAAAATTGTATCAAATAAAGTGAGTTTGTAATATTTCTGTCATGTCAAATCTGGTGTTTATTAGAATTTTTTGGACATAAGAGATCTGATGTTTTCAGTAACCAGACCACTTCTTTAAATTTGTGTCTGGCCTGGAAATTTATTTTTGTCAGAATCAGAAAGCATTAAATGATTTTGTTGTTAATAACAACAGATTCCAATTATGATTTCTTCATAATATACCAATTTTTTAGCTCAAAGAAGGGAGCTAAACTTATCACTTGCCGTCTGTCGTCGTCCATCAGGCGTCGTGAACATTTTTCAAACGACTTCTCCTCTGAAACCACTGGTCCGATTTTCACAAAACTTCATGTGGATGTTCATTACTATATGGCAATTCATGTTTGTTCAAATGAAATGGCCACGTCCCTTGGGGGCTCTGTATGAGGCATAACTCTGATAGCACCATATGAATTATAGAAAAATTATTAAAAAATCTTCTTCTCCAGAACCAGTGGGCAGAATCTTTTGATACTTGGTATGCAGCATCTTGGTATGGGGCTTATTCAAGTATGTTCACTTCGGCCCCCTGGATTCATATTTGGGCTCACTATAGAAGCCCAAATTCGAACTTAGTGCATTTCAGGCAAATTTCTTCAAAAATCTTCTTCTCCAAATCCAGCAAGCAGAATCTTTTGATATTTGGTATACAACATTGCGGGGTGGATCTGATTCAAGTTTGTTCTAATCGGCCCCCCTGGATTCACATTTGGGCTCAGTATAGAAGCCTGAATTCGAACTTGGTGCATTTCAGGCAAATTTCTTCAAAAATCTTCTCCAAATCCAGCAGGCAGAATCTTTTGATATTTGGTATGCAACATTGTGGGGTGGATCTGATTCAAATTTGTTCAAATCGGCTCCCTGGATTCATATTTGGGCTCAGTATAGAAGCCAGAATTCGAACTTAGTGAATTTCAGGCAAATTTCTTAAAAAATCTTCTTCTCAAGATCCAGCAGGCATAATCTTTTGATATTTGGTATGCAACATTGTGGGGTGGATCTGATTCAAGTTTGTTCAAATCGGCCCCCCTGGATTCATATTTGGGCTCACTATAAAAGCTCGAATTCGAACTTAGTGCATTTCAGGCAAATTTCTTAAAAAATCTTCTTCTCCAGATCCAGCAGGCAGAATCTTTTGATATTTGGTATGCAACATTGTGGGGTGGATTTGATTCAAGTTTGTTCAAATCGGCCCCCTGGGTTCATATTTGGGCTCAGTATAGGAGCCTAAATTTGAACTTAGTGTAATTCAGGCAAATTTCTTCAAAAATCTTCTTCTCAAGATCCAGCAGGCAGAATCTTTTGATATTGGGTATGCAGCATGCTTAGGGGGGTGAGATTCAAGTTTGTTCAAGCCAAGTCCCTGGGTTCATATTTGGGCTCACTGTAGTAGCCCGAATTATAACTTAGTTCAAAATGAGGAATTTTCTTTAAAATCTTCTTCAGATCCAGTAGTCGGAATGTTTTGATATTTGGTATGCAGCATCCTTAAGGGGGGGGGGGGGGGGGGGGGGGGGGGGGGGGAGGATTCAAATTTGTTCAAGCCATGTCCCTAGGTTCATATTTGGGCTCACTGTGGGAGCCCGAATGATAACTTAGTTCAAAATGAGGAATTTTCTTTAAAATTCTTCTTCTTCAGATCCAGCAGTTGGAATGTTTTGATATTTGGTATGCAGCATCCTTAGGGGGATGAGATTCAAGTTTGTTCAAGCCATGTCCCTAGGTCCATATTTGGGCTCACTGTGGGAGCCTGAATGATAACTTAGTTCAAAATGAGGAATTTTCTTTAAAAATCTTCTTCTTCAGATCCAGCAGTCGGAATGTTTTGATATTTGGTATGCAGCATCCTTAGGGGGGTGAGATTCAAGTTTGTTCAAGCCATGTCCCTAGGTCCATATTTGGGCTCACTGTGGGAGCTTGAATTGTAACTTAGTTCGAAATGAGGAATTTTCTTAAAAAATCTTCTTCAGATCCAGCAGTCAGAATGTTTTGATATGTGATGTGTAGCATTCTTAGGGGGGTGAGATTCAAGTTTGTTAAAGCCAAGTCCCTGGTTCCATATTTGGGCTCCCTGTGGGAGCCCGAATTATAACTTAGTCAATATGAGGAAGTTTTCTTTAAAAATCTTCTTCTTCTTCAGCAGTCGGAATGTTTTGATATTTGGCATGCAGCATCCTTAGGGGGTGAGATTCAAGTTTATTCAAGCCAAGTCCCTGGGTTCATATTTGGGCTCACTGTGGGAGCCCGAATGATAACTTAGTTCAAAATGAGGAATATTTTTATACTGTACCAATGACCCAGACATAGCTGGTGCTAACTCTTAAAATATAGGGCCAAACACAAATTTTGCCCCCCAATCCCCCAAATTTGCATCTAAAACTAAAGAAAACATGTCCTGAAAGGCCCTCCACACTTCGCCCCTACTGCGCATGCGCAGTGTCAAGGACGTTCCGAAATTGGCGCCATTTATCATTCTAAGTTTGGCCCTTCATCAGTTAACATCTGACTGATCTTTGTGCTTTTAAATCTCAGTTTAAATGATGCCAGACACATAAATATTAGTGAAATGGTGATTCTAAGGAGGATAGAAAAGGAGGAGAGGAAAAGAATGTGTGACAGAATATTATCAGGGCTGTAACTTAAAATTTTTTAATGAAATTATGTTAAGTTACCTATTTTCAAGGCAGCAGCCATTTTGTTGTCATTCTGATTATTTAGTTACACTGTTTTTTCAAGTGTTTTTCCTCTCTCCCTGTCCTTTAAGTTCCCCCTTGCTATTCTCCCATGCTTTTGGCATAATTTCTGTAATTATTATTACTAAAATTTCTTGGGAGTTTTAGCTGAATAACAGAATGAATTCTGTTCTTTCCCCATGTTTACGTCTTCACCTACGGGTGGTTAGGCGTTGTGTTCTGCATCTACCATCTGATGTTCTGCAGTTTCTTCCCTGGAAGTCTCTGTTTTGCATCAGATGGTGTATTTTTGGTAACTGATTTCGGGCCTGGGTGCCTGGAGTCTTATTTTAGTGTTTTTACACTCATTGTTTACATTTACAACAGCCCTCTGTGTGAGGGGGGGATTTCTAAATAATAATATCTTTATGTTATTTTAATCATAACTAGATACATTATTATTGTTCGTAAGTGTTGAATAAATTGTTTAAAATATTTTTAAAATTTTTGTCCACACTTAGGCTTGGGATCCATTGGGGCTCAACGTTACTTTTCAGAAACTTGGGCTGTTCTGAAAAAATATTTTGATTTCAATTATTTTTTCTATATTAATGGATCATATTATTATTATGTATTTTGATTGCCAGGGGTTAGTGCGAGTACCAGGACTTGTTTTCTTTTCACATTGAAAGGATATTGATCAATTGTTTTAAGAGGAAGTCTTCCTCTGACCTTATTATCATTCTATATGTGGTCAGTGTACTCGCATTAACTCCTGTTCTGTATCGTAGGAAGCGTATGTCACGGTATGTTGTTGGGGATTTGGACACTCCGGTCCTTTCCCCGCAGGGTCACTCTACTTTATCAATTTCTATTTCAGACGATCAAGATTAGGGTGATGTATCTGTGATGTCTTCCAACAGTGTGCCTCCGTCGTCACAATTAATGAAGGGCTAGCGGAAAAGTGCTCATGTAATACGCCAATTGCCTAAGAGGACCCTAGTAGGTTCGACGGCCTTTGACGTCCGCTAGCTCGCCCGGTGTAGCGTCCATTCACCGAATGGTTCGGCAGCCGGGTTCGTCCGTTGCGGTCTAGAAGGAATTTTGGGGTGATGCGAGCACTATAAAATTAACTTAATGCACACCCAGTGACGGCGGATCGGAGGGAGAACGGAGGAAGCCTTTTAGTCCGGTTCATAGCTCGTTCCGGTCCATCCGGACGGCAAGCGAGAGAGGCCCCTCTCTCGTTCAACAACATCTGGCCCCAGATGTTGTGGTACAAATGTGTCGTTAGCGGAGCATACGTCCGTCGCTCGGGACGCTCCGTTGTATATGCAGTCCGCTGAGACTGCTAAGGCTTCCTCTTCTCGTCAGCGCACACGACCGCACCTTGGCTGCGTGACCGCCAATATATTACCAGCTTCGCCGATCAAGGATTCTTTGGCGACCAGGTCACACCATCCGGCAGCCAGGGATTCGAGACCGATGGACTCCGGACGTTCGCATAGGAAAAGTATGCGGGAGCCATCTGATGCGGAGCTGCCCTCGGCGAAGCAGCGATAGACTGCGCCTCCGCAGGTCTCGACGCCGGACATTCTTGTGCACATAGCACAGCTTATCGCAGCATCCCAGCAGCCGATAGAAACGGTGTCGGATCGAGAATTATCCGACAGCGCTGGGTCGGTAGCCGGGGACTCGAGGCCTGCAGACTCCGGACGTTCGCATAGGAAGTGTGCGGGAGTCAACGTACACGGAGCTTCCAGCGGCAATGCATCGTAAGTCCGCTACTGCACAGGCCTCGGGAACGGACGTGCTTTCCTTAATAGCACAGTTTATCGCAGCATCCCAGCATCAACTGAATCTGTCGCATATATTTTATCCGACGATGCTGGGTCGGGACGCTCCGCGGAAGCGGGTACGGACGTCCGAAAGTTTCATCCGGTCCGACGGGATACCGAAAGGGATTCGGTGGATTTCAAGCTTTCCCTTTCGGAACAACATATGCTGCGATGCCGGATAAGAAACTGATAGCGTCGGTGGACTTAGAATTTTTGGTTCGGTTCAGGGACATCGTCCCTCAGTTCCGACATAGTCCAATAATGTCACACAAACTTTCGAATTATTGAACGACGCTATATATATTATTATTTTATGCTTGCTATCCAAGCATTTCTGGTTTCTTGTTCGAAGAGTTATGGAGATGTCTTTCAAAAGTGTGCCTCTGTCGTCATAGTTAATGAAGAGTTAGCGGCAATAAGTGCTCATGGAATATGTCTATCGCTTACGGAGTGACATTCGCTAGCTCACCCGGTGTAGTGTACATTCATCGAATGGTTCGGCTGCCGGGTTCGTCCGTTGCGGTCTAGGAAGGAGATTTGGGTGATGCGAGCACTTTAATTACTTTAGTACTCACCCAGTGACGGCAGATTGAGGACAGATCGGAGGAAGCCAACAACATAGGGGACCGCATGTTGTGGTTCAGATATTTTACATTCGGAGCATATGTCCGTTGCTCGGGACGCTCCGTTATATTGACAGTCCGAGAGACTGTCTTTAATGCTTCCTCTTCCTCACAGCAGGGCACACGACCGCACATTGGCTACGTGACCTCGAGTATCCGATCAGTTTCGGCATTCAGTGATTCCACAGCGAATAGGTCGCGCCATCCGGTAGCCAAGGGACACGAGGCCTATACACTCCGTTCGCTCGCATATTGGAAGTATGCACGGGGTAACGATCTCGGAGCTTCCTGCGGCAATGCATCGTAAGACCGCTGCTCCTCAGGCCTCAGTGACGGACGTGCTATCCGAGTTAGCACAGTTGTTTCGCAGCATCCCAGCAATTGACGGTTTCTCGGTCGAATCAGGAATTATCCGACGGCGCTGGGTCGGTGCGGTCCGCGGTTGCATCAAGCTACGGACGAGCCGAACGCTTTATAGGGTCCGACAGGATGGCGAAAGGGATTCGAAAGATTTCGAGTTTTCCCTTTAGTAGTATCGGAAGATGCCTTTCATATCTTATGGCATTTCTTCCAGTGATTATTTTTCGGACTTCATTGCTGCGATCTTGGATAAGAGACTTATAGCGTCATTGGACTCGGATTTTTCGATCGGTACAGGGACTTTGTCCCTGACTTACCGACGCAGTCCAATATTGTCATTACAACATGTGTTTTATTTTTCGACGCTATATATTTATATATATATACAAGCCTGCTACTAAGCATGATAGTTTAGTTTCTTGTCCGCGTGGCTCATTTCTGCCATTTTATCTTTTTTACATATAGTTTATTTTGGCAGAGCAGGGCATACCGAGAGTTCATATGCGTCTAGACGGTGTGATTAAAGACTGCATATATTCTTTTTCGCCGTTTATGTCTTTTCCAATTTCAATGTTGGGAACGACATTATGTATAGTAGACTTAACTTAGACGCTTTATTATACGTAATCCGCCTTACTGAGGCGTTATCATTACGTCTTCAAGAAAAGATTTACGGGATATTATTCTCAATGTAATTTCTTTTGAGGGCAGTAGTTTGTTCACGTATAACTCCGCCCTTCAGTGGCTGATTGGAGTTGGTTAGACGTGATGCAGCCCTAGCTACATCCACGCGTGGATAGTAGGTTAAGAACTCTCTCAGAGTCGCTTCGTTCTCGGAGGAGCTTCTCTTCGACGGCAACTTTCCGGCAATCCATGAATTGCTTGATTTATACATTCTCTTGTCTATCTAGTGTTACAAGAGATTCAGACTGGGGCAAACATTCGGTGGTTGACTCAGAGAGTGCCGCCGCAGTTGCCGGACCCGAGTGTGGCTGTTATGATGGTTGCCAGTCAAACAGATTGGGATATATACTGATCCCTACGGATTCGAAGTGCCAGGGTCTTTGGGTTCCGCAGTCTTTTAGCTATCAGTTTAACTTCCGCGGAATAATGTTTTTTAGGCTTGCTTTATGTCATTGCATGAACATTATTCAGAAACGCATGCCCAAATTCCTGTCCTTTAATTCGACAGTAGTGGCGTATCTCCGGAACCAGGGAGGCACTCTTTCGTTTCCGTTATTCAATTTAATGGAAAGAATCCGTCTGTTGGTTATAGTACACCAAGTTCAGTTTTGGTCCGTCATATTCTGGGTCGTCTGATTGTTTTATCGCACTCCCGTTCTCTTACGGGTCGCTTGTTGCTGTCAGAATGGACTCTCAACAAACAAGTATTCAATCAGATTTGCTATCTATGGGAGCGCCCAATGATGTTTTATTTATGACACAGCTTGCTAATCAATTGCAGACGTATGTGTTGGCTTGTCCAGATCTCTGAGCTAATACTGTTAACGCTCTATTGATCTATAGGACGGAATGATAGGATACGCATATCCTCCGGCGCTGTTGTTTTAGCAGGTATTGCTAAGATAAACAACCACAATACATTTCTGTTGATAGCATCTCTATCTTCACAGAGATCATGAGTAATTTTCTCTCTTGTCTACTGTGGATCTTAACGTGAAATCTTCCTCTATGTGAGGATCTTTTTTCACTGGGTAAATCGTGTCATCTTTATCACAACCAGCAAGGTCGCAACCTTCATGTATTCCGTTGTGTGGTCCGTATTGCATTGTAAGCACTGTACTGGACGAGCTTTGGACGCGATTTCTTACTATAGGAGATCCTCTTCTTCGCTATTCTATGCGACTAAAGTGGAGGCTCTTCCGTCGTGGTGTAGGGATCATTATGTTCATATGGTTGATCCCTCCATACTACTCATTGCTATTTTTTAGTATACTTGTTTCACAAGATCTACTGCAGCCTGTTGTTATTTAGGTTATAGGTTTATGTTACCTCATACCTATGCACTCTACGATAGTTTACAATTGAGTCTTTTGTCTCTTTATCTAAGTCAGTTAGTAACTTTTGATAAATAGACTTAGAATCTTTAGATTAAATTCCTATACGGATTTTAACTTCAGGTTCTTATTTAGCTAAGTAATCATTTGAGCCTCTGGAAACAGTAGTTTTCAAATTCTGACCTTTTAGACAGTAATTCTGTTGGTTTCTCTTTTACTGTAGAGTCAGTGAGTTTCATGCACTATCGATGGATGATTTTCACTTTCATAGTTTCGGAATCAATACTTCCGTTACTATTTAGGTTGGATTGTTGCATAAGAGTTAGGCTCCTATTATCCGGAACCTATTATTTTAAGGTCCTTCCGTCTTCGTATGGGCATAGGCCTTTACTCTTTCCGGGTACAGTTTATGTATTTATAAACAGATATCTGTTTATTACAAGGACGTAAGCTTCTTCTGTCTTTGATGTCTAGTAGAAGGACGTTACGCTCCATTTTATTGTTAATGGATTCTATTAACTAGCGTACTGCTTATGGTATATCATTGGCTTAGCAGTTGTGCTTAAGATTTCGGCTCATGAAGTAAGAGTTCTTCTACTTCTTGGGCTTACATTAATAGTGTTGCTATTATAGATTTTTGAAGGCTGCTCATTGCGCTCAGCCATCCATTCATGAATTTTATCTCAGAAATATCGAGTCCATTTCTGGAGGCCTCTATTGTTAGGTCTATTATCTACTGCTCAGAATGTCATTCACTTAACAGTTGCTACTATAGCTAGGTAGGCTGTCTGTTTCGGCAGTGTCTCCGTTCGGCTGCCCTCTTCGCTCTGGGCTATTTGACCCAGGGCAAGAAAAAGGGGGGGGGAGGGTGTTCCCTTGGGTCACCTGTTTTTACTATGAAAACAAGGGGATACCTCCTCCGGAGTTAGTAATTCTGAGCTGTTATTGGGATGGTTGTTTAGTGAGAAGTTTAAGTTTATAAAATTCATTCAAGTCTTAGTTTTTAAAGTATAGCTTTTGAATATTGCATATGTCAACGGACATGATTATGCAATTCTCACACACTTTTAGGAGTATAAGAGTCTCTATTCTCTAGACTTACTTTATTATTGGCTTACTTTAAAAATTATTAGTATAAGGATTATTGGATATTAATAGAGTACATGGATGTATGAAGCTCAATTTTTGGAAGGTGTTGTATCTTTCTAATTTATCATAAATAAGAAAGATACATGTAAGGCCTATTACTTCTTTTCCCTACAGGGGATGACTCTATTTTATTTTATTGAGCGTATTCCATTTTGCTCTATGTCCTTGGCCCTCCAGCCTTTTTACTATTCAGCTATGTCTGGGTCATTGGTACAGTATAAAAATGTTAAAAAATTTATAGTAATTTATATATTTTTTATACTTACCAATGACCCAGACGGGGATGGCCCTCCCAGGAGTTGGGAACTCTTGCCTCCCCGCTGAGTACATAGCGCTTACCAGGCACTGGTTATTAGAATGATAAATGGCGCCAATTTCGGAACGTCCTTGACACTGCGCATGCGCAGTAGGGGCGAAGTGTGGAGGGCCTTTCAGGACATGTTTTCTTTAGTTTTAGATGCAAATTTTGGGGATTGGGGGGCAAAATTTGTGTTTGGCCCTATATTTTAAGAGTTAGCACCAGCTATGTCTGGGTCATTGGTAAGTATAAAAAATATATAAATTACTATAAATTTTTTAACTTTCTTTAAAAATCTTCTTCAGATCCAGCAGATGAATGCTTTTGATATTTGGTATGCAACATCCTTAGGGGAGTAAGATTCAAGTTTGTTCAAGCCATGGCCCTAGTTCCATAAAATTTGTCTCTCATGACTTCATTCCTTTGTAGTGTTGATGAACCATGTCTAACTGAATGTGACCCCCAAATACTTCTTTGAACCACTTTGGCCGGTGAGCGATTAAGGCTCCTTGGGGCCTCTTGTTTTTTATACAAATTGTTTCTGAATCCTTTACAGGAGTGTTGACATATGGCGATAAATTGTGATAAAAAATAAATTTCCAAATATGGCACAATTTGAAATCCCCTTTGGCAGTTCATGCATTGTTCAGCCCTCAACACCAGATATCAAAATATCAAAATTTGAAACTAACTTTTTCCCCAAACTGCAACTAGGAATTTAACCAATTCAGTCTTGTTTCACAGAGCTCAATGAGCTTTACATACATCGTCAACCTCAGTACATCCAATATAGGCATTTGATCGATTATGAGCACTCTCAAACAGGGTATAATAGAATAAATAGTATAAATACTTGATAAACCACCAAATGGGAGAAAATGTCCACATTGCGGTATATTTTTCTCTTGCAAAATGACTAGTCCATTAACCCTTTACCCAACGTAACAATCAAAACTGGCAGCGCTATTTACAAAAATTGCCTTTCAGTTTTCATTATTTTTTCATTTTTTGCCTCAAAAACATAGCACAAGGAGCTTGTTCCAGTGAGGGGTCATAAGCTATGTTTTTGACGCAAAAAAAAGAAAGAAATTAGTTATTCAATAATTTTGTTTGCAAGTGTCATCTACTTTCATGTTTGGTAAAGGGTTAACAGAATTCAACCAGGTTATGTGTTGATTAGAATCTCCAACTTGTCCACACTTAACTCTTTACCTAATGGAATGCCTGCTTCCACCTGCATAATTTACAAGTTTTGCAGTTGGAAAAAATTAAAAAACAATTTCTACAAAACCATACCATGTGACTCCTCACTGGAAGGAGCTCATCAAATCAAGCTAGTTCCAACAAGGGGAGTCACATGTTATGGCTTTGATGAATTTTTTTGAAAAAAGTTAAAAAACAATGATTAAAATAATAAATTTTGATATTGTGTGTGTTGGGTAAAGGATTAACAGCTGAATTGTAATGATATTCACTAGATTTGATTGAAGCCTCAGCGGTGACCAAACCAAATCTACTGAACTTGTTTTGCAAATTCGACTGTTAGCTGGTAACTTGTTGAAGATACAGTGTAGCCCACTTAATTGGATATTTCTTAATGAAATAACCCTGTTAATTGACTATAACTTTCAAGCACCAAACCATTTATCTGAACTTCAGAACAATTGGACCTTTTTATTAGTCGAGTTGTGACGAAGTCAAACTCGACTTATAGTTTGGTGAATGGCGGGCGGGCGGGCGGGCGGGCGGGTGGGCGGGGCGGGCGTAAACAATTGGTTTCCGGATGATAACTTGATAGTGGTTCAACTCACATTCGTTAAACTTCATACGTAGGTTGGTCTTGGTGGGAGGAAGAACCCTATTGATTTTGGACATGCTACGTCGAAGGTCAAGGTCACAGTGACCTTGAACGTAGTAAATCTTAAACAATTGGTTTCCGGATGATAACTTGATAATGGTTCAACTCACATTCATGAAACTTCATAGGTAGATTGGCCTTGGTGAGGGGAAGAACCCTATTGATTTTGGACTCGCTACGTCAAAGGTCAACGTGACCTTGAAAATAGTAAATCGCAACAATTCCTTTCCGGATGATAACTTGATAGTAGTTCAACCTACATTCATGAAACTTCATAGGTGGGTTGGCCTTGGTGCGAGGAAGAACTCTATTGATCTTGAACTCACCAGCTCAAAGGTCAAGGTCACAGTGACCTTTAACATAGTATATCGCAACAATTGGTTTCCGGATGATAACTTGATAGTGGTTCAACCTAGAGTCATGAAACTTCATAGGTGTGTTGGCCTTGGTGCGAGGAAGAACCCTATTGATCTTGAACTCACCAGGTCAAAGGTCAAGGTCACAGTGACCTTGAACATAGTGTATCGCAACAATTGGTTTCTGGATGATAACTTGATAGTGGTTCAACCTAGAGTCATGAAACTTTACAGGCGTGTTGGCCTTGGTGCGAGGAAGAACCCTATTGATGTTGGACTCACCAGGTCAAAGGTCAAGGTCACAGTGACCTTGAACATAGTATATCACAACAATTGGTTTCCGGATGAGAACTTGATAGTGGTTCAACCTAGAGTCATGAAACTTCATAGGTGTGTTGGCCTTGGTGCGAGGAACTGTTGTCACAACTCGACATTGGATCGGTAATCCTGAGCGGCATTTTTGCATATTGGTTTTATAGAAAACTCTTGTCAAATGATTAAATAATCTTGCAATATGTCGAGAAATTACCTGACAATGGCTAAATTTTCTTTGTTTATAAACCAATTTAGCTTCAGTGTGTCCAATACAGCCATTTAATTTATTATATCTTTGTTTGGCAGAGCTCTAGGAGTTCTGTCAAATAAGGTATAGTCGAATAAATCTTCATTTTCTTTCTAGAGTTCTCCATGGGAACCCCAGAAAGTGAAGCACTGCTTGTTTACTGTGGTAAACAAACTCTCTGTTACTGGTAAAATAGGACCCACTAACCAATCTTTGCCTGAGGTGGAAGTCTTCTAAAATAACCAACATGAGTACAAACAATTGCTACACTTGACTTTATATCCATGTTATGGTCTCGATTAATCATTGTGTAGAAATATGTGACCTTAACTCTTTGCATGCTGCTGGCAGATATTCCTGCCCAGCACAGGATTTCTCTTGTCATTGAAATAAGTATAATTTGGGCACATTCAATCATATTTTCCCCCTGCAAATTGAATGGATTTTTTCACCAATGATTTCTTGCATTATATTTACATTAATTTTTTATCAAATCTAGTCATGGCTGCTTCACAGCAGCCATGACTAGATTTCATGATAAATATCTTTTCTCAGCGGGTTAAGAGTTAAACCCCAATAAATAAATAAATTTACAGAGATCAGTAAAGAGACCAACTCCCTGTCAATTGAATACCCCTGTAAATTGAATGATCTTCTCTGGCAAAGTGGCTTTTCAATTAACAGGATTCCACTGTACTTTCTTTAGGCCTAAAAAAAATTAGAAATCTGCTTCTCAGGTCCTCTCGCAAGGTCCTTCTGGCTATCGCATACTCTCTTTTTCTAACCAATGTAAACCTGAAAAAATAAAAATTAAATGTTTACCCAAGTTAATAAAATTGTCGCTAGAGTCCAAAAAGGCTTTGCAATGCTTTAGCGTTGCAAAGCCTCCTTCCTTCTTGCACTCAAGGGACACAGTACACCACCACCCAAGCTATTCTGTAGATCATGAGACCTAAAACATAAAACAAACCAAGAATATGCACGTTTTAATGGCAGAGATAATTACAAAAATAAAAAAATAAAATGAAAAACCGCCACCCGCATGTAATTTTATAGAAAAGTGGCCTGAGAAACAGAAGATTACTTTTTGATGCCCTGTCTTTAAAAATGGTTGCTGTTAGTTTCTTCAAAATAGTCAAGAATACAAATGCACTATCAAGCCATATACACAGCCACATGAGAATAAATTCGTTTCATCTGTTTTGGATTGATGGGGCAGGGTGGGGTATAAATCCTAATTGATTGATTTGTAATGTAAGAGTTTAAATTTTTCTTGCAGAATTTATATTGTTCACGATGAAGTAAAAGACAAAGCTTTTGAACTAGAGCTCAGTTGGGTTGGAGAAAGTAAGTACCGTAATTGATAAGTGTTTCAAAGATTGAGCGCTATTTCATCAATGGCCTTCCAAAAGGGCGAATCTCCCATTTTGGCATGAAACACTCTTTTACAAATTCAAAATCTATATGTCTGATTACATATGATGTACAAGAACAGACGTAATTGATGTAGGTCCAAAATGTTCACATATAGTTCCTAAATGTTGTATCTTTCAAGTATTTTTTCACAAAATGGGATGTGCTGATTGTAAAATGTTGAATCTCAAATTTCATGTCTTTTAAAGGGAAGCAACCAGCTTGTTTCTGATAGATGGAAGTGAAATGAGGGGAATCCCTGACAAACCAATCCATGATTGAATGGCACAGGTTATAAAATGACAGATTTATAATCAATTCAAAAATGATCAATTTACCTTACAATAAGTTTTAATGTATCATCGAAAAGTAATTTTCCTCCCAGAAATCACCTCTAATACACTCTAAATGTTCTTTAAAAGAAAGAATGTGTCTTTCTGCTCCAGGAGCTACGGTTACTCTCTTCTATGTTCCCCATATTTGGAGTTATTCATTTTTTTTGTCTTTCCTGAAAAGTTGGAAAATTTGAGGTATGGCATTGTGAAAGCCCACCAATGATATAATATTAGGGCTTTTACTGAAAAATTACTGGTGCCTCAGTAACAAGACTTCATATTCTGTGGATGTTCCTCCTATTCTATTGGCAATTTTTTTTTTCTTCACATGGAGTTGTCTTGTCACAATTTATTGGAGAGTGCCTGCAGGCACTCTCCAATAAATGGTCACAAGGCAAACCATTCGGAACCAATGCTAACAACCAAAATTAATGTAGCAATCTATCAGTTAATTCATCCATTGATGATCTATAAGCTTAATTTTCAGTTGGGTAATCTAAAATATGTTACAAACTAGTCGGGGGGGGGGGGGGGGGGGGGGGGGGGGGCACTAAAAATTTGCAAGACATGATGTCCTATTTTTTATTCGGCTCCTTTTTACACCCACCCACCCACTACGTGCAAATTTTATACTACCGTTCTCAGACACCCACCCCCACTCTCCCATTAAAATTCAAAATAAACTTAAAAAGCTTAGTAGGCACAGCTGTCTTTAGGGGGTTTTCATAATGTTCTTAACCCTTTACCCAACGTAACAGCCAAAACCGGTCAGCGCTATTCTCAAAAATCGCCAATTAATTTTTGTTTTTTCATTTTTTGTATCAAAAACATAGGTTATGACCCCTCATTGGAATGAGCTCGTTGAGCTCGTTCCAATGAGGGGTCATAACCTATGTTTTTGAGACAAAAAAATGAAAAAAAATAGTTATTCAGTCATTTTTGGGCAAGTGTCGTCTGCTTTTCATGTTAGGTAAAGGGTTAAACTGGTACCACCAATTTAAACCTCTGTGGGCTGCTGTGGGCCCCAATCTACAAATGACAAGCTGTTCATTATAGGCTTGGCCAGAGCAGGTGTACATATACGGGAACAAAATATTGTCTGCACATTTTCTACATTTCGAACAAGACACCCACCCTCTACTAACGTGTGACATTTTTCCAGTTTAAGCCCAATATTCTCACATATAAAGCCTCCTGATGTTGTATTTATGTTAAGAGTGTGATATACAACATCATCTTTAAGGTTTGAAACACAAATGATGGTACATATTAGCTGATATATTGATATATTTTTAAAAAATTCAAAAAATTGCACTAGTTGGAAATGCACATTTTTTTCACACTCAAGAGACCCGCCCACCCCCACGTCACGTCTTGCAAATTTTTGGTGGCCTCCCCCCGAACTAGTAGATAAATTTCTGCTCCATGGTGCATGGTAACCATATTTAATATATATCATCCTTGTAAGGTTGATTCTCAGGTTTGTTCAAAACAAGTGTATGGGGGTCATATATAGGAGTGTTATGAGGCCTCTAGATTTCTACATTAAGGGTAATGGAGAAATATTTAAAAAGTTATTTTCTGATGAAGCACTGCTCAAAATGCCACCATATTTGAGAGATGACATTATTATAAGAATGATTTATGCTTCTTGCCAAGCTAAACCCATGAGGTCATATTTAGTCGTCTTACGAGGCA
This sequence comes from Pictodentalium vernedei, assembly GCA_031216915.1. Classification (NCBI taxonomy): domain Eukaryota; kingdom Metazoa; phylum Mollusca; class Scaphopoda; order Dentaliida; family Dentaliidae; genus Pictodentalium; species Pictodentalium vernedei. The sequence goes on from CM062292.1 coordinate 335,866,222, forward strand.
CCCAAGTTTTTGCACTAAGTGTAATGGGCGAAATTAAAAAAAATCTTCTCGTAAATATACCATCTTTGTAATAAAAATTTACAAAACTGTTTTCAAATCAAGAGCTTGGGGTAAATTTTTGGTGTATTACATGGCCTCTGGATTTTAACACTGGGTAATGTAGAAAACATAACAAAAATCTTCTCCCAGATAACTCCCCATAAAAGCTTTATAATATTTGTCCCTTGAAAAAATTTTTTGGCAGGACTAGTATTATCAGGGAACTATTAAAATAACCGGTGTCCATCCGTGTGTACGTGCGTTTGGCCAGCCGTCGGTACCACTTTGGTTTCCAGAGGATAACTTTAGTTATAGTTGGCCAAATCAAATGAAATATGGTATGTAAGTGTACCAACATAAAATACAGGTCAAGGTTGAATTGAGGTGCAGTCCGACAATTTTTGCCAGAGTTATACCCCTTTTCCAACTTGGAAAATTCATTTTTTGGGGTTTCTGGCTGATAACATTAGTTATAGTCAGCAAAATCAAATGAAATTTGGTATGTGGGTGTATCATCATAAAATACAGGTCAAGTTCGAATTGGGATGCAGTCTGATGATTTTTGCCAGAGTTATGCCACTTTTTTGACTTTGAAAATTCATTTTTTATAGCTCACCTGAATGAAAGTCAGCGGGAGCTCAAGTGATAACTTTTTGTCCATCATCTGTCCGGTGTGAACTTTACATTATCAACTTCTCTTCCTAAACCCCTGGGCCGAATTGAACCAAATTTGATATGCATGGTTCTTATCATATGTCAATTCAAGTTTGTTCAAATAAAGTTGTCATGCTCCATAGGGAGGGGGTGGGGGAAAATGCTCCAATATTCTACAAAAATCTTCTCATGAACCAGTGGGTGCAATGACTTGATATTTTGTATGAAGCTTCCTTTTGAGATGTAGAATCAAGTTTGTTCAAACGAAGTTCGTGGAGAAGTATTTGCCATTGAAACGGGAGGGGCAAGAATTTCTATTTTCTGAACTGATGGCCTGATTTGAACTAACTTTGGTATATGTGGTATTATTGGCCCATAAGTACTTGATTCATGCAAAAAAAAAATTCCAATGTTCCCCGTAGGAACCCCACCAGGAGTTAAACACAAATATTTTCAAACGTCCATATTTCCCAAACCACACGGAACAGAGAACTGTTATTTGGTATGAAGCATCCTTAGGACCAGTAGAATGTAATTTTAGAAATATTGCCATCGATTATGTCAGGGTTTTCTGTGAGGGGCATCAAAAAAATGCTGAGTCAGCATATTTGCGAATATTAAAAAAAAATTCTTCTCTAGAACCTAGAGTGCACAGTGGCTTAGTAGGTAGAGGTGCAGGCTGTAAGTCGAGAGGTCCTCGGTTCGAATCCCACCTGCAGCAACCACTTTGTGTCCTTGGGCAAGACCCTTCACCCCCATTGCCCACATGGGGGCATGCGACATTGTGTACTTAGTGCGAACTGCATGTCGATGGTGCACTTGTCTCCAACCAATGTATGTTGGGGAGCTGACAGTTGCTCGGTGGTTCTCTCTGGGTACTCTGGCTTCCTCCACCCATAAAACTGTCGTGGTCATGATTAGCCATTGTGCAGATATATGTGACCTTAAACACCAATAAATAAATAAATTCTCCAGAACCACTGATCAGAATCTTTTAATATTTGGTATACAGCATCCATAGGGGAGTCAGATACAAGTGTGTTCAAATTAAGCCCCTCAGTTCATATTTGGGCTCAATACGATAGCCTCAATCTTAACTTAGGGCAATAGGAGGAATAAGCTTTAAAAATCTTTTTCTTCAGAACCTCTGGTCAGAATCCTTTAATATTTGGTATACATCATTGTTACCAGGGTCTGGGTTACCAGGGTCAGATTCAAGTTTGTTCGAATTAAGTCCCTCAGTTAATATTTGGGCTTCCTATGGGGGCCCAAATTTTAACTTAGTGCAATATGGGGAATAATCTTTAAAAATCTTATTCTTCCGTTCCACCAGTCAGAATCTTTTGATATTTGGTATACAACATCTCTTGATGGGGGTCAGATTCAAGTTTGCTCAAATCGAGTCCCTGGGTTAATATTTGGGCTCGCTATGGGGGCCTGAATTTTATCTTAGTGCAATATGAGGAAATTTCTTTAAATATCATCTTCTTCAGATTCACCAGTCAGAATCCTTTCATATTTGGTATACAGCATCTCTAGGAGGGTCAAAGTTTAACTTAGTGCAATATGCGTGAATTTCTGTAAAAATCTTCTTCTCCAGAACTTCCAATTAGAATCTTTTGTTATTTGGAAAACAACATCTCTAGGGGGTCAGATTCAAGTTGTTCAAATCGAGACCCTGGGTTACTATTTGGGCTTGCTATGGGAGTCCAGATTTTACCTCAGTGCAATATGAGGAAATTTCTTTAAAAGTCTTCTTCAGATCCACCAGTCAGAATCTTTTCATATTTGAGATTCATCTTTATGTGGCTCAGATTCAAGTTTGTTCAACTGGGATCCCTGGGCTAATATTTGCGTTCTCCATTGGAGCCCAAAGTTTAACTTAATGCAATATCAGGAAATTTCTTTTAAAAATCTTCTACAGATCCACCGTTAGAATCCTTTCATATTTGGCATACAACATCTCCAGTGGGGTCAGATTCAAGTTTGTTCAAATGGGATCCCTGGGTTAATATTTGGATGCTCTATTTGAGCCCAAAGTTTAACTTAGTGCAATATGAGGGAATTTCTTTAAAAATCTTCCTCTCCAGAACCATCAATCAGAATCTTTGCATATTTGGTATATAACATTTTTTTTTTTTTTGGGGGGGGGGGGTTGTTGTTGTTCAATTTGAGTCCCTGGCTTAATATTTGGGCTTTCTTTGGAGGTCGGGTGGAGAGGTTAGGTTCAAGTTTGTTCAGATCCATTTCTTGGTGTTTTTCCAACTGCAGTATCATAATAACCCTTTGTTTGGCAGTGCCTGTCTACCGCTGATAGAATTGGAAGCAGTCAGGAAGACCTATGATAATAATCATCTGACATGGACACCAGAGTTATGATTCATTTCATGACTTCATTCCTCTGTATTGTTGATGAACCATGACTAACTGAATGTGACCCAAAATACTTCTTTGAACCACTTTATCAGGTGAGCGATTAGCTGGTAGAGTGCTGGAAGCCCTATTTTGGGCTTTACTAAAAGTGACAGGCAATAACTGTCTGTAGCTACATTCTACCTGAGGAAGCTTTTATTGTCCGTGATATGCATCAGATTTTTTATACAATACCTTGCTCTCTGACATTTAATTGGATAGTGCCTATAAGGCACTATCCAATAAAATGTAATAGAGCAGTATATGATGAGCTTTGATTTGTTGTCCGAAAAAACTCAGCACTTTACCAGTTAAGGATCCTTGGGGCCTCTTCTTTGGTTTCCCGGTGATAACTTTAGATATTGACCGAAACAAATAAAATTTGGTATGTAGGTGTACCAACATAAAATACAAGTTCATATCGGGGTTTGGTCATTTTGCCAGAGTTATGTCCCTTTTTTGATTTTGGAAAATTCAATTTTTTTTTAAATACTTCGAATTGCACACTTTTTTTTCGGGGGACGTATGGCTGAGTAGCCTTTTATTAGCACAGCTTGACAACGTCAGCTATGAGCTATTGGGATGGGTTGTGATCTTCCAAACATCCGTACGTCTGTCTGTCCACAATTCCTTTGGCACACCCTACAGGCAGCAGCCCACACCCGATCAGTTCCAATTTCCATATGTGGCTTTAGGGCAATGTCAAGATGGGAGCTATCAAATTTCTCTGAATTTCATTGACTCTTTTATTAACATTTAATATATTTTTATGGGGATTGCGGTGACTCAGTGGTTAGAGCATTGAACTTCAAACTGAAAAGATCAGTGGTTCGATTCTGATCAATGGTAACTGCATTGTGTCCTTGGGCAAGACACTTCCTGACTTTCCATGTGGGCGCATGTTGGTGCTGTGTACTAAGACGTACTGCACATTAGTGGTGCACTTACCTTGAACCATTGATAACCTGCTTGTGCCAAGCTGGGGAGTCAGACAGGTTCTCACAACTGCTTGGTGATTCTGTCTGGGTATTCAGGCTCCTTCCACCCATAAAACTGTCTGACATGATGTGACGCTGGCTGTTGAAAGTGTCATTAAACTTCAGTAAAACAAAACAAATAAAATATATGTTATGGATTAGTCTCGGTTTCAATAGGTAAACAAAAGCTACTGTTGGTTGAGGCACAATAAGGGAACCCCCAATTTCATCCCCGAACCCACTAGAAATATTTACATTTTTGGCTCCCAGCCAAACTTTAATATTAGCCATTTCTCATTCCATGTTTCATCTTTAGTTTCATTTTTTTTTTTTAGATACTGGCGGTAAACATCAATTAGTACCACCTGAAGTGTTTGCAGAAGCAGAAAAATATGCCAAGGTGAGTTCTGAAGAAACTGCTGTATTCCAGGCCACTGTACTAATTTTACACTACAGTATGGGTTATTAGGCTTTCCCAAACCCAGTTTGGGAAAGGCTCTTGTTATTCTTCTTTTTCAAAATTTTTCTTTTCTATTTTTTTAGTTTTTTAAATTTTTTTTTTTCCTCTGTGAATTTTGTCTGTTGAACTGCTCAAAAACAAGATGTACGATTTTGACCAAATTTGGCATTCTTATGTAATGTCATAAAATCTAGTGAAATGCGGTATCGTTATGTCTGTGAAAATGCGTATATTTTTATACTGTACCAATGACCCAGACTTTGCTGGTGCTAACTCTAACAAAACCAGGGCCAAACACAAATTTTGCCCCCCAATCCCCAAAATTTGCATCCAAAACAAAAAGAAATCATGTCCTAAAGGACCCCCATACTACGCCTCTACTGCGCATGCGCAGTGACGCAGTCGTCCCGAAATTGGCGCCAATTATTATTCTCTGTTTGGCCCTTCATCAGTCAACATCTCACTGATCTTTGTGCTTGTAAATCTCAGTTTAAAGGATGCCAGACACGTAATTTTTGGAGAAAATGTGATTCTAAGGAGGATAGAAGGAGGAGAGGAAAAAGAAGTGGCAAAAAATAATCAGGGCTGTACTTAAAATTTTTTGATGAAATTATGTTAAGTTGCCTATTTTCGAGGCATGGGCCTCTTGTTGTCATTCTTGCTAATTGTTGCACTGCTTATTCAGTGTTTCCTCTCCCCTAGCCTTCTAAAGTCCCCCCTTGCAATTCTCCCATGCTTTTGGCATATTTTTGAGAAATTTCATTTCTAAAATTTCCTGGGAGAGTTGCTTGGTAACAGAATGTTTTCTGTTATTTTCCCCATAGTTACGTTTTCACCCATGGGTGTATAACGTTTGTGTTCTGCATCTTCCATCTGATGTTCTACAGATTCTCCTCTGGGAGTCTCTGTTTTGCATCAGATAGAGTGTAATTGATGACTGATTCCAGGCCAGTTTTTTCAGTGCCTGGAGTCATGTTTTCTAGTGTGTTTACACTGTTGTTTTCATTGGCAACAGCCTTTTTTGAGGGGGGCTGTTTGCCTTTGTGGTAGTTTATCTCATTATAAGATACATTTATATTATCCGAAAGTGTCTCATTAATTATTTTATATAAATTTAAAATTTTTGACCACACTTTGCCATCGGATCCATCGGGGCTCAACGTTACTTTTCAGCAACTTGGGCTTCTCTGAAAAAATATTTTTTCAAAATTATTTTGTTTTGCAATTGTTTTTTCATTTATTAATGGATCATGTTATTATGTATCTTTGTGTCAGGGGTTTTTGTGAGTAACTAGGACTTATTGTTGTTCTTTCACAATGAAGGGACGTTGTTCAAATTGTAATAGGAAGAAATCTTCCTCTGACTTTCATGATCATTGTATTAATTGTAGTCAGTGTTCTCGCATTAATCCCTGTCCTATATGTGAACATTGGGATGAGAAACATTGGAAACGTGTGTCACGATATGTTGTTTCTGGAGAAAGAGCGATGCCGGCTCTTTCTCCGCAAGGTCACTCTACTCTCTCAGTTTCTATTTCAGAGGAACCAGAACAGGGTGATGTTTCCATGTTATCTTCTTCAAGTGTGCGTCCGTCGTCACAAATGAATTCAGAGCTAGCGGCAAAAGTGCTCATGGAGATTAGACAAATGTCGTCCGCTAGCTCGCCCGGTGTAGCGTCCATTCACCGAATGGTTCGGCAGCCGGGTTCGTCCGATGCGGTCCAAGAGGAAATTTTGGGTGATGCGAGCACTATAAACATAATAGATGCACACCCAGTGACGGCGGATAGTAAGCGAGAACGGAGGAGGCCTTTTAGTCCGGTTCCTAGCTCGTCCAGGTCCAGCCGGGCCGCGAGCGAGAGAGGTCCCTCTCTCGTACAACAACATCTGGGACCAGATGTTGTGGTACAAAATGTGTCTTTAGCGGAGCATACGTCCGTCGCTCGGGATGCTCCGTTGTATAAGCAGTCCGCAGAGACTGTTAAGGCTTCCTCTTCTCGTCAGCGCACACGACCGCACCTTGGCTGCGTGACCGCCGATATATTACCAGCTTCGCCGATGAAGGATTCTTCGGCGACCAGGTCACACCATCCGGCAGCCAGGGATTCGAGACCGATGGACTCAGGACGTTCGCATAGGAAAAGTATGCGGGAGCCATCTGATGCGGAGCTGCCCTCGGCGAAGCAGCGAAAGACTGCGCCTCTGCAGGTCTCGACGCCGGACATTCTTGTGCAGATAGCACAGCTTATCGCAGCATCCCAGCAGCCGACAGAAACGGTGCCGGATCGAGAATTATCCGACGGCGCTGGGTCGGTACGCTCCGCCGAAGCATCGGGGGCGGACGACCGGGAACATCGTGAGGTCCGACCGGATGGTGAAAGGGATACGGTTGACTTGGAGCTATCCCTTTCGGAACAACATAAAGCTGCCGTGGACTTCATCCGGCACTTTCTCCCTCAAGTTGTTCCGTCGGGCCAGACTGCTGCGCTTCCGGACAAGAGAATTATAGCGTCATTGGACTCTGAATTTTTTGAGCGGTTCAGGGACATCGCTCCCGAGTTTCCGTCGCAGTCCAATAATGTTGCTAGAACATTTGAATTATTGAACGACGCTATATTTAAACTTGCTTCCAGGACGGGGAAAGCAGGTTTCTTGTCCGCTAATACTCTCAACCTGCCTTTCATTAATGCAAGGAATAAATTCGATACGGCAGGACAGGGTATACCGAGAGTTCCTCTGCGTATGGACGACGAGGCGGAAGACTTAGAGCTATCATTACCGTCGTCAGCTTCTATTCCAACCGCGGTGTTGGAAACAGCTATTGCGTCTAACAGAGCCAATTTAGATGCCTTATCTTATGCAGATCACCTTACTAAGGCGTTATCACTGCGCCTTCAAGGGGAAGAGTTTCAGGATATACAATCCTCTTTAAGACTTCTTTCAAGGGCAGTAGCTTATTCCACGTGTAACTCCGCCCTTTCAGTGGCAAATCTGGAGTTGGTTAGACGTGACGCATCCCTAGCTACATCCACACTGGTGGATTCTAAGGTGAAGAACTCTCTTAGAGTCGCTTCGGTCTCAGGAGAACTTCTTTTTGACGGCAAGCTTTCCGCTATTTATGATAAAATTAAAAAGAAAGCTAATGATTCTCTGTTGTTCAGATCGGCTCCTAAGAAGTCGGATACAGCAGACACGAATAAGACAGGCACTTCTGGGTCTAATGCGCCCAAGAGAGGTTCCTATAGAGGTTCCGGTGCGTCCTCTTGGTCTTATTCGAGAGACCGTCAGGATAGCGACTCTCGTTCGGGACGTCCTTCTGGCCGGGACAATCGGTCGGACGCCCCGAGGTCGACGAGGCGAGGTGCGGGTCGTGGAAGACGTGGTTTCTCCTACCGCAGGCCTCGCAGGTCCAGGAGGTGATGGCTTAAACCTCTATCGCGTTCCGGTTGGCGGAAGGTTGTTGAGTTTTTCACAAGAGTGGGCGTCGATTACGGACGACCCTTGGGTGAGAGGAGTGACTTCGGAAGGTCTAAAGATATCCTTCAAACGAAAGCCTCCATTAACTCGAAGTCCAAAGTGGACTCATCTTCCGTCAAATCCACAGAAAAGAGACGCCCTGTTATCAGAGGTGCAGTCTCTTTTAATGAAGAACGCGGTAGAGGTCGTAGAAAACCAGGAATCTCTGGGATTCTACAGCCATCTGTTTCTGGTTCCGAAACCAGACGGCTCGTTCCGTCCAGTCATAGATTTGAGCTGGATAAACAAGCTGATCGTCGCTCCGAAGTTTTATATGGAGACGATTCGATCGGTCAGAGCGAGTATTCGGGTGAACGATTATGCAACGAGCATAGATCTCAAAGATGCGTACTTTCACGTCATGGTACATCCGACATTCCAAAAGTATCTACGCTTTGCAGTCCTGGGAGTGGTGTATCAATTCCGGGCGATGTGCTTCGGATTGAATCTAGCACCCTGGGCTTTCACTCGGGTAATGAACTCGGTAATGATCTACTTCCGAGCTCATTCGTCTGCGGTAACGTCGGCCTACCTGGACGACATTCTTCAGAGGTACGGCAACGAGTTAACGCTTCAGAACGATGTTCAGAATCTTCTTCTATTGCTCCGACGTCTCGGTTTTATAGTAAACGAGGAGAAGTCGGATCTGGTGCCGTCCAAGTCATTCACTCATCTGGGAATGAGCTTCGAGACGCACAACAATCTCGTTCGTCTGCCGTTAACCAGAGCGAAATTAGTCAGTTGTTACGCTCGCTATTGTCTGCACGCAGACAAAGTCACGGCGAGAGAATTTATGAGACTGATAGGTCTGTGCGGAGCCGCCGCGGATCTCATTCCGATGGGGCGGCTACGCACACGTCCTCTTCAAATTTTCCTGACTCAGAATTGGAGTGTGAAAATTCATTCGCTCGATTTAGACGTTCTCTTGTCAGATCAAGTGAAACAAGAGATTCAGACTTGGGCAAACATTCAGTGGTTAACTCAAGGAGTTCCGCTGCAGTTGCCGGATCCGAGTTTTACCGTTATGACGGATGCCAGTCAAACAGGTTGGGGTGCATCATTAATCCCAACGGATTCGAGATGCCAGGGTCTTTGGGATCCGCAATTCCTGTGCAAGCACATAAACATCAAGGAAATGATGTCAATTTGGCTTGCGTTACGTCACTGGATGGACATTATTCACGATGCTCATGTCCAAATCCTATCCGACAATACGACATTAGTGGCGTATATACGTAATCAGGGACGAACTCATTCAGTTCCGTTGTTCAATCTAACGGAAAGAATCCTTCTGTTTGCGTTAGAACATCACGTTCTTCTTTCGGTCCGTCACATACCGGGTCGTCTGAATGTGCTAGCAGACTCCCTTTCACGAAAGGGTCGCTTGTTGCCGTCGGAGTGGACTCTCAACAAACAAGTATTCAATCAGATTTGCTACCAATGGGAACGGCCAATGATAGACTTATTTGCGACACATCTCAACAATCAGTTGCAGACGTATGTGTCTCCGTGTCCGGATCCAAGAGCATTTGCAGTAGACGCTCTGTCGATCCCTTGGGACGGAATGATAGGATATGCGTATCCTCCAGCGCCGTTAATTCAACAAGTATTGCTAAAGATAAAACAATCTCAATGCAAGATTCTGTTGGTAGCATCTCTGTCGCCACAGAGACCGTGGATAAATCTACTCAGGTGTCTGTTGTGGGACCTACCGCGGAAGCTTCCTCCACGAGAGGATCTTCTTTCGCAGGGGAAATCGCGCCAACTCCATCACAACCCGCAAGGTCTCAACCTTCACGTTTTTCCGTTGTGCGGTCCTTCTTGCATGGCAAGCACTTTACAGGACGAGCAGTGGACGCGATTTCTAACTGTAGGAGGACCTCCTCTTCGCTAAACTATGCGGCTAAGTGGAAGGTTTTTCGTCGTAGGTGTAGGGATCATTCTGTAGATATATTTGATCCCTCTATACCAGACATTGCAAACTTTCTAGTATACTTGTTTGACGAAATCAAACTGCAGCCTGTTACTATAAAGGGTTATAGATCTATGTTATCTGATACCTATGCACATCATGATAGTTTACAAATTGGATCTAATGTCTCTTTATCGAAGTTGGTTAGAAACTTTTCGATAAATGGACCCAGAACTCTTAGATTAATTCCTAAGTGGAATTTAGCTTGGGTTCTCCTTAAATTGAAGAAAAAGCCATTTGAACCTCTTGGGACAGTAGATTTCAAATTCTTATCTTATAAGACAGCTTTTCTCTTAGCTTTCTCTTCTGCCAGAAGAGTCAGTGAGCTTCATGCACTATCGGTGGATGATTCTCATTATCGTAGTGTTGGGAACACTATCACCTTCACTACTAATGTGGGTTTTTTAGCTAAGAATCAGGCTCCTAATAAATATCCGGAACCTATTGTTATTAAGGCTCTTCCGTCTTCAGACGGGCGTAGGCCTTTACTCTGTCCTGTTAGAGCACTACGTATCTATAAACAGAGATCTCAGTTTATCAGAAAGGGACGGAAACGTTTCTTTCTGTCTTTGATGCCTAATAGAAAGGACATTTCAGTCCATTCTATTGCTAGATGGATTCAGTTAACTATCCGTACTGCTTATGAAGATTTATCTTCTTCTCAGCAGTCTGTGCTTAAGATTTCTGCTCATGAAGTAAGAGCTCTTTCTACTTCCTGGGCTTATGCTAATAGTGTTGCTATTACAGATTTAATGAAGGCTGCTTATTGGTCTCAGCCATCCACATTTACGAATTTTTATCTCAGAAATATTGAGTCCATTTCTGGAGACCTGCATTGTTTAGGTCCGTTATCTGTTGCTCAGAATGTCGTCCACTAAACAGTTGCAACTATAGTTATGCAGGCTTTCTGTTCCGGCAGTGACTCCGTCCGGCTGCCCTCTTCGCTCTGGGCTATTTGACCCAGGGCAAGGGGAAGGGGGGGGGGGGGGGGGGCGGGTGTTCCCTTAGGTCACCTGCTTTATAGTGAAAAGCAAGGGAATGCCTCCTCCAAGTCAGTATTTCTGAGTCGCTTCCGGGATGGTTTTAAAGTGTAATATTAATGTTTAAATTCATTCATGTCTTATTTTTAAAGTGTAGCTCGGTGTGAAGCATTTGTATATGTCAAGTGTCAAACGGGCTTTAATATACAATACTCGGACACTTTTAAATGATTATAAAGAGTCTCAATTCTCTGGACTACTTTATTTATTGGCTTGCTTTAAAAATAATTTGTATAAGGGTTATACTGGATGTTAATAGAGAACATGAATGTTATTGTGCTCAATTATTAAGGGTAGTGTATCTTTCTAATTTAATATTAAATAAGAAAGATACATGTAAAGCCTAATACTCCTTTTCTCCTTAAGGGGTTACCTCTTTACTATATAGTTGAGCTTATTGGATTTTCCTCTATGTCCTAGGCCCTCCAGCCTGTTTACTATTCAGCTAAGTCTGGGTCATTGGTACAGTATAAAAATGTTAAAAAATTTATAGTAATTTATATATTTTTTATACTTACCAATGACCCAGACGGGGATGGCCCTCCCTGGAGTTGGGAACTCTTGCCTCCCCGCTGAGTACATAGCGCTGACCAGGCACTGCCAGTAAGAATGATAATTGGCGCCAATTTCGGGACGACTGCGTCACTGCGCATGCGTAGTAGAGGCGTAGTATGGAGGTCCTTTAGGACATGATTTCTTTTTGTTTTGGATGCAAATTTTGGGGATTGGGGGGCAAAATTTGTGTTTGGCCCTGGTTTTGTTAGAGTTAGCACCAGCAAAGTCTGGGTCATTGGTAAGTATAAAAAATATATAAATTACTATAAATTTTTTAACTTTCAAAATATTCAGCCAAAACCCTCAAAATTTCACCATTTTTCAAATGTCTCAAAATTGTTTACAGTTATTTAGCTCAAATTTTCCACACATTTAGACCATAATATAATACACCACGAACACCACTCAAATCTTTCAACTTGAACCCCAATTGGCCAAAATTGACATGAATATAGATTTTTTCTTCAAAATTTATCAACTTCAAGAGCAAATTTCTCTAATTACAAGTTTGTTGTTAACAATTATTTTGATATGGATAGATGCAACAATGATTGTGCAAGAAAGTTACTGTTTACTTTTTAATCTCAGATTTAACCCTCAAGCACAAAGGGTGAGAATAAGAGTACCGTTTGAAAATGCCAAAATTAGCCAACTTTGGATGCTTTTTCTATCATTTTGGAAAGGGTTAATTTCCAACACTTTTCATGTACGTATTCACAATTGACTACCAAGAATATTTGCTGTTGTAAGTTTGCTTCTCTTAAATTCTTGCTCAGTGTCAGTACAAGAGCTTATGAGAATGTTGGGTTATTTGGATCAGTAATGGATATTCCTACAGGCTGCCTATGTGTACTTCCTCTCTATTTGTCTTCATTATTCGGAGTTGTATATTCATTCTCCAAACAGTCATTGGTTTTAACAGACCTAGGGAACAACGATTTAATTGGGAACGGCCCTTGACAGGTTTTTTAATCATATCCCGTTCCAGGTTCCTGAATCCAGTCTTCAACCAAAAGCAGTACACAAAGGGGAATCCTACTTTCTCATTCTCGTAGATTGAACAGTTACAAATTGGAAGTTCATTTATTGGGATTTACTTGTACACCTGAACGTGGTCACCTGTTGGTTGGCTCTGAAGCGTTTGAGTTCTCTCAGATAACTTTCCATTGGGATTCAATTGGGCAAGTTTCAGGTTGTACATGTTAAATAACCGGTTCTCATCCTATCTCCATATTCCGGATGCGGTATATATTTTAGAAGCTTTTAATTTTAGTAATTGGGAGCCTATTAGGCGATTATATATACTTCAGTCCGTCTTTTATTGCTCAGAGGGGTTTCCTATATTAGATTCATTTTCTGATATTCTTCAGTACCGCTTTATCACTGATTCTAGGCAGCTTTCCTCTTTGTTTCGAAGTTTAATTTCTTTCAAAAAAGAAGGGGGGTGGGGGGGTTGATTGCTCCTTACCTCTTCTGGCCTTATAGTAAGTGTGTAACTATGGGTGAAGCTGTTATTGTTTATAGATAATACAGATCTTTTATGTACAGCCCATTGCATTGTATACGGCGTGTGTCTGTGGGCGTTAGTCTCCACTCTCGGACACGCTCTTCCTAATTTTAAGCGTCTTATTCCAGACTAGCCTTAAAATTGGGGGCTCGTTACACCCAATTAGCATAATCGTTTATGCTAAGTAATAAGGATTCACTTGGATATTGCTCCTTTTATTTTGGTGGTATGTCCTTCTCTATTGTTGTATAGAGAGGGATATATGCAATTCCTCATATATTAATCTCCTGTTCACCTTTGGGAGTCCTCCTGCATTCTTAGGAGCTGAAATTTAGTCTGCTATTCCTTTAAGTCCTAGGTCCTCCAGCCTTTTTACTATTCAGCTAAGTCTGGGCCATTGGTTCTAGTATAAATATAGGAAAAATTTAAAGTAATTTGTATATTTTTTATACTTACCAATGGCCCAGACAGGGATGGTCCTCCCATGAGTGGGCAGTCATACCTTCTCACTGATTTATAACATTAGTAGGCAGAACTAGGAAGAATGATGCTTGGCGCCAATTCCAGTCTCTTCCTGGTTACTGCGCATGAACAGTACTAAAAGTATGGAGGACCAGGTAGAACTTTCAAATTTCAGTTTTGGACGCAAATTTGGAGGATTGAGGAGGGGGGGGGAGGGGGGGTTCAAATTTTGTGCTGGCTGGGCCCTTGATATTATTGAGGTTGCACCCGCTAAGTCTGGGCCATTGGTAAGTATAACAAATATACAAATTACTTTAAATTTTTCATTTTTCACGATTTTTCTCTGAAAATCCCATATTTACTCTGAGAATCCGGTTTTCGATTGAGCAATGTGTATATAGAAACTAGCATGCCCACCCATCCCAGGATGGGAAGCCCAGTCCCCATGTGATGGAAAATTTCATATCAATGGCAAAAGTCAAAGCTTGAATTTCTAGCTGGATTGAATCTCGGAATCACTGAATCACACACTCCCCATTTATATAATAGATGTATTTCACATGCTTTGTCAAATATACTTTCTCCACCTCTCAAATGCTTGAATGTTGTATAATTAACAGAAACAAATCATAACTTGGCACACTCTTATATACAAAGTTGCAATAGACAGAATTTGTATTTCCTCACAAAATTAGAGATTTTTGTACCCCTATTGGGGAAGGGTCCGGGGTCCTTGTGATTGGGAAATTTAGCGATGTAGAGGTCTAAATTGGGAATTCCTGGGGAACAAAAATTGTAAACTACTCAATTATTTACTTAGGTCATCCCCCCCCCCCCCCCACACACACACACACATCTTGTTTAATACCTTGCACCTTTGCTGAGAACAGTCTGTCCTGTGTTGAAAAGAAAGAAAAAAAAATTGCTTGCATCGCTCAAACACATGGTTACACATACAGTTCTACAATTAACGAAAGTGATGGATGACTGGACTACTATCTGGGACATGGGGAAAACACTAGATGAAATATATATGGACTTTATGAAAGCTTTTGACAAGGTCCCACTCAAAAGAGTCAGAAGCTAACTAGAAAGTTATGGTATTACAGGAAAAACAAAAGATTGGATAGAAAACTTGGATAATCATCTCCCCATTCATCCACAACATTGAGAGCACCACATGGTTTCCGACAGATATAAAACAAAAGATCAAACTGCCACACTTACCACATAATTACTTAAATATCTATGCAGCTGCAGGCCACTGTTATTAATTTGTATTAAAATATTTAATATACATTTGAACGGCATTAAAAAAAACCTTTGTACACTATACTTGCACCAGTGACATATTTCAAGACAGTAGGCTTAGATTTGAGGCATTCAGTATTAGTACTCGAAACTCAAGGACACTATATTCATTAATAATGCCTTTTAATTCTGATTATTTGGACACAAGAGACTCTTTGATAGTTTTGAAAAACTTGGGATCTATGATTGAAATATAGAGTGATATAAAGGAGATGATGAGTGTTTGGAATTAAGAAGTTTTAGTGTGGCATTTGGGAAATCTCCAGGCTTTTTGCTGTCGGGAATGGGACTGGTACACAGCCCCTGTAGACCCCTAAAAGAATCCCCAAAAATAGCAGTTTTTGAGCTTGATACATATTTATTGTAAGATAAATTGCCATATGCGACGAAACCTTGAAATGTTCAAGGGATATTATGCTGCAGATTTATTTGTGTTATTGAGTTGATAAAACCAGTAAATTCTGTATTTTTATACTGTACCAATGACCCAGACTTGGCTGGTGCTAACTCTTAAAATTCTAGGGCCAAACACAAATTTTGCCCCCCAATCCCCAAAATTTGCATCTAAAACCAAAAGAAATCATGTCCTGAAGGACCTCCATACTTTGCCTTTACTGCGCATGCGCAGTGTCAAGGACGTCCCGAAATTGGCGCCAATTACCATTCTTTGTTTGGCCCTTCATCAGTTAACATCTCACTGATCTTTGTGCTTGTAAATCTCAGTTTAAATGATGCCAGACACATAAATATTGGAGAAATGGTGATTCTAAGGAGGATAGAGAAGGAGGAGAGGAAAAAGGAGTGACAGAAAATATTCAGGGCTGTAACTTAAAATTTTGTAATGAAATTATGTTAAGTTGCCTATTTTCGAGGCATGGGCCTGTTGTTGTCATTCTTGCTATGAAGTTGCACTGCTTATTCAGTGTTTCCTCTCCCCTTGTCCTTTAAGTCCCCCCTGGCTATTCTCCCATGCTTTTGGCATTTTTTTGAGTAAGATTACTACTAAAATTTCTTGGGAGATTTAGCTTGGTAACAGAATGAATTCTGTTATTTTCCCCATGTTTACGTTCTCACCCATGGGTGTTTAGACGTAGTGTTCTGCATCTACCATCTGATGTTCTGCAGATTCTTCCTTGGAAGTCTCTGTTTTGCATCAGATAGTGTGTATTTTGGTAACTGATTTCGGGCCAGGACTGTCAGTGCCTGGAGTCATGTTTTCTGGTGTTTATACACTTCTTGTTTACATTGGCAACAGTCTCTTTTGAGGGGGGCTTTTTGCCTTTGTACTAGTTATCTGATTACAAGATACATTATTATTATTCGTAAGTGTTGCATTAATTATTTAAAATAATTTTAAAATTTTTGTCCACACTTAGGCTTGGGATCCATTGGGGCTCAATATTACTTTTCAGAAACTTGGGCTTTGCTGAAAAAATATTTTTCAAAATTTATTTTTGATTCCTATTGTTTTTTCAATGTTAATGGATCATGTTATTATGTATCTTTGTGTTCATGGGTTCGTGCGAGTACTAGGACTTATTGTTGTCTTTTCACAATGAAAGGATATTGTTCAAATTGTAATGAGAGGAAATCTTCCTCTGACTTTCATGATCATTGTATTAATTGTAGTCGGTGTACTCGCTCTAACTACTGTTCAGTATGTGAATATTGGGATGACAAACATTGGAAACGTGTGTCACGATATGTGGTTAGCGGGGAAAGGGCTATGCCGGTCCTTTCTCCGCAGGGTCACTCTAGTTTATCAGTTTCTATTTCAGAGGAACAAGAACAGGGTGATGTTTCCATGTTATCTTCCAAAGGTGCGCTTCCGTCGTCACAATCAAATGAGGAGCTAGCGGCAAAAGTGCTCATGGAGATACGCCAGTTGCCAAAGAGGTCCCTAGTAGGAGCGACGGCGCTGTCGTCCGCTAGCTCGCCCGGTGTAGCGTCCATTCACCGAATGGTTCGGCAGCCGGGTTCGTCCGTTGCGGTCCAGAAAGGAGTTTTAGGTGATGCGAGAACTATAAACATACAAGGTGCACACCCAGTGACGGCGGATAAGAGGAGAGATCGGAGGATGCCTTGTAGTCCGGTTCCTAGCTCGTCCAGGTCCAGCCGGGCCGCGAGCGAGAGAGGCCCCTCTCTCGTACAACAACATCTGGGACCAGATGTTGTGGTACAAAATGTTTCGCAAGCGGAGCATACGTCCGCCGCTCGGGACGCTCCGTTATATAGGCAGTCCGGAGAGACTGTACAGGCTTCCTCATCCTCTCAGCAGCGCACACGACTGCACCTTGGCTACGTGACCGCAGATATTCAGCCAGCTTTGCCGGAGAGGGATTCAAATGCGACCAGGTCACGCCATCCGGTAGCCAGGGACAAGAGGCTGGTAGACTCCGGACGTTCGCATAAGAGAAGTATGCGGGAGTCAGTTGATGCGGAGCTTCCGGCGGCTAAGCAGCGAAAGACCGCTACTCCGCAGGCCTCGATGACGGACGTGCTTGCTCAGATAGCACAAATTATTGCAGCATCCCAGCAAATGACAGAATCGTTGTCGGATCAGGAATTATCCGACGGTGCTGGGTCGGTACGCTCCGCCAAAGCATCGGGTGCGGACGACCGGGAGCATCATGAGGTCCGACCGGATGGCGAAAGGGATACGGAGGACTTGGAGCTATCCTTTCGGAACAACATAAAGCTGCCATTGATTTCATCCGGCACTTCCTTCCTCAAGTTGTTCCGTCGGGCCAGACTGCTGCGATGCCGGACAAGAGACTGATAGCGTCATTGGACACGGAATTTTTTGAGCGGTTCAGAGACATCGTCCCTGAGTTTCCGTCACAGTCCAATAATGTCACAAGAACGTTCGAATTATTGAACGACGCTATCTTCAAGCTTGCTTCCAAAACAGGCAAAGCTGGTTTCTTGTCCGCCAGTGCTCTTAACCTGCCTTTCATCAATTCAAGGAATAAATTCGATATGGCAGGACTGGGCATACCGAGAGTTCCTCTGCATCTAGACGACGAGGCGGAAGATTTGGAATTGTCATTACCGTCGTCTATGTCCGTTCCAACCGCGGTGTTGGAAACGACAATTACGTCTAACAGAGCCAGCTTAGATGCTTTATCATACGCAGACCACCTTACAAAGGCGTTATCACTGCGTCTTCAAGGGAAAGAATTCCAGGATATACAATCCTCATTAAGACTTCTTTCAAGGGCAGTGGCTTATTCCACGTATAACTCCGCCCTTTCAGTGGCAAACCTGGAGTTGGTTAGACGTGACGCAGCCCTAGCTGCATCCACACGAGTGGATAGCAAGGTGAAGAACTCTCTCAGAGTCGCTTCGGTCTCCGGAGAGCTTCTCTTCGATGGCAAGCTTTCTGCTATCTATGATAAAATAACTAAGAAAGCTTCGGATTCTCTGCTTTTTAAATCCGCTTCCAAAAAGTCGGATTCAGCAGATAAGAGTAAGACAAGCACTTCTGGGACAAATACGCCCAAGAGAGGTTCCTATAGAGGTTCCTTTGCGTCCTCTTGGTCTTATTCTAGAGACCGTCAAGGCAGCGACTCACGTGCGGGACGTTCTTCGGGCCGAGACAACCGGTCTGACGTCCCGAGGTCGATGGGACGAGGTGCGGGTCGTGGAGGACGTGGTTTCTCCTCCCGCAGGCCTCGCAGGTCCAGGAGGTGATGGTTGGAACCTCTATCGTGTTCCGGTTGGCGGAAGGTTGTCGAGTTTTACAGAAGAGTGGGCGTCGATTACGGACGACCCTTGGGTGAGAGGGGTGATTTCGGAAGGACTAAGAATATCCTTCAAACGAAAGCCTCCATTAACTTGAAGTGCAAAATGGACTCAACTTCCATCAAATCCGCAGAAAAGAGACGCTCTTTTATCGGAGGTACAGTCTCTTTTGATGAAGAACGCGGTAGAGGTCGTAGAAGACCAGGAATCACCGGGGTTCTACAGCCATCTATTTCTGGTTCCGAAACCAGACGGCTCGTTCCGTCCAGTCATAGATTTGAGCTGGATAAACAAGCTGATCGTCGCTCCGAAGTTCTATATGGAGACGATTCGATCGGTCAGAGCGAGTATTCGGGTGAACGATTATGCTACAAGCATAGATCTCAAAGATGCGTACTTTCACGTCATGGTACATCCGACATTCAGAAAGTATCTACGCTTCGCAGTCCTAGGAGTTGTATATCAATTCCGGGCGATGTGCTTCGGATTGAACCTAGCGCCCTGGGCTTTCACTCGAGTAATGAACTCGGTAATGATGTATTTCCGAGCTCATTCGTCTGCGGTAACGTCGGCCTACCTGGACGACATTCTTCAGAGGTACGGCAACGAGTTAACGCTTCAGAACGATGTGCAGAATCTGCTGCTATTGCTCCGACGTCTCGGTTTTGTTATAAACGAGGAGAAGTCGGATCTGGTGCCGTCCAAGTCATTCACTCATCTGGGAATGAGCTTCGAGACGCACAACAATCTCGTTCGTCTGCCGTTAACCAGAGCGAAGTTAATCAGTTGTTACGCTCGCTATTGTCTTCATGCAGACAAAGTCACAGCGAGGGAGTTCATGAGACTGATAGGTCTGTGTGGAGCCGCTGCGGATCTCATTCTGATAGGGCGGTTGCGCACTCGTCCTCTCCAAATTTCCTTGACTCAGAATTGGAGTGTGAAGATTCATTCGCTCGATATAGACATTCTCTTGTCAGATCAAGTGAAACAAGAGATTCAGACTTGGGCAAACATTCAGTGGTTGACTCAGGGAGTTCCGCTGCAGTTGCCAGATCCAAGTTTTACGATTATGACGGATGCCAGTCAAACAGGTTGGGGTGCAACATTGATCCCAACGGATTCGAGGTGCCAGGGTCTTTGGGATCCACAGTTTCTAAGCAAGCACATAAACATCAAGGAAATGATGTCAATTTGGCTTGCGTTGCGCCATTGGATGGACATTATTCACAAAGCTCATGTCCAAATCCTGTCCGACAATACGACAGTAGTGGCGTATATCCAGAACCAGGGAGGCACTCATTCCGTTCCGTTATTCAATTTAACGGAAAGAATCCTTCTGTTTGCTCTAGAACACCAAATTCTACTTTCGGTCCGTCATATACCGGGTCGTCTGAATATAATAGCAGACTCCCTTTCATGGAAAGGTCGCTTGTTGCCGTCAGAGTGGACTCTCAACAAACAGGTATTCAATCAGATTTGCTACCTATGGGAACGGCCAATGATAGACTTATTTGCGACACATCTCAACAATCAGTTGCAGACGTATGTGTCACCATGTCCGGATCCACGAGCATATGCATTGGACGCTCTATCGATCTCGTGGGACGGAATGATAGGATATGCGTATCCTCCAGCGCCGTTAATACAGCAAGTATTGCTAAAGATAAAACAATCTCAATGCAGGATTCTGTTGGTAGCATCTCTGTCTCCACAGAGACTGTGGATAAATCTACTCAGATGTCTGCTGTGGGACTTACCGCGAAAGCTTCCTCCACGGGAGGATCTTCTTTCGCAGGGGAAATCACGTCAACTACATCACAACCCGCAAGGTCTCAACCTTCACGTTTTTCCATTGTGCGGTCCTTCTTGCATGGCAAGCATTTTACAGGACGAGCAGTGGACGCGATTTCTAACTGTAGGAGGACCTCCTCTTCGCTAAATTATGCGGCTAAGTGGAAGGTCTTTCGTCGTTGGTGTAGGGATCATTCTGTTGATATTTTTGATCCCTCCATACCAGACATTGCAAACTTTCTAGTATACTTGTTTGACGAGATCAAACTGCAGCCTGTTACTATTAAAGGTTATAGGTCTATGTTATCCGATACCTATGCACACCATGATAGTTTACAAATTGGATCTAATGTCTCTTTATCTAAGTTAGTTAGAAACTTTTCGATAAATAGACCTAGAATTCTTAGATTAATTCCTAAATGGAATTTAGCTTGGGTTCTTCTTAAACTGAAAGAAAAGCCATTTGAGCCTCTTGGGACAGTAGATTTCAAATTCTTGTCTTATAAGACAGCTTTTCTCTTAGCTTTCTCCTCTGCTAGAAGAGTCAGTGAGCTTCATGCACTTTCGGTGGATGATTCTCACTATCGTAGTGTCGGGAACACTATTACCTTTACTACTAATGTTGGATTTTTAGCTAAGAATCAGGCTCCTAATAAATACCTGGAACCTATTGTTATTAAGGCTCTTCCGTCTTCGGACGGGCGTAGGCCTTTACTCTGTCCTGTTAGAGCTTTACGTATTTATAAACAAAGATCTCAGTTTATCAGAAAGGGACGGAAACGCTTCTTTCTGTCTCTGATGCCTAATAGAAAGGACATTTCGGTCCATTCTATTGCTAGATGGATTCAATTAACTATCCGTACTGCTTATGATAATATATCTTCTACACAGCAGTCTGTGCTTAAGATTTCGGCTCATGAAGTAAGAGCTCTTTCTACATCTTGGGCTTACGCAAATAGTGTTGCTATTACAGATTTAATGAAGGCTGCTTATTGGTCTCAGCCATCCACATTCACAAATTTTTATCTCAGAAATATTGAGTCCATTTCTGGAGACCTGCATTGTTTAGGTCCGTTATCTGTTGCTCAGAATGTCGTCCACTAAACAGTTGCAACTATAGTTATGCAGGCTTTCTGTTCCGGCAGTGACTCCGTCCTGCTGCCCTCTTCACTCTGGGCTATTTGACCCAGGGCAAGGGGAAGGGGGGGGGGGGGGGAGGGTGTTCCCTTAGGTCACCATGCTTTATAGTGAAAAGCAAGGGGATTCCTCCTCCGGAGTCAGTAATTCTGAGTTGTTACCAGGATGGTTTTAAAGTGTAATATTAATGTTAAAAATTCATTCATGTCTTATTTTTAAAGTGTAGCTCGGTGTGAAACATTTGTATGTGTCAAGTGTCAAACGGGCGTTAATATACAATCCTCGGACACTTTTAGAAGGATATAAAGAGTCTCATTTCTCTGGACTAACTTTATTTATTAGCTTACTTTAAAAATAATTAGTATAAGGAGTTATACTGGATATTAATAGAGAATATGAATGTTATTATGCTCAATTATGAAGGGTATTGTATCTTTCTAATTTAATATAAAATAAGAAAGATACATGTAAAACCTAATACTCCTTTTCTCCTTGAGGGGTTGACTCTATATTATATAGTTGAGCTTATTGGATTTTCCTCTATGTCCTAGGCCCTCCAGCCTTTTTACTATTCAGCTAAGTCTGGGTCATTGGTACAGTATAAAAATGTTAAAAAATTTATAGTAATTTATATATTTTTTATACTTACCAATGACCCAGATGGGGATGGCCCTCCCAGGAGTTGGGAACTCATACCTCCCCGCTGAGTACATAGCGCTGACCAGGCACTGCTTGCAAGAATGGTAATTGGTGCCAATTTCAGGACGTCCTTGACACTGCGCATGCGCAGTAAGGGCAAAGTATGGAGGTCCTTCAGGACATGATTTCTTTTGGTTTTAGATGCAAATTTGGGGGATTGGGGGGCAAAATTTGTGTTTGGCCCTAGAATTTTAAGAGTTAGCACCAGGTAAGTCTGGGTCATTGGTAAGTATAAAAAATATATAAATTACTATAAATTTTTTAACATTCAGCAGCACCTTTTTTTTATTGTTCATTAGTTTTGTGACAGTTTTATTCTCTATTTTTCAGGAAGCCCTTGAAGAATCTGATGATTCAGATGAAGAAGACTTGTGAATAATTTTTAGAAACAAATTTAGACATTGTTATTGCTGTCACAAATTTTCTTCATTTTTGTATGCCATTCATGATGCTGTTCCAAAATTCTGGAAATTTACTTTATTTTACAACTGTTACATTGTGCTGATATGTTCTGTTGAAATCAGTTTATAACATGTAGGTTATGTTGCAAGTGGCCTTCCAGATAGACCCTTTTAAGACTCCTGGCATGTTCTGAAGGCAGTTGAGTTTTACATGAGAGGTATTCAGGGAATGGTTTGGGATTTGGGTTCATGTCAGATTTCAAGTGTAATACTCTTTTACCCCTGTTAATCCTTGACCCAATGCACATGTTATTAAAATTTTATTTTTAGATATATTTTTTAAAAATTCAACAAATCCATATCATGTGACCCATTCATTGGAACAATCTCAACGAGCTCATTCCAATGAGGGGTCAAATGTTATGGTTTGGTGTTGGGTAAAAGTTAAATGGACAACTGGAACTAATGAGCTATGACCAATTAAACAGAACCAACTGAGCTTTGTCCAGTGATGTGTCATTGTTCATTCTTCCACCATAGGATCTAAGTAATGGTGCTCAAGAGAAGGGTACAATACCATGATATTAAATGTTTTGTAAAGTAAACTGGACATATTGCTTGACATGGGTTTTCTGGCTGAGTCGAGCCCTTTGGCAGCTGCAACATTCTTTTCTGTGGCAGTTGGATTGCATTGACTGATTGGTTAGTGGACTTCTGATTGAAATATTGTAGGGATGATTCTGGCTTACATCATCTATCTTGTGTTCTTGAACAATGTGCAGAGTCCCAGTTGTCCAAGTGGGAGTGGGATTGTGTAATGGTCTGTTGTGTGCAGCATGTTGCCTTCAATACATACTTATCCTGTTTTTTTTTTCTGGGTTAGTACAGTGAAGAGTTTGGATACTTGCTGCTGCAGTTCTCAGTAGTTCTCTTCAGGTACTCAAACTTCCTCCACCTGTAAAACCTTAACACGATATTAACCTAGCTATTGAAAGTGTCATTAACTGGTAGTGTGCTGGAAGCCCATATTTGGGCTTTACGAAATACCACAGGTTGTGACTAGAATATCTACACACTGTTAGTGGAGGTTTCATTTTGACCAAGCAAGAATCAGATTTTGTTAACAACACATTGCTCTGTGACATTTGTTTGGATAATACCTATTGGCATTATCCAATCAAATGTAACAGAGCAATATATGATGAAATGAAATCTGTGGTCCAGTAAAATGTAAGGCTACCGGTTAAACCACAGCAAATACCACCAAAAAAAAACAAACAAACAACAAATATTCTTTGGCAAAATCATAGTCATTTAAAATTAAACATTTAACCTGTCATCTCTTATTTGACAAAGCTAATTGACCTCTGTCAAGCAAATTATCATTGCTCAGGTTCTAAAATCGCAGTGTGGGAAAAATATGATCTTTGGCATCTGAATGCAAAAGGTTAAGACATAACCAGAAAATTTGCTGTCATGGATAACCGGCATGATTCCAAGGTGGTCTCTTTTTACAGCAAATGTACTTTGTATTCTGATGTTTCTGTTGGACCAGTAAATAGAAATAAGGGTAAATGTCCATTACTTGGGAGTCTGAGTTTATTTCTCCCATTCTGAGATGGGGAGCGAGGCATACAAAGAGGACAGGTATGGTTCCTCAGCAATCTACAGTTAACATTTCTCATCATCAAAATAGGAGCATAGATATTTTGGCGACAGATTTCATTTCATCATTAATAAAATCTGAAAAAAAATGATTTTGTGTTTTTTAATCTGTGCTTTCTTTAGAGTTGCAGTCTACCACAGGAGTGAAAGATGGATCTATCACAACAAAATTATTGAATAAACTCTCTTTATCAAACAAATTTGCCCCTCTGACTGTGTTCTTTGAAAATATCCTTAAACATTTAAACATTTTTATCCCAACACAAATTGTCCTGTGGCCAAAGTGTCTTTCCACTGCATTGTTTTGATTCCTAATTATGAAAATGTATGGGAGTGCAGTGGCTCAGTAGTTACAGCATTGAACTTCAAACTGAGAGGTCCATAGTTCGATCCCCACCAGGTGTAATGGCATTGCATACTTGGGCAAGGCACTTAATCCAGTTTGCCCACTTGGTGGCACTGTGTACTAAGGTTTAATGCACATCAATGGTGCACCTGTCTTCAACCAATGCTAACACTGCTTGTGTGGAGTTAGTACATTGAATAGTTGAGTAGTCTGACAGTTGCTTGCTATTGCTTGGTGGTTCTCTCTGGGTACTCTGACTTCCTTTACCCATAAAAGTCTGACACGAGGAGATCCTGGCTGTTGAAAGTGTCATTAAACTCCAATAAATAAATGAATGAAAATGTATAGTACAGCTGCCGTGGACTAGTAATAAAACACACGTGGGCAGTGAAGTCTACATGTGTTTACCAGCTGATAAAGCTCATCAGCAAAATTTTAATTAATGAAGCACCGGGTTGTACCTGGTGCTTCATTAATTAATTTTTTGATAATTATTCCTATAATTGATGTTTGGAATCTTATATTGCATCCGTGGAGATATTGCCCATATGGACCATACTGTAGCATGGTTCATTGGCATCAAGAGAAGAGAACTTAGATGCAATGATAACATACATGTATATCACTTAACACTGAAGTCACTGATATCAATTCCATGCAGTTTCCTGAAAATATCTCCTGCATGCAACTGTGGTGCCCTTTTCATTCACATATTTTCTTAACGAAGTAACAAATTTCTACGAGGATTCAACACAAATTTTAGAAAGCTCAAATTGGCTCGATACAATATTTTGGCCGATTGCAACTCCTTCGTTTGAAATAAAAATTTTTTAACCAATCCTTTAAGCCACATTAACACAGTTTGTCAAAGAGATCATGACATCATGACTGATTGCCCACCCTTTGCCCCGAGATATAATTTTTATACCACCCACTTGAAAAGTGGGAGGTATACAGTGTTCACTTTGTCCGTCCGTATGTCCATCCATCCATCCATCCATCCGTAACACTTTAGGGGGGTACACATCTGCTATCTGCAACTCCTCCTAAACCAATGAACGGATTTCATTGAAACTCTCAGACATTCTTTTACATACATTGAAGCAGTGCACCTCCTATTTTCTTTTCAGATATTTTTATTTTTACAGTTTCCCTTCTTGAAAAATGAACTTTGTCAAATTCAATTGACATTCTGTACAGATCTGCTATCCGCAACTCCTCTTAAACCATTGAACAGATTTCATTGAAACTTTCAGACATTCTTTTAAATACATTGCAGATGTGCACCTCCTATTTTCTTTTTAAATATTTTCATATTTACAGTTCCCCATACTCAAAAATGGTCTTTGTCAATTCAGGTTTTAGTAGGGAGGGGTATAGATCTGCTATCTGCCACTCCTCTTAAACCATTGAACAAACTCCATTGGAACTTGCAGACCTTCTTTTACATACATTGAAGATGTGCACCTCTAATTTTTCTTTCAGATGTTTTTATATTTCGATGTCCGTCCGTCCATCCCTTATGCTTTAGGGATGTGCACATCTGCTATCTGCAACTCCTCTTAAACCAGTGAACGGATTCCATTGAAACTCTCAGACATTCTTTACATACATGGAAGATGTGCACCTCCTGTTTTCAGAAATTTTCAGATATTTTCATATTTACAGTTCCACATATTCAAAAATGGTCTTGGTCAATTCAGGTTTTAGTAGGGAGGGGTATAGATCTGCTATCTGCTACTCCTCTTAAACCATTGAACAAACTCCATTGGAACTCTCGGACATTCTTTTACATACACTCAAGATGTGCACCTCCTATTTTTCTTTCAGATATTTTCATATTCTGACATTCGTCGGTCTGTCCGTTATGCTATAGGGATGTTACGTTTTTTTTTGGGGGGGGGGAGGGGGGGGTACACATCTGCTATTCGCAACTCCTCTTAAACCAGTGAACGGATTTCATGGAAACTCTCAGACATTCTTTTACATACATTGAAGATGTGCACATCCAATTTTGTTTTCAGATATTTTCTTTTTTACAGTTTTCCATATTGAAAAATGAACTTTGTCAAATTCAATTGACATTCGCAACTCCTCTTAAACCATCAAACAGATTTCTTTGAACTTTCAGACATTCTTTAACATATATTGAAGATGTGCACCTCCTGTTTTGTTTTCAGATATTTTCATTTTTAGGGTTTTCCATTGTTAAAAATGGGCTTTGTCAATTCAAGCTTGCGTGGGGAGGGCGAGGGGGGGTTGTTGACATTTGCTATCCACAACCTCTTTTAAACTAGTGAATGGATTTCAATGAAACCTTCAAATATTGGTGTCAGTGTTTGTGCTTTCTACATTAAACACACTTTTACTGTTGTAAATGTTTCTTGGTGGGAGTGGGTGGTATCATTTAGTGAGCAGTGCTCAAAGTTTTTCTAGTTTAATCTATCCATCAAGCCACATTAACACAGATTGTCAAAGAGATTATTGTCCATTCATCAAGCCACATTAACACAGTTTGTGATTGTGAAATAGATTATTGTCCGTCTCACGTACCTTCTGTGACATGATTGGTGTTTTAACTGAAGTCTGACCATGTCAAGTTACAAAAGTATCAGCAGCTATCATGGGATATAAAAAATCATATGCATGTAATAAATTGTTTTCTCTCATTGCCACCTTCGGTGCCATCAACAAATAGTACTATCAGCATGGTAAGCCTGCAGTGACATCACAAAGGTGACCAATTTGGGGGGTTGGGGTTTGGGTGGAGTGTGAAGCTGATTTGTACCCATCTGTGGTTGCTCAAGCCCTGTCTGATAAAATATTTCAACTACTTTATCAAGGCATGCCTTGATGATGCAGTTGGAATATTAGTCTGTTGCTTGCATATTTATTTGTGGATCAATAAAATATATATGTGTAGTAGTCGTGACCCAACAGCCTGCATCGGGTACTACAGCCATTGAGTTATATTATTGACTGTGTTTGTGACATAAGTCAAAGAAGCATAATTAGTCTTGTAAATAAGTACATGATTACTAGCAAGAGCAAATTAATATCTGAGACTCCAATCCAGTTGAAAATGTCCAAAGAGTTATTGACTGGGAGGGGTGTCACATCCCCATCCTTTGCCCCTCCTCTGTATGCATGTCCCAGAGACTCACAAATACCAATGGCTCACAAATGATTATGCTGAAAATAACGTGAATGCGAAGCAGGGAAATCCTGTAGTTTTATTCAACACCAAATACAGTATTTTTCTGCTTTTCGTTTCATGTAGATCCTCGTTGGAACCCTGGGAAATAGAGCAGTGCTTTAGTGTGGTCAACAAATTCTGTTTAATTGTAAAATAGGATCTGGTCATCAACATGTTGGGGCGGAAGTCCTCTAAAGTGGGCAGCATATGTATAAAGGATTATATAAACTTGATTTCATGACATGACTTGACTTCATGGCAATGTTGTGGTCATGATACAACCATAGATACTGCAAGTGACCTTAAAGCCTAAAAAAGTTAAAAAATCTGTTTCTCATGCCTTCCCGCATGGTCCTTTTGGATGCTGCATGCTCTCTATTTATAACAATGCAAACTTAAAAAAATAAAAATTAAATGGTTTATTTTTTCTGATATTTTGCCCATTAATAAAATTGATAAATTTGCCCCTTGGGTGCAACAAGGCTTTGCAATGCTTGTGACATTTTCCATGGTACAGTGGAATCCATTTAACAGGATACCTCTTGATTGGATAATCCTGTTAATTGCATATAACTTCCAAACACCAAACCATTTACAATACCTTCAGCACAAATATGACATGTTAATTGCATATAGGTTCTAGAGTAAACTCTCCGTAACCCTTTACCCAACATAATGGCCAAAACCGGCCAGCGCTATTCTAAAAAATCACCAATTAATCTTCCATTATTTTTTTCATTTCTTGTCTCTAAAACATAGGTTATGACCCCTCTTTGGAATGAGCCCATCCAGCTCATTCCAAAGAGGGGTCACAACCTATGTTTTTGAGACAAAAAATGAAAAGAATTATTCAAGAATTTTGTTAGCAAGTGTCGTCTGCTTTTCATGTTAGGTAAAGGGTTAACTGAATAAAAAATCTTGTAATATGATGGAGAATTACTCTGACAACCACAAAATTCCCTGATTATTGACCTGTTTGGCCTCCGTACTTTAAATATGGGCATTTAATTTGTTATATTCCCATGGGAACCCTGGAAAGTGAGGCAGTGCTTGTTTACTGTGCAAACTCAATTTTACTGGTAAAATAGGACCTGGTAACCAATGCTGGGGTGGAAGTCCTCTTAGCAACATGGGTATAAACAACTGGCTGGACTTTACTTCATATCCATGTTGTGGGCACAATTAGCTGTTGTGCATAAACATGTGACCATAAGCACCAATAAATAAATACAGTGGAACCCACTTAATTGGATATCTCTTAACTGAATAACTCTGTTAATTGAATATAATTTCCAAACACAAAACCATTTACCATACCTCCAGTACAAATTAGACCTGTTAATTGAATATAGGTTATAGAGTAAACTCCTCTTAATTGAATAAAAAATCTTGTAACCTGTTGAGAAATTACCCTAACTCTCCCCAGTTTTCCTTTGTTTATAGACCTATTTGGCTTGGTATATCCAATACAGGCATTTAATCTATTATATCTTGTTTGACAGAGCTCAAGCAAGGAGCTCTGTCAAACAAGATACAATAGAATAAATGCTAGGTTTATCTCTAGAACACAGGAAAGTGACACAATCCCTGTTAATTGTATTCTCCTGTTAACTGAATAATTTTCATTGGCAAAGTGACTATTCAATTAACAGGGTTCCACTGTAATATTATCTGTTATATGGGCCTTGTCAAACAAGATATAATAGAATAAATGCCCAGTTTTTCATAAAAATACTGGTAAATGACCAAAACCAAACAACAAGGTTCCCATTGTACCCTTTTGAGACTGCTGTGTAGCCCTTATAGGATGATATATACATGAACATTAGTAACTGTTTCTGCACTTTGCTAAAAATTGAAATCAACCCAAAATAAATCTTCAATTTCCTTCTGAACCTCAACTTACAACCTCTCAATGAAAGGAACTTCTTGAGTTAATAATAAACCATGTTTCCTGTGGGAAGCCCAGGAAGTGTGTGGTGCTTGTTTACTGTGGTAAACTAGTTGTTTTGCTGTTTAACCAGGACCCGATGAGAGCGTGGTGGCTCAGTGATAGACTGTTGGACTTCTATGCTAGAGGTCCCGAGTTAGTTCCCTGTCTGGGACGACCTGCATTGTGTCCTTGGGCAAGGCACTTTATCCGGGCTGCCTACATGGGGGCCTGATGATGCTGTGTACTAAGGCATACTGCACGTCGATGGTGCACATGTCTTCAACCGCTGTAACCCTGCTTGAGCGGAGCTTGAACAGAGTTAGAATGTTGAGGAGCTGACAGTTGCTCGTCGATGCTCGGTGGTTCTCTCTGGGTACTCCAGCTTCCTCCACCCATAAAACTGTAACGGTCACGATTGGCCATTGTGCATAAGTATGTTACCTTAAACACCAATAAATAAATAAATATAAATAACTGGGACCTGATAATCAATGCCTGGGGTTCAAGTCTTCTAAATGAGCAGCATAGGTACAAACAATAGACTTTATCAGCATTCCCCATGTTTGGTCATGTTGGGGTGGACATACGTCACATTTGTTTCCAAAACAAGAATTAGGGAACAAGCAACGGTGGTTACCACAGCATATGTCACTCATTTCCTTTCGTATAACTCAACTCTGCAAAAGACAATGGCACAGGTATTGACAGTAGTTTATGTCGATGCATTTCAAATTTTGAACTTTTTGAACTTTCGAAATGATAGCTCAGTAATGTTATGCAAAGCATTGAAGAGACGCAAGTTGATTCCAACTGTACACAGTCACATTTCAATGTGTTCTCAGCATCAAGTTTTGTTTTCAACTCTGATTTACCATATTATTAATAATATTACTATTGATACTTACTATAAAAGTTAATTTTAACCCTTTACCTAACATGAAAAGCAGACGACACTTGCAAAAAAAAAATCTTGAATAACTATTTTTTTTCATTTTTTGTCTCAAAAACATAGGTTATGACCCCTCGTTGGAACGAGCTCGACGAGCTCATTCCAACGAGGGGTCATAACCTATGTTTTTGAGACAAAAAATGAAAAAATAAAGAAAATTAATTGGAGATTTTTGAGAATAGCGCTGGCCGGTTTCCGTTACGTTGGGTAAAGGGTTAACATAAATGATCAAGTGCATAATTTACCAATATCTATTTATTTGACACTGAATCAAGTTCACGTCTACCATTTTCTGACCAAAATTGTGCAAGTTGATTAACGCTTGTGTGATTTGTTGTGGAAATCACACATCTTTCACGTGACCCAACATCAAAAGCAGACATTTGGAAGAAACGTTTAAATGGGTGAGTGCCAGAAGCCGCAATCTGTGCTTTAAAAAAAATGAGGGTGCCAGTGCAAAAACCAACATTTTCCTCCCTCGTGTTCCATATTCAGGCAACCGCAAATAATATTTTGTTCATTAGGGCACTCTCCAATAATTTGTAATAAAACAAGTTTTGGTGAACATATTCAGACCACCAAAAGTAAACTAGCCCTCAACCAGTTAAGTACCAGAATAATTTTCATTTTTGACTCAAAACCATAGCTTATGACCCCTCTTTCCAGTTATAGTCTACGCTATCTTTTTTAGGCCAAAATTTAAAAAATAATAAAATTTCAATGGTGATTTCGGTGAATAGTGCTGGACAGTTATTGCAATTACATTAGGTAAAGGTTTAAAAGTGCTTTAATTTTCAAACAGAAATTCCTGGACATTGAAAGTCCTTGAAAATTGGACTTTGGGGAAAAGTCACAAATAGTTCTTGAAAACTAGAGTTACATTATTGCTTGGACCTGTTTTGATCAAACGTGGGTACTGACAAGCTGTATATTTGTTTCACTTTTCATCCGTAAATATATTATCATCATTAAGTTTATGTTCAGAGTGTTGTGTCAGAGGCAAACTCTTGTTTCTGAGGCTGAGCTGGAGATGAGTCAAGTTATAGCCCGAGAAGCAAGACAGAGACTCATATACAACATTTTGTACATAAACATAATGGTGATGATAGATTCATCTGAAAATTCTTTACTGTAATAACTTTATTAACACTTTACCTAACAAATCGGTTGCATCCTCCCACATAATTTACAAACTGAGCAGTTAAAAAAGCATTATTTTTCAAAAAAATTTCAACAAAACCATATCACAGGGTTCACATGATATGATTTTGTTGAAAATATTTTTTACAAAAAATAATTAAAATGCATAATTGTTATATCATGTGTGATGTGTAAATGATTAACTAGCATTTTAATTTCAGATTTCATTTTCACACTCATAAAAATGCTGGTCATTTCAGTTGAAAGTGTATGTGGCTCACTTGAGCTTTTGCTATCATATGGGGGTGCAGTGGCGTTGAGGTAACCGGTTCTCATCAGATCATCGAAGTTAAGCAACGTCAAGACCGGTTAGTCCTCGGATGGGTGACTGTCTGAGCGATCGATTCGGACTCCCACGCCTTGTCCTTGGGCAAGGCACTTAAATTCCATTGTCCACATGGGAGCATGATGACACCGTGTACTAAGACGTACTGTATGTCGATGGTGCACATGTCTTCAACCAATCTGACCCTGCCTGTGCTGCAGTGCGGAGTTACGATATTGGAGAGCTGGCAGCTGCTCGTCGTTGCTCGGTGGTTCTCCCCGGGTACTCCGGCTTCCTCCACCCGTAAAACTGTCACGGTCATGATTAGCCATTGTGCATAAATTTGTGACCTCAAAAACACCAATAAATAAATAATAAATTGCAATCATCAGATAAACTTAATGAGGCCGTACATGTGCAACATTACTAAATGACTGAGTGTTGTTCCAGCTTTAATACCTCCAGTAATTCAGACACAAAAGTATAAGAGCAATGTGGTTCCTAATTTAATAATTTAAATAATTAATTATTAATAATTTATGGGCAACATTGGTATAAAAGAGTGGCTGGACTTAACTTTATATCTATGTTGCGGTCACAATTAGCCATTGTGCAGAAATATGTGACTTTAAACACCAGTAAATAAATAAATATAGATTGATGGCAGTGCTGATCATGTGACTAATTACATCACCAATCCATTGCAATGACCTTGAAGTATGGTGATGTCCTCATGTCATATGTTACCTTGACAACATACTATATTTCCACTTTTTTTGCAATGTGACATCACAAATGATATCACATGGTATGACATAACAATATGGTGCCTGCATTGTTCACTACATAGTTCACTATAACAAATATGCACTGTGACTAAAAATAAATAAATATAGATTGATGGCAGTGCTGGTCATGTGACTAATTACATCACCAATCCATTGCAATGACCTTGAAGTATGGTGATGTCCTCATGTCATATGTTACCTTGACAACATACTATATTTCCACTTTTTTTACAATGTGACATCACAAATGATATCACATGGTATGACATAACAATATGGTGCCTACATTGTTCACTACATAGTTCACTATGACAACCAATATGCACTGTGACCATCACATCACTTCCTGTTAATGCCAACTATCCTCCAAAAGGTATCCTCTAAAAGAACATAAATGTGTCATAAGTATTCTCAAACACATGTGTGTGTTTATGTGTTGTTTTTTTAGGTAACATTGTGCACTTGCACATAAGTACATAGAAACATGTGCCTAAGTGCTGCATGTGTTGTGCACACATAATGCAGTGGCACTCAAGCACATTCCATCAACTACCACTCTTACATCCAGTGGAATCCCTTTATAGTATCTGACTATGTGAGTATGTCTGCAGAATCCTTTTTATTCTATGTGCTACATGTGTTATGTGCATGAGTGCACAAGCAAACATTGGCACACTCAGCATGCTTACTGTGGGGACCCAGGACAATGAGCAATTCTTGTTTACTGTGGTAAGCAAGTTCTGCTTTACTGGTAAAATAGGACCTGAAACCACTGCATGGGCTGGAATTCCTCTAAAGAGGGTGGCATGGGTATAAACGATTGGCTAAACTTGACTTCGCTATATTGTGATCATGAGAAGTGACCTTAAAACATGCCTAATTAAGCAAGCTGGTTATTGTGCACATATCTGCTACTGCATGTGCTGCGTTAATTAACTATTCTTTCTGTAATCATTGTGTTGAAGACATTCTTTTTATACTTGATATTTCCGACAGTAGGTTGCCCTACTAGTTGAAAGTGTCATTCAGCCCCAATAAATATATTTAATGTCATGGTCATGCAGACTCAAACCAAAAGAATCTGTCACGTTAGATGCCAGAAAAAAAGTGAAAACCCCCATAAGCCTTTTTCCGACTTTTGCCCTGCACACTGACACACACACACTGAATAAAAATACAGTTTGTTAAGAGATATCGTGATAGTGATATATATTGAGTTCACTCTGATTGTTAGCTTAACTTGACAAAGCCAAGATAAGCTATTGTCATCACCCTTGCGGAAGTCTGGAAGTCTGTGAGTCTGTTCACATTTTCCTTTAGCACAGGCTGCACCCCGTAGTTCTTGTCCTATCGTCACGAAATTTCATATGCAGGTTTGAGGTCATGTCTAGATGAGAACAGCTCCTTTTGGTCATGATCTGTCAACCGTGACGGCTGCCCAAGCCCAAAACCCAAAAACTTTTAGCACAGTCTGTAGGTCGTATTTAATATGGAGGATTTCATTGTAACATGGTAGGGTGATTCCGTATGGTGTCCAGATGAGAACTTCCCCATTTGGTCGCGATCTGTCAACCGTGACGACTGCCCGAGTCCAAAACCAGATAACCTTTATCACAGTTTACAGGTCATATTTATGAGGGAATTTCATTGTAACTTGACTTCATATAATGTTTAGATGAGAACGTCCCCTTTTTGTCGCGATTGGTCAACTGTGGTGGCTACAGGGGCCGAAAGCCCGAAAACCTTTAGCACAGTCTACAGGTCACATTTATGAAGGGATTTCATTGTAACTTGGTAGAATGCTAGATGAGAAGGTCCCCTTTCGCGATCATTCAGCCGTGATGGCTGCCCAAGCCCAAAACCTGAAAACCTTTAGCGTAGTCTATAGGTCGTATTTATGGAGGGATTTCATTGTAACTTGGTAGGTTGCCCCCCCCCCCCCCCCCCCCCCATATAATGTATAGATGATAACGTCCGCTTTTGCTTGTGATTGGTCAATTGTGACGGCTTCAGGGGTCCGAAAACCTTTAGCACAGTCTACAGGTCGTATTTATGGAGGAATTTCATTGTAACTTGGTAGGTTGATTTCATATAATGTCTAGATGAGAACGTCCTCCCTTGGTCGCGATTGGTCAACTGTGACAGATACAGGGGCCCGAAGCTCGAAAACCTTTAGCACAGTCTATTTATGAAGGGATTTCATCGTAACTTGGTAGGATGACTGCAGATAATGCCCAGATGAGAACGTCCCCTTTTGGTCGCGATCATTCAACCACGACGGCTGCCCGAGCCCAAAACCCGAAAAACTTTAGCACAAACTACAGGTTATATTTATGAAGGGATTTCATTGTAACTTGGTAGGATGACTCAGTATAATGTCTAGATGAGGACATCCCCGTTTGGTAGCGATCGGTCAACCGTGATGGCTACACATGCCCGAAGCCCAAAAGCCTTGAGTACAGTCTACAATCCGTATTTATGAAGGGATTTCATTGTAACTTGATAGGATGACTCGTTTTGGAATAATTTCACTGTAACTTGGTAACTTTCATTGACATACATTAACTGTGAGGGCCACATACATTAACCCACACCTCAATTCTTGAGTACAGTCTACATCTCATATTATTTTCATCAAAAACAGAGCATACAGGGAACAGAAATTAACATATTCCCAATTATCACAATTCTTGTCTTATTTCATAATCCTTTCATAAACATTGGACATTATCCTTTTCATCAAACTCAACACACAGACAAGTTAAGCTAGTGTCATTGACACTTTCATTTAGAATATTATCACTTTGGCATGTTTCACGAGATACAATTTCGATACAAAAGACTAATTTGCTATTATTACATTTCATTAACAATTGATACGTTATATCCCATTTAATTTCAATTGTTCCAAACTTAGCATGTTTCTTCATTCGTTGTGTAATGGCAAGACTGTCTCGTAGTAGTTATCAGTAAATTAACTCTATTCACTGTTTCCTTCTATCGTTTGTTTAAGTAAGCCCTGTTCAATAAGATAATATGTGGTGAAAGCATACTTCAGTCTTTTTTCATCATCGTATTGATCAGACCGAGGTATTCCATTCGTCGGACGCTCACTGGACTCCCCGTTAGCACCACAAATTAATCAGCCTGAATGATTCTACCACAGAAGCTATCTGACATGTTAACATGTCTGAATGTGGGTAACACCAGAAACTGGACCATCCATGTTTCTGGTGATACCTGCCAGGTGATATTGGATTTTCCAATCCCACCTGGAATGGCTTCAGCAAGGAGACAAAAGAAGCCAGCAGCCAGACCATCGGCCCCTCTGGGGAGTGGTAGTACCTTACCCCAATCGGGCTCTGGTCCACACCAATAGGACCACAAAAAGGCCAAGTGCAAGAGGAAGAAAAAAAGCCCATCCACTAAGCGCCTTGAGGCCTGGAGGAGAAAGCCGCAAAGAGAAGGAAGAGGAAATGGAAGTCCACTCCCCAATCCAGACGAAAAAAACAGACACCACCCAGTCATCAAATGCCTCCAGTTCCATCTCAAGCTTGGACCCTCCACGCTGAGATGGAACATGATGAAGAACTAAGCAACCTCGCCCACGAACTGGAACAACAGATCGTGGGCACAGAAGAGTCAACAGATAGCTCTCCCACGGCCACCCAGCCAATCACAATCTCACTCTAGAAAGAAACCATGCGTAGATTAGAAAGTGAGTTCCAAGAAACCAAAGATTCCTTTGATAATCAAGTGGCAGACCTATTAAAAGAGAAAGACGAACTGCTTTCCCAATTCGCCAATCTCAAACAACATCAAAATACGGCACCACGGTCCTCACCTTCAAACGTTAAGAAATCCCCACCTCCCACCTCCACCTCCACCACCAAAGAAGAAACGGAAGAAACAAAAAGAGGTAGCAATCAAGCCCATCCGAGCAGCCACCAGTCCACTACGGACAGTACGCGTTCGTGCCATCACTCATCCACTTATGGGATGCACGTCGCATCCCCAAGTGCAGATTCTTTCTCGTCGTACTTCAGTCTAAATTTAGCGAACTTGAAGTGACATGACTCATTTGTTGTGCTGCACATATAACATTGATCACAAGGGTTCAGTTATAGTTCGTATTTCCAAACATTACTCTGATTCAAATTATTGGGAAATCCTAGAAGCTATTGCTGTAATATTGTTTGGATATCGAACAAGTCCAGTTGTTAAATGTTCATTGCTGTAAGACATTTGGAATACCAGATTCACTATTAAATTGTTATCATCTTTAATTTGTCTCTGAGTCATCAGTTGAACACCAGAACTACACAACGGCTACCAACAGTTATTTCCCACTGTTATATTTTGTGGAGAATCAGGTAATACGGTGACTTTTTAGCTTACTCTGAGATATTGGAACAACATTTCGGAGTCAAAAATGTGCAGGGTTCCCCTAAGCATCATGAAACATGCCTTGGTGATAATATGTTTGTATCAAGTTTGCAAAGACAGTCTTGCAGTCATTGTGGAAAGAAAAGTTAACCAACACATAAGCGTGCCTTTGCTCGGTAGAAAATTTGTGCAAAGTATATAGACAATCTTTAAGGTTCTTGCAAACCTTCAAATTTCAGTACTTTAATGAGGAAAATAGACTTATCTTATAAATATCACTAGAATATGTTGATAATATACTGTGTACGAAGTTAAACTACTTTATAAATTGATAAACTGATTTTTTATTTAGTGTACAGTAGTCATCAGTAAATAGATACACCGTTATAATGGTTGTCTGTGAGAAAATATTTAGTACTGTTGTACCATGGTGGATAACTGTGTAAACTGACAGAGTGTGACGCTTAGGTCAATCTGGTTGGATTTACTAAGACTTGGCCGAGGGTAAAGGGCTGGCTAGAGATAGCTTAGATAAACTGGAATGCACCTGGAATAGACAGTAGTAGCTTGTGACAAGACAGGATTTGAATGTGAAACTGTTCCAAGTGAAAGGTCTTCCGAACTAACAAAATACTCCACAACCATTAATGAATAAATTTCCGAATTATCAACGTTTCCCTTTTGTGACAAACTACAGGTCACATAAGGGTGGGCCGAATTTATTATTGTGTGTACAGTTGAATAAATAATTGAACTGAATGCACCTGGGGTAGACAGTAGTAGCTAGTGACAAGACAGGATTTGAATGTGAAACTGTTCCAAGTGAAAGGTCTTCCGATCTACCAGAATACTCCACTTCCATTAATTAATTAATTAATTTATTTGTTGGGTTTAACGACACTTTCGACAGTCAGGTCATCTCTTGTTGGAGAGTTTTACGAATGGAGGAAGGGAATAGGGTTGATTTGGCCTTTTGTCAATTCGGCCACGAGTCAGTTGGATTTGGGTCGATTCGATCTGAGTCATCTCGCCCTCCATTTTTATGAGACTGGAAACAAATAATAATAATTGACATTTTCTCTGATATGCTTCTTTACTTGTGAGAATATCGTTCATTAAAAAATACCAAGATAGGAATGAGAAACGAGAATTCTTTTAAGAATTCGAGCCAACGAAAGTTCGTTTCGGTAATTTTCGAGTCTTTTCCAATTGTGAGATTTACTCCCATTAAGTGGAATATATCCTCGGGAACACACACCTGTCCTATTATAAGACATCCAGGTTCATTTCATCCCCGACACTTTACATCCAGGTTCATTTCATCCTCGCCACATCACATGGACATTCGCATCTCTGACTTCAGAGTGTGGAGACACATTGATTGATCGCTCGCTCTGGCTACTTTCTCTGGGAAGTGATGCAGTGCCTTTCACTGCGGTAAACAGGCTCTGTTTTACTGGTAAAATAGGACCCAGTCACCAATGCTTGGGAGGTACAAACCCTCTCTAAAATGGGCAACATGGCTTATTAACGCTCACCCCTGGCCTTGAGTTGATACTCATGTTGTGGTCATGATTAGCAGTTGTGCAAAAATGTGTGCCCTTAAACACCAATAAATGAATAAA
This sequence comes from Pictodentalium vernedei, assembly GCA_031216915.1. Lineage (NCBI taxonomy): Eukaryota > Metazoa > Mollusca > Scaphopoda > Dentaliida > Dentaliidae > Pictodentalium > Pictodentalium vernedei. The sequence goes on from CM062292.1 coordinate 335,905,252, forward strand.
TAAAGGCAAATTTGGACAACACAGTACAATGAAAAAAAACATACCAAATCTGGGCGGCTCGTGTCCTCTCACCTGGACCCTCCATGTGAAGGGCAAGAGAGTCCACATGACTTTGGAATATGAAACGTGTGACACTACTCCACCACCCTCGGGGAGAAATGATACTTTTAGTCTAAGGACCCCCTCTCGCATTGGACCTCACCCAAGGGGGTCTGCACTAATAGAGAAATGAAAGATGAGTCCATCCACCAAGTGTAGGGACGCCAGGCGCCTGCAGGAGAATGGAGAAAATGCTGAGGAAAGGGAAGAGGCAGGAAGAACTGAAAACAATCACCAATCATTTTGCCTTTTTAAGGTTTCTAGACAACTCGTACCCACGGCAACTCGTACCAGTCAAGTCGTACCCAAAATTGGACGACTCGTACCCATTTTCAGCTGGACAGCTCGTACCCACAATTGGACAACTCGTACCCAAGGCTGGACAACTCGTACCCATGGCTGGTCAACTTGTACTTGGTGTTTAATTGTATGGGCGAAGGCAGTTAATGGCCTAAGAACTATAGAAGCTGGGTTTTTGCTTTTGTTTGATCCGTTTAAGGTGCCATAATAGTAATGGAAATCAGTTTACTTTGAAATTCCTTCGTCAGATATACCATGAATATGAATGAAATATACACAAACTTTACGTCTAATGACGGCTGTGATACACAGAACAGGAAACATATATTCATTAACCGTACTTTGTTGATAGCAGGCACCAGTGTTCCTGGAAGTCTACAATCGTATTCGTACGAGAACTGGGGTGAATGACACCCCCCCCCCCCCCCCCAACTCCGACACCCATTTTCTGCTCTTTAATATTGGGAAATAGAGTACTGGAAAAAACTAAAAGGCATTGCATCTAGGCCTAGGCTCTGCAAATTATCAGGGTGAAAACCATAGCCTTCGTCGCATTAACTCTTGCCTTTCCTAATTAATAAGCCCACTCTCCACCTTTAGATTATTTTTCGCGTGGCAAAGTAACATCACTGATGTTCATTTAAAAAAATCCAAGTAAAAAGCTTTAATACATCTTTCTCTAATAGTCTCTATGAGTACACCAGCTCGCATCAACCGATTTCTGTCGGAAATTTTATGGTCAACACCGCCACACCTTAAAACTCGACAGTCATTTAATTTAGACTTACCCGGCAGTGACAGGTGTGAGATCATGAAGAATTATTTTCTATCATCTATTACCTTATGGTCGATTGGTGTTTAATTTTCTTCTAATTATCTGTGCATATTATTATCGCCAATTAAGTTAATCTTCCAGTTGGGATGTGTGTTTTTCTAACAATTATCTCCCATGACAATCATGAAAATTGAATGATAATTAGCATTTTTGTAAGGTTTGCAATTAGACTATAAAAGTAAATCTCTCTCTCTCTCTCTCTCTCTCTCTCTCTCTCTCTCTCTCTCTCTCTCTCTCTCTTTATAGGCACCTGACTCTCGTGCCTCGACCGATCGAAACAAAAATTGGCACAGATGTACATAGATGTAATTTGACCTTTGACCAGGAAAGGGACATCTGATGGGCCCCGATCGCGTCCGACATCGCGTTAATCCTTCACCAAAGATTACCCGATTTTTTGTTGGGGGTGGGGGTGGGGTGGGGAGGGGTCGTCTCCCATATCTACACCACTGTATTAATATATAATTTAAATATTTGCTCTCTTGATGAAATGTTCATACCGGCGAAATTGACTTTCGGCGAAGTCTGTTCAGACTGTTCTGCTGAGATAAATGCTAAAAATGGAAAGTTTTTGCCTTTATGCACACCCATTGAAAGCAGACACTCATCTTCTCAAGTCCTTGAGCCAATATTCTCCTTCGCCCATACGATTAAAGACCAGGTACATGTTGACCAACTGTGGGTACCAGTTGTCCAACCTTGGGTACGAGTTGTCCAACTGTGGGTACGAGTTGTCCAGCCGAAAATGGGTACGAGTCGTCCAATTTTGGGTACGACTTGACTGGTACGAGTTGCCGTGGGTATGAGTTGTCCTGATACCCTTTTTAAGATCTGTTTGTGCGTATCAGAACAATCGTGCCCAAGTCAACTCGTACCAGTCAAGTTGTACCCAAAGTTGGACGACTCTTACCCATTTTTTGTCTGGACAACTCGTACCCACGATCGGACAACCCGTATCCACAGCTAGACAACTCGTACCTGATATTATTTACAAGGAGTGTGGGTGGGGGTGGGAGATGGTAACAAAAATAACAGACCAATGGTTCAATGATATTGCTTACATGGACGAGGGGCTGGTAATGACGGAAAAATAACAGAACAATGGTTAAATTCCATACGATATTTATTAATTTGTACTCAGAGCACAGAGACGAACAAACAAAACGCACTATTAAGTGATCTTGTCTAACTATTTTCACTGATCACGGGTGTCTAATGTTAACAAGTAATTAGAGGACGGAGAACGAAAAAACAAAAACTAAAAACACTGTTAATTGAACTTGTCAATTACATTGCGCATGGATATCTAACACTCACAATAGTAAGGAAACATTCTGAAGTACGTAATTCGAATATTGGAAAAAATGCGACATGCTTGCAGCGCTTCGTTACTATTGTAAGTATCATTACATATAGATATTTGATGATACTCACAATAGTAAGGAAACGTTGAGAAGTACTTAATTCGAAATTTAGAGGAAAATGTGACATGCTTCTAACGCTTCGTTACTATTGTAAGTATCATTAGATACGGATATTTAATGATATTCACAATAGTTTGGAAACGTTGTGAAATAATACAATAGCTGACAAATACTTAATTAAAAAAACAACATTCTCCAGGGAAGGCGTAACGATTTTCAAAGTGTGGAGTGGGGGTGGGGGGTGGGGGGGGGGGGGGGTGGCTGGATCGGGCGATGGATGGTCGTCGGTATGAAAATTTTAAATTCCAGGGTCCCAAAACCCCCATTTCCATGCATCTGAGTGGATATTTTGAGATTTTTCAGGAGATGTATTTGAAAGATTTCACACTTATAGAGCGGTTAAAAAAAGTCGGTAAAGCATACAGGTGAGGTCTATTTATCCACTTTGGTCGTAACGACCAAAGCTGATAAATAGACCCCACCTGTGTGCTTTACCAGACATTTACAGCAATTATATATATACTGTCTGTGGATTATCTTGTCTGGGTGGATTTGGTACTTGTATGTCTGTAAGATTACGATCTATTTCAGTTAACCGATTTGTTAACAAACTGTATAAATTTTAGCGTTTGCTGCCACTTACTGCAAAAAATGATCCGAAATCCATCGAAACTGAACCAGTACAAGACAAACATACCTGGCGAAAATATGGGGGAGGCTCTGTGTCCGCCCCTTGTTTCACCAATCTTTGGTGTGTTAAAATCTATGCATACAAAAATCATGACCCGGCAAAAAAGTGGAGGGGCTGAAAGCCGACCCTCCCCCTCCCAGCCCCCCCCCCCCCCCCCCCCCCCAACGGTTCCGCCGCTCCTATTCTCGCAACGCATCGATATTATTGTAAGTATCATTAGATGCGGATATCTAATGATACTGACAATGGAAGGAAACGTTGTGAAATAATACAATAGTAGAGAAATACGCACACTCTTTTTATACACAAATATAAGATTTTAAAAGTGTGACTGTTCACATGGTCTATTTAAAACTGAGCACTCTTTTAAAAGTCGCCCTGTTATAATCTCCCTCATTTCAAAAGCTTCCCACAACTGGTGGACTCTGTTGAATTCCCCAATATTTTTGTTGATATTCACACAATTTCCAATCTGATACCAATTTACATTGCAAACGAACATAGTTTGCTTCCTTGTGTAATAAAGGAGCCAGTATATATACAGGTACATTTCTATTAGTGGCCCGCCCGTTTATGCGGTTATGCCAACCCTCAACGTCAATATTGCTACGTACCCATCCCTCGCTCCATTAATAGCAACAATCACACAACTGTCATAAAATACAATAACGGATTTCTATCTCCCTCTCTAATAAAGATATGGAGGGGAGGAGTGGAGTCAGTGCGGGTTGCCTCGTGAGTCTGTGATGACTGCCTCGCAACTCTGCGTGTGGGGAGTTAGCTATGAAGAACCCCACTCCTCGCCCTATCAATAGCCACAGTCACAATATACAATAGTGGATTTCTATCTCTCTCTCTACCTGTAACGTTTCTAACTGACACTCTCAAATTTTCTTGAACCTCTCAAACCAAGATGACACCAGAAAAAAGTAGAAGCGCAGAATGGATTGGAACAAGCTTTTGGTTAACATACACAAAAAACCAAACATCAAGCAAGGATTGAAACAAGCTTACATGGCTGCGACCAGTGTGCATTTTAAATAAAAAAAACATATGAATAAAGATCATAACAGCCCTTTTAAGGGCTTTTGGGTGTATGTCTGTGAGTGTGATTTCGCTTTTTTCCCCACCACCCCGTCATCTATTCTCCCTGAAGGCAGATCAGATGGCCAAGGTTCAGCATCCATTCTCCCTAAAAGGCTGACGGATGACTCCCAGCTTTCAAAACCACATCTTGGTGGATTTTTTGTGCTTTTTATAACTGTTATGGATAATATATAATGTACCACATTAAGATTAATGGCCATCCCCTCCGACTGCCGTGAATTTATAAGCAAATAAAGTTTTCCGGGTCGCAAGGGATTACAAACACCCGCGATGTGTGCCTTCGGCACGCTGAAACTTTTCATTCATTCATTCAAATTAATCGTGATTTAAAAAAAAATAATGATGGCAGTTCCATTGGTCCGTTATTTTGTGTTACCGGGTACTATCCAGCCTTCGCCTTGTAAATAATATCAGGTACGAGTTGTCCAGCTGTTGGTACGAGCTGCAATAATGGATACTGTTGGGAGTTGTACAGACAAAAATGGGTACGAGTCGTCCAATTGTGGTTACGACTTGACTGGGACAAGTTGCTGTGGGTATGATTGTCTAGAAACCGTTTGAGAAATCTGTTCCTCGTGAACGATACAGGCATCGGCGTGTCTGCCCATTCCACTATTTCATTGTCTTCCAGGCACAGATAATTACCTTCAGTTTGAAGCAAATTTTACCCCAGATTCACTCGCAGAGCACTGGATTTTTCAAAGTTGTCCCGGGGAGGACCCCCATGAAATTCAAGACACAACAGAAGCTACAAAGGACGCAATACGGCTCTCGAAAGAATACAGGGAGTCTAGGGAAAATAGAGACAGCAAGAAAGAGAAAACGAAACCATCCTGAAGAGATCATTATGCCTCAATTCTCACCGGCCACCACTAAAGTCAGAAAAAAAGAAAGAAATAAAAGAAATCCAGCGTTCGATAGGACATCGCCATCTTCCGATACCTCCTCCACTCTTTCCACGCCCGGATAGGTAAAAAATATGTAGTATACTGTTAAGGGGGGGGGGGGGGGGCGATAGAGGTTCGTGCACGGCGTCCCTGCACGCCAAACGCGCAGGAAACCGTTTGGTTCGTTCAACCACATGCCATCCATCATGGAAACCTAGATGGCGACCTTCAGTAAACAAAATGAACGATAGAAATACGTCACCCGGACAATATGCGCAGCGCATGTGCACTGACGATCCTATCACACCGCCACTCGGGCGCACTACCATGACAACCCATATGACGTAACTGGGACACTTCACTTTAACATCACATGAGATTCAGCGGGGAGGGGGGGGGGGGGCATACACACTACTATTCGTGAGAGAAAAGTGGACGGGAGCGGGAAACCGGAGGAAAGTCAACCTTGCAATTGAGGAGATTGAGAAAGTGCATATGGGGATATTATAAAATAGTTTGTGTCGGAACGGAATGCTTTGGAAGAGGAAGGGGGGGGGGGTGTATGGGTTGACCCGTTCGGATGTGAGTTGATATAGGCTTCCTCATTAAGCGACTATGCAATCAGAGTATGACTGAAGTAGTAGTATTTAATTACCAATTATGTGTTTACTTTGGCTATTGATGCTGTAATTGATCGAAACCCAACCTAGCCGAATATACTCTATATGAGAATGATTCATAGAGCTGGTTGAATTTTACTGAAGAAGAGTTTCCACAAATATATTGTAATAAAATAATCACGAACGATATCAACTGCTAGGACAAAAGGAAATTATATCTTTACCTCATGATTCGGAGCTTGCCTGTCTTCTGGTGTAAAAAAAGAGCCATTTGAATTTTTGCTTCTCAAAGTCGGTCCCTAACGAGGTGACTCTGACATTTGAAAGAACGAATTCGATTGTTGTAGTTGGTCCGGTTTTAAATTTGAGAACACTTCATAATCCAAGTTTTCTTGTCCCAGGCCGAGTTGTCCGAGGCCGACTTGTCACGAGAAGAAGGTCCTGAGGTGAAGTTGTCCCGTTCCCCCAAAACACACACCTCTGATGGAACAAGTGAAACATAGGACTCCTGGTTCAATTTTCGTCAACAGAAATAAAAGCAATGATTGTCAATTTGTTTAAAAGAATTTCCGCTTGGTTTTCCTACTGGTACTACCAGTATTTGATACTCACTTGTGTGTCAATGTTGGAACCAATTGAGAGAAGGATTTTTAGTATCCTTTGTTACAAATTTTTAGTGATATTCAGTTCAGAAAAAGACTAAGCCTGAGGTGTATCGCTGCTCTTGAGCGGTGGCCGGTGCTACTAAATAACGAACATAAACGAACACAAACGAAAACAAGTAAAAAATGGCAAAATACAGGCTAATAAGATTTTTTAAATGGGTAGAGGATGTGTGTACGGGTATGTTTTACTAATGTGCGAAATTTTATCCACTTTTGATGAGTATTTTGGTCATAAAAAGGTATCGAATAACTGCGTGGTATTATTCGATGGGATAATTGGAATGAGGGTACATGAGTAAGGAATTTGAGATACAAATGAATACTTACATTATAACAATACAAGGACAAACACCGACAACAACATCAAATTGAATAAAACACGTCTTGATATCTTCGATTCTGGAATGGTTCTGGTTTCTATACGGGTTCACTCTGGACATCCTATAACCGGCCAATCATATTCGTCATTCGAGAGCAGAGTCACCTGGCGGCATCATAATAGATTGAGGATTGCCAAATTTCACCACACTCCTTCCTGTTTTATTAAAGTGAAGTTGAGGTTATCATTGATATTAACCCGCAATACACGGGTAGATTCACTGCTTCCGCAACACACGGAAATCTTTATACATGTACACTTTTGATAGGCAGATAATTTCTGCCACTAACCCGCAATACACAGGTGAAATTCACACTGATCTGCAGTACACGGATGTATTATGTAGTCAACCTGCAATAAACAGGTAAGTTTCATGGAAGACGGTGATAAGAGTTTGTATAAATATTCTTTTAGATAATAAACCAAAAACAGCCTACAAACTCCTTCTCCCATCAAAAATGAAACTGGTCTACATATACATGTAATATAAATGCTGAGCATTCTCCACCGTGGCTTTTAGTAAATCTTCTACAGGAACTCCTCGAGCTCGCGCCACGTGCACAGCGACATCCGCAATGAACCTCGGCTTCAAGGTAAGATCCCTCGGTTCGACGCTCCATTCGAAATAGGGAGAATCAGTTTCGAGTAATATCTTGTCATTTGGAATCATTTTTAGTGCAGATTTTTTGATCAGCGTCGAACCGAGTAACCCCACCAGTGAACCCAAAGAAACAGTTGGGAAATGACCGCTCCCATCTCCGGAATTGATATGGTGCCCCAGAAAAACAGTGAAGATGAATTTTCTGGGCTGGGGCACAATATGTTCTGACCAGCTCCAAAGCATTAAAACTTACATCCGCTGCAATATTATCGCCAACTGGTCCCCTGATGTGCAGAAAGAGTGGTTTGTCAATCCTGGACAATGTGCAAGCAACTGTCTCAGTTTATCCTCTTGTAGACACCACGTCTCAACAGGCTCTGTCCTGTCCAACCCAATCTCCCCGAAAGCTGCCACTTCAGGCTGCGACACAAGCTCAGCCAACTGCTGAAATCGATCAGATGTCAGCAGGCCAATTCGCTTAGGATGAGCTCCTACCGCTACCCTCCATCACAAACTCCCAGAAACAGAAACTGGGTATTCATCCGGATCACAATATACATCCACACCACCCAGGACATTCACCTCCAAACCTGGTCGAAATGATGGACAATACGCCATCACTTCCTCAATGGAGGCACGTGAAGATTTTCCCCACAGAGCTTTCCTGTTTCTGCCAAGATGAAAATGGCTGACAATGGCATCAAATATCTTTACTGATTCCGGTACAGTTTGATGCATCTGTTCAATTGGTGGTGGTGGAAATGGTGGACACAATAATGGAGGAGTTGTCAGTGATGTCTGTCCAAACATGAATGGTGGCGAGAAGAAAACTGGTGGAAAACCAGGTGGTGGCATAACTGATGATACTTTGATATTAGTAGTTTCTGCTTCCACCAGTCTGACTGCCTTATCACCCTTGTCAATGGCCTTAATTTTCAAGGGTGAACATTTGAATTTCTCTGAAGGCTCCTCCCTTGACTTTGAGGCTGAAGTCTCCACCATCTGCTCGTTTCTCCTTTTTCTCTGCTGCCGGCGTTCAATCCATGCATCATGACCCACAGCTCCTTCACCAATCTTTCTAAATTCCTCTCGCTGCTGATGGGTCATATGGTTTAACAAACATGCTATAATTCTATAATGAATTAAAACAGCCGGTGAGTTAGGCAGATGAAGACTGAATGTTTTTGGCCGTTTCCAGTTATTATCTTTACATAACTCCACCATATTCTTTTCCATTGTCGGGTCAATTCGGCATTCTGCAGGAATATCTCGGGAGCTAATCATCTGGAGCAATTCGTCCAGACTTTCAGATCCCAAGATGTTGTTGGCCAGTTGTTGCAGCAGCTGTACCTGTTGATCCCTCTGTTTTCTGTCTGGGATCACACCATCATTTTCACCATGTAGGGCTGTGGGTAGATGGTTTATAATTAAATGCCTTCTCATTTTCTTTGATTTCAGTTCACAACCCTGAATTGGACATGATCCCACTGCCCCAGGTGTTGGCAGTGTTGTTTTAACTTCCAGGGTTTTTTGTTGTGGATAGGCTTTTACCTGACGTTGATATTTTCTGCCAGGTTTGAACTGTTCAGCCATTTTTCTCTTTTTTCCAACAGTAACCTCCTCTGTTGAACTGAAATAACCAGAAACATAAGGTTTAGCTTGTTTTGGCCCCCAAGTTTGAAATATACCTCTACCAATATTAAATTCTGGCACGTCATCATGATCTTCAGTACCAGTTACTTGAGGACCACTCATCGGATCAACACGACCCGACTGATACACAGGCTCCTTAACATTCATTATCGGCCCTTCATGAACCGACTTTGTCATTGGTTCACCCCTTTCTTCCCTCAGTTCAGCACGAACTGATGGAACTTTGGGTTCACCATCCACAGACTCATCAACATTAATTATCGGTTCCACACAAACCGACTTTACTACTGATTTACCTAGTCCCTCCTTCAGTTCGGTACGAACTGACGGAGCTTTGGGTTCACCTGAAATGGAAGCCACTGCAACTGCTTCTTCCACTTCCCTCCTGACAGACTTACCATCTATTTCTTCATACACATATTTTTTAATGCCAGGAACTTTACCAAATCTGACATCCCTAACCATACCACTCCTTTGGTTATCTACAGTGGCTGGTCTTTTTAATTGTGCTTGGGATGAAGATATATCAGATTTAGATTGGCTTTGCTTCGTAATGATCTTATCTGATATTTTTCTTTCGGGTCCTTTGTGTCGATCCGACACGGATCGACTTGTTGGCCCTGGTTTTGTATGAATTAGGGCCGAGGTAGTAGCTATTTGACCTCAACCCCTACCTCTCACAGGTCTATGTTGAAATTCACCTGAGGGTCATTTTTGTTGATCCGACACGGATCGACTTCTAGACCCTGATGGTTTTGAAATATTTTTACCTGAGGGTCTTTTTTGTTGATCCGACACGGATCGACTTATAGACCCTGGTGGTTTTGAGAGAGAGGCTGAGGCTGTGGTATGCCTCGCTCTTTCAACCTTGGACTTACCTGACTTTTCTTTTCCCAAAGTGGTCAAAGGAGGAAATTCAACATTATACGTTTTTGAGGCACTAGATCGATCCATCACAAATCGAAGAGCCTCAGAATATGACTTTGACCTAGTCCCCTCCATAGGTGGCAGATTTTGGTCGACCCAATGCGAGTCAAAATACTGATGAGCCACCTGTCTGGCAAGATTGACCCACTCCTTGACATCTCTTTGCACCGCAATGGAATATTGTGCTCGTATAACCCCTTCCTTGAGGTGCAAATCTAAATTATAAGGGCTTAGATCGGTTAACAGACAATTCGCCTGAACCAATACCCGATTGTTTGTCAGGTTAAGATAGTTATCCAAGACTTCTATCTCTTTACGGCGCGAGTCCTTCCACCCCCTCTTTGGACTCTCATTCTCTGACTCCATCTCTTTTTCTGCAAAGATAAAGAATACTAGTTGTCCGTTAAACATTCTGGACAGTAGTATTCATCTATATTTGAAGCTCCTGAGGCATTTATTTGTACACATTTAACATGGAACCATTCTAAACACTCATCACATTGAATCATGAACTCACCACGGTATGGTTGTTGGCATAGACAGAAGAGTTGTTGATCAGAATTCTCGTCTAAATAATCAGGGTTATCAAATAAATGTTTCTGTAATTTGAGCACCCATTTTGGCAAATGTCTGTCTTTACAAAGTTGAATTTTATCATGATTCACTGTTAATACTGAATTTCTAAATTTGATTTTATACAAAGAAGGTGTGATTACTTTTAAAATGATTCCTGGTCCCTTCCATGAAGGGTTTAGTTTCCTACTTTTTCCCTTTGGGGCGCCGAATTCAGCATATAAATGAGATCACCGACTTTGTATACATGAATTAATACTTTCAAGTCATAATCCCTTTTCATTCGTTCTTGTGATGACTTTAGAACTGATCTAGCGACCTCATGTGATAATTTTATCGTTGACTCAAGGTTTCTAACATATTCATGTATCGATGTTTCAGACTCCACAGATTTGTGTGGGAACATTAAATCGACCGGGTGTTTTATTTCACATCCCAACATCAACCTGTTTGGAGTATAGCCGGTGTGTTTGTTAACTGAGGACCGCAATGCCCCAGCTATCTGAGGTAGATATATGTCCCAAGAATGTTGGGATTTATCAATGAAACATCGGACTGCATCCATCAATGTCCGATTAAATCTTTCAACTTGCCCATTAGCCGATGGTCTATAGGGTGTTGTTCGGGCCTTATGTATTTTTAATAAATCACATATGGATACAAAAAAGTGCACTTTCAAAGTTCCGTCCTTGATCGGTAAAAATTTGAAATGGGTAGCCAAATCTACTAAAAAACTCATTAATCGCTGCATGAGCAGTGACTTCAGCAGTTTGTGATGGCAAGGGTATACATTCAACCCATTTAGTAAATTGGTCCACCATCATAAGGATATACTCATTACCTTTGTTGGTTTTAGGTAATGGACCAAGGAAATCTAAATGAACTCTTTCCGGGGCGCCTGCTTGATACTGACAAAAACTGAATTTAGGTTTAAGTGATGGTTTCTTACTTTGGTTGCATGTTTTACAAGATGCCACAAAATTTTCAATATGTTTTGACATGCTGTGCCAATAAAAGTTATCTTTTACTCGATTTCATGTTCGAACAATTCCCTGATGGCCTGAGGAAGGAATGTCATGACACAAAGATAATACTTCTTCCTGAAATTGACAAGGAACCACTAGAACTTTTTTAGAATTTTCTTTTGTTTTCCAGATAACATGATTTTCGAGAATGAATCGAGATCTGTTGATCCAGAAATATTTAGCACTTGGACTGGCCAAAAATAAAGAAGCTTCAATCGGTTCGACAGAAGATTCTAACCAATCCGATAAAATTGTTAAATTTGGATCATATTTCTGAGCCTCAGCGATTTCCTCCAGGCTGTAACTTTGAAGAATATCACTACAAGCACTAACAGTTTGGCAAAATATTTCTGGCTCATTATTCATTTTTATAATGTCTGCAGATGTACTAAACCAATCACCATCATTAGCAAGACCCATCTCAAATTCAGTTTTATGGCCTCCTGGATCCCAGGGTAAAGCCAATCCTGTTGGAAAATTATCAAGGAAGGTGTCTAACTCTGATTTACTACTAGTTTTTTCAGTAACCTTGCCCAACTTGGGCATTGCTACTGACATATCAAAAGCCTCAGAGGTTGTGACTTTTTCAGCTGTGATTGCAAAACCACCCGTCGCGAGTGGTATCACATAGTCTATTTCTTCTGCAAATTGTGACCATTTGTTGTAAGCATGTGTACAGTATTTACAACCTTTACAAGGCAGTTTCTCTAGCGAGTAACCATATTGATAATTCCGGCACCGATCATCATCTGGTATCCTTGATAGAGAATCAGCGTTAGCATGCTTAGAATCTGGACGATGTTGGATGATCATATTATATTGGCTAAGTTCTTCCATCCAGCTAGCAATTTGTCCCTGCGGTTCCTTAAAGTTTAACAACCACGTCAAGCTGTTATGATCAGTTCTAATGGTGAATTGTCGGCCAAGCAAATAATGCCAAAACTGTCGTGTAAATCTCACAACGGCTAATAACTCTATTCGGGTTGTACAATACTTTTGCTGTTCTTTAGATAAACTGTAACTGCCATATGCAATTACAGTTTCGACTCCATTCTGCACTTGTAATAATTCAGCTCCAATAGCTAGATCTGAACCATCTGTGTCCAGAATAAATGGATCAGTCTGGTTCGGTAGACCAAGTATTGGAGGTGAGGTCAATATCTCTTTGAGTTTTGAAAAGCTCTGTTCCTGTTCCAATCCCCACTTAAATTGTTGTTTACCGGTTACGGCATACAATGGGCGAGATAGTTTTGCATAATCCTTAATAAATGCCCTATGGTAATTTGCAAGTCCAGTGAATCTTTCAACGTCTTTCGAACATTTCGGGGTCGGCCACTGGTCAATGATTTTCGTTGCATCTGAACTCATTTCAAGACCATTGGCACTAACTACACGCCCCAAAAACTCAACACGCTGTTGAAATAGTTCACATTTCTGGGGTTTTAATTTCAGGCGGTACGCTCAAAATCTCTCAAAAACCTCAGCCAAATTACTCAAATGCTCTTTAAAGCTATTTCCCATGACCAAAATGTCATCAAGGAAGGCTAGGGCAATTTTCCAGTTTAGTCCATGAAGGACTAAATTCATGATTCGGGAGTAGCATCCAGGCGCGTTACAAAGACCAAATCCCATTTTAGTAAATTCAAAGAGACCATATTTAGTAATGAATGCAGTTTTCTTTCTATCTTCTTCTTTAATGTTAACTTGCCAGTAGGCCGAATTTGCATCAAGTTTTGAAAACCAAATATTTCCGGCAAGTGTCTCAAGGCATTCATCTACTAAGGGTAAGGGGTATACATCTTTAACAGTGATTGAGTTTAGTGCTCGATAGTCGATACACCATCGCACCTTTCCGTCTCGTTTTCTAATCAAAACTGGCGCTGATGCCCATTCCGACACGGATGGGCGAATAACCCCTGCTTTTAACATTTTATTTAAATGCTCTTCTTCCTCCTCTTGTACAAATGCAGCAGGTGTTCGGTGCATTCGCTGTTTAACTGGTGGCTTGTCCTGCGTGTCGATTGTATGTTCAATTGCAGTGAAATTGCCAAGATCAAATTCATCTTTGGCGAAGACATCTGCATTCTTGTGGAGAAGATTTCTTAATTCCATTACTTCACTTGAGCTTAAATTTTGCTTGCAATCGTTTAGCATCTTCTCCAAATGTTGTGGTAGGACTACTTCCCTTGATTTGTCTAACTTTATTTTGCCGATATTTTCTGCAATTTGTGTCCGATTGTCTATGTTACCCCCCAAAACGGCGGGGTCCTACTTATGTAATGTCATAAAATCTAGTGAAATGTGGTATCGTCGTATCTGTGAAAATGCGTATTTTCAAAATATTCTGCCAAAACCTTCAAAATTTCACCATTTTTCGAATGTCTTAAAATTGTTTACAGTTATTTAGCTCAAATTTTCCACACATTTAGAGCATAATATGATACACCACTCAAATCTTTCAATATTAACCCCCATTGGCCATAAATGACATGAATATAATTTTTTCTTCAAAATTGACCAACTTCAAGAGTTTGAAAACATCATTGACACTCACACCTTGGATTCCGAGGTGTCAACAACTACACAATGGAGCTCCCAATTGTTATACAAGAGACACTGGTCAGATTTAAAATGTGTTGCGTGACGAAGAACTTGTGTTCGTTAATTTGTCACAATGACCTGCCCTACTAAATAACGAAAACAAGAAATGACTAAATAACGAAAACAAGAATCTACATTGGATAATTAATTTGCTGTCAATATATTGAATCGGATTAGCGCTTGCATAAATGACTGGTTTGAAAACATCATTGACACTCACACCTTGGATTCCGAGGTGTCAACAACTACACAATGGAGCTCCCAATTGTTATACAAGAGACACTGGTCAGAGTGAAGGCAACCCTAGCTACCACCTGGAGCATCCAGGTGCTCAAGGGTAAAATTCACCTGACAGTGGATTTTGAGAAGGAAACCGAACCGCCATCCTTGGAGAGGTGTAGCACCTTTCGCGAGGGGATTTCCCCCCACACTGGTCACCCTCCAAGTGATACGGACTCGCAGGATTATGCCAAGAATACGGAAGCAGCCGAAGGAAAGAAGAAAAAGGAGAAGAAATGCCCACCGCGATGCCCACCGACTGACGGTATTCATGGAGAAGAAAAGGATGGAAAAGGAAGAGAGGGAGGCTAATCATGGTGTTGAAAGCTCAATGCCTGCTACCCCTGGCCGTTCCACGTCCATGCCGGTTCCCCCCACTCCTGTGGAGGGTCCGGAGGATGCTGGTTTTCCAGGCAACACTCCAATCTCTAGCCCATCACACTCTTCCTCGGAAGAGGAGATGGAGGAGGGAGGTTTGTTTATGGTGCAGGTAGTTGAGCCAGACAGCGCACATGTAGCTACTCCCGCTCTTGCTCTTCCAGCCTTTTCCGACCAGGACACCATCCAGAAAGCTCACACCGCGGAGTCTGTGGATAGCATCCTTGGGGAAAAGGTCAGTGATGACGAACATCTAGCAATTCTCCAACAAACGCTGAATACCCCGGATAACTGCAGACTCTTGGAAAGCACAATTTGAGGAGCATTACAACAGAGTGTCAGTAACCACTATCTGCGCACTGCTTCAGAGAGCCCTCCATCACCGGTAGCTGCAAGGGCTAGACCATACCAACCTAGTCAGCCCTCCAGCACGCCCTCCTTCAACACCACCAAAAGAGGTATCACCATCACAGCCTCCTCCTCCAAAAAAGAACAGGAGGAAAGAGACGGCGCTGAGTACCATTTCCATCTTTGCCATGCCCAGACAACCCAAATCATCTACAGTCAAAGAGGGTCGAAAGGGGCTTGCCCCATACCATCCCTGCACGCCTTCGGCGCGCAAAACCATTTCATTCGGTTTGAAATTTTGTCTCTTTTATATTTTATATATTTATTATTAGGCTTTCCCAAACCCAGTTTGGGAAAGACTCGTGTTATTCTTCTTTTTCAAAATTTTTCTTCTCTATTTTTTTTTTTTTTAAATTTTTTTTTTTCCTCCCTGAATTTGGTCTGTTGAACTGCTCGAAAACAAGCTGTACGATTTTGACCAAATTTGGCACACTTATGTAATGTCATAAAATCTAGTGAAATGTGGTATCGTCATATCTGTGAAAATGCGTATTTTCAAAATATTCTGCCAAAACCTTCAAAATTTCACCATTTTTCGAATGTCTTAAAATTGTTTACAGTTATTTAGCTCAAATTTTCCACACATTTAGAGCATAATATGATACACCACAATCACAACTCAAATCTTTCAATATTAACCCCCACTGGCCATAAATGACATGAATATAATTTTTTTCTTCAAAATTGACCAACTTCAAGAGCAAATTTCTCAAATAACAAGGTTGTTGTAACAATTATTTTGGTTTGGATAGATGCAACAATGATTGCGAAAGAAAGTTACTGTTTACTTTTTAATCTCAGATTTAACCCTCAAGCGCAATGAGGGCGAGGATAAGAGTACCGTTTGAAAATGCCAAAATTAGCCAACTTTGGTTGCTTTTTCTATCATTTTGGAAAGGGTTAATTTCAAACACTTTTCATGTACGTATTCACAATTGACTACCGAGCATATTTGCTATTGCAAGTTTGGTTGTAAAGTTTAACCCAATCTCATTCTTGTTGCATAAAAGTAGGTACCGTCCAAAAAAACTCCAATTTTTCAGAATTTGGTAAGTTTAGGTGGCGATTTACTCCATTTTTAATTGCTTGAGCTCTGAATGTTTTCTATAGCTGCTTGCAGCAGTCGAAGTATGACAAATTTTGTTCTATATGTTATTATTAAAAGTTTAACCCTTGGCAGATTTGAGACTTCTCATAAGGGTACTGTCAGAATAATTGTTATTTTCGACAATGTTTACATGCACTTTCTCAGCACTGGAGCCATGTTGTCTCAAAACCTTTTCCATGAGATGATTGGGCCTTCATCCAAGAACAATTTTGCTGTTATATATTTTATTCAAAGTTTTAACCTTCACCCAGTTTTTGGGCCATGAATTTGAGTGCCCTAAAATCATTTTGGAAATGGTTAATTTCAAACACTTTGCTTTGGTATATGTAGTCTGCATTTTCACATTGGAAAGTTGGGAAAGCCCGTAATTTGTCCAACAAATTACAATTCTCTAGTTATTATTATTATTATTTTTAACTGGGAAAAAAATGAACTTAAAAAAGACAATTTTAAACCAGCCATGTTAAACTTGTGTTGACATGCCGGTCCAAAGCCCGGGTAAATTGTTGATGGGAATTGTCAGGTAAGTACTAATAAATATGTAAAATATAAAAGAGACAAAGTTTCAAACCAGCCATCAGTGCAAGTGCTAATCCAATTCAATATTGACAGCTAATTAATTATCCACTGTCGTTTGTTGTTTTCGTTATTTAGTAGGGCAGGTCATTGCGACTAATTTACGAACACAAGTTCTGTGTCATGCAACACATTTTAAATCCTCTTTATGACCAAACTACTCATCAAAAGTGGATAAAATTTTACACATGAGTAAAACATACCCGTACACATACTCTCTACCCATTTAAAAAATTTTATTCGCCTGTATTTTGCCATTTTTTACTTGTTTTCGTTTGTGTTCGTTTATGTTCGTTTGTTTTCGTTATTTAGTAGCACCCCTGTTGAGACCTTCACTTTACTTTCTTTATAGATTTACTTCGTTTAATTAAACAAAACCAATTCGAAATGCTAGCTAAGAACTGTTGGTCTCCTCAAAACAAACAGATTTCGCGATTCAGTTTGTTCCTTAAACTCAGTCTGTTGTATTTCACCATTGGGATGTGTTGAATTTCCACACAGAACCACAGAGAAATACATGGAACCATGGCGATTGAATATACACTTGATACTGAGATATCAGGGCTCGCCTTGAGTAAAATGGTCAGGGCCTCAAAAAAGTGCCCCACATATTGAGGTCGGGGCCTTTTCGGGGCTGATTTTCCATTTTGTCCATTATTGTTAGTGTTTTTTTGTGAAAAATGTCAGGGCTTGAAAAAAAGCCCCCAGCAAGTGCTCCTCGGGGCTGATCTCGGGGCCTGGGCTGATCAGCCCCGACTCAAGGCAAGCCCTGAGATATACATAGAATCGTAAAGATGGCATACACTGAAAAATTTAAATATGGATCCTGCAATGGTCAAATAGTATGTTCAAAATGAAGAGAGCCTGTTTCAGCTTTTTGACTTGTCTCTTTTTGTCTCTTTGTGTTTTATCCTTGCAGTATTTACCTAGTTCAGCGATCTGAACGTAGTGGCTACCCCTCTACGTTCAGATTCTTCCCATTCAATTGTGTAGAAAAAGTTCCCATCAAGTTTTTATGGGAACTCAAAACTCGAAAATAGGAATATATATCAAGCTTTCACCCTTATAACTGGCTGCAATCGATAGTACACATATTTCCTAACATTTGGGCAGAGTTTATTGATCTAAAGTATGTTTTATCCTTTAATTATCGTTATTTGAATATATTTCAACGAATGTTTCGAAATCTGAACCCCTCTCCGATCCAATGTTTGGGGTGAACGTAGGTCTCTAGTGGGTCCAAGTGGATTTTTATGGTGTAAACCACCATCCCCCCACCCCTACTACAAGTATTTTCCATAATGTATTTAAAAATTAACCATTTACCTAATGATTCGGCAACATCCACTCAAGTAAAATAACAAATCGTCATATGCAGACTAGTGCTGAAACAATTAGTAAATTTTGTAACCAGTTAATCGTTCAGCTTTAATCGTTCCGTTACTGGTTAACCGTACACTGATGAATGGCAAGACATGGAGTTGGGTATGCATTAATGAAATATAAAAAAAATACCTGGAATGATCCTGGATTGTGCTGTAACTGTCACTGTCAGTGCAGTCTGCATTGGTCGTCAGTCGAACATTTCTTTCTTGAACTATTTTAATTCATGCGAACAGTTGATCACAGTTAATAAAGTGATCATTCGGTCATAATTTTGTAAAAACAAAATCCCCGCCATTATTGCGTTCACTGTTTTATGTCAACTTCCGAGGGATTCTCCTAAAGTACTTTCTGCTTTGTTTTTGATCAATGAAATAAATCCGTTTGTGTCATGATGTCAGACATGAATGAAATGATTGTATTTTTGCCTCACCTAAGCAAAACTCAATGGGAACTTTACTAATCACTTTTCCATCTGTTGTCCGTCCGTCGTTGGGCGCCGACGTAAAGTTAACTTCTCACAAACTACTCAACCAAATTGAACCAAATCTGGTGTGCATGTTACCTATCATATGTCAATTCAAGTTTGTTCAAATAAAGTTGGTTTTGGTTCTGGTTCTGGTTCAGACTTTTTATGCATTTTGTTAAATTTTGAGATGGAAAAAAAATTTTAGGCTGAAAATTTTGGGTCTGGTTCCGACTTGGAAATTTTGGTCCAAAATTTGGGAAAACATGTTTTCTTGCACTTTGTTCAATATTTTTATACCACAACCAATGGCCCAGACTAGCTGGTGCTAATTCAATTTAATTTAAACACAAATTTTGCCCCCCAATCCCCAAAATTTGCATATAAAACTGAAAAAAATAAGTCCTATCTGGTCCTCCATACTTTTGTTATCTGCACATGCGCAATATCCAGGAAGGTACCGAAATTGGTGCAAACCATCATTCTTTGTTTGGCCCTAAAGTCAGTAACAATGATCTGACATCTGTGCTTTAAAATCTCCTTTTTATGTGTACCCATACTATGTATGGTACACATAATGCCGGCATCCAGGGTGACCATCCGTCGTTCGTCCATCCTTTGTCCATCCGTCCGTCCGTCTGTCTGTCCGGCGTCCGTATCCATTTCTTTGGCATTCGATAACTTGAAAAATGTTGCTTGGATTGTCAAGTTACTTTATATTTGTGTTCAGGTTACTGATGTGCCGAGCTGTATAGTTTTTGGTGTAAATCAGATAATTTGATCCTGAGATATTAACCCTTTATCCTTCAAATTGAAAATTCCTCCAATCCCTTTGGCATTCGATAACATGAAAAATATTGCTTGGATTGTCAAGTTACTTTATATTTGTGTTCAGGTTACTGATGTGCCGAGCTGTATAGATTTTGGTGTTAATCTGATAATTTAATCCTGAGATATTAACCCTTTATCCTTCAAATTGAAAATTCCTCCAATCCCTTTGGCATTCGACAATTGGAAAAATATTGCTTGGATTGTCAAGTTACTTTATATTTGTGTTCAGGTTACTGATGTACCGAGCTGTATAGTTTTTGGTGTAAATCTGTTATTTTAATCCTGAGATATTAACCCTTTATCCTTCAAATTGAAAATTTGTCCAATCCCTTTGGCATTTGATAACTTGAATAATATTGCTTGGACTGTCAAGTTACTTAATAATTGTGTTCAGGTTACTGATGTGCTGAGCTGTATAGTTTTTGGTGTTAATCTGATAATTTGATCCGGAGATATTAACCCTTTATCCTTCAAATTGAAAATTCCTCCAATCCCTTTGGCATGAGATAACTAAAAAAATATCAATCCGATTGTCATGTTACTTTATATATTTATTCAGGTTACTGATGTGCTGTGCTGTATAGTTTTTTATGTAAATCTGATAATTTGATCCGGAGATATTAACCCTTTATCCATCAAATTAGACACTCCTCCAATCCATTTCTGTATGTACCCATACCTTGTTTGTGGATGCCAGACACAAATCAATGAAAAAATTCGTGGATCCAAGGCTGTAAATGGATGATGGAAGTGAACAATGGTGGTTTCAAATGTTCAGGGCTGTAACTCTATAATAATTATAAAAATTATTTCATGTTTCCCAATTTAGGGGCATATGCTTGACGTCATCATTCTTGCTTATGATTAATCCACTGTTTGTTAAGTGTTCCTTCCCTATCCTTCCATGAACTTTTTGGCTATTTTTTATTGAAATTTTTAGCTCACCTGAGCAAAGCTCAAGGTGAGCTTTACTGATCCCTTTCCGCCCGGCGCCGTCCGGCGTAAACTTTACAAAACTAACTTCTCCGAAGAAACCACTGGCCCAATATTTTTCAAATGTTGGGTAAATTTTTATAACCTAATGTCAATTCAGATTTGTTCAAATGAAGTTGCCCCTCCTCTTGGGTGAGGCCACGCCCCCAAGGGGCACCAAAATCTTTGAAAATCTTCTTCTCATGAACCAGCAGTAGCAGAGACTTGGTATTTGGTATACAGCTTCCTTTTGAGGTGTAGAATCAAGTTTGTTCAAGAGAAGTTTGTCGGGCATTATTTGCCGTCGTTATGGGAGGGGCAAAAATTCTGGCCACGCCTAAAATTTCTATTTTCTAAACTGTGAGGTCGATTTGAACCAAATTTGATATGAGATGATAATGGGTCATAAGTAGTTGAATGATGCCAAAAAAATTTTTCTCTTTGCCCTGTGGGAACCTCGGGAGTGAAAAATAGGAAAAAACCTTAAAACTGCCATATCTCCAAAACTCCACGGCACAGAGAATTCTTATTTTGTATAAAGCTTACTTTTATCCAGTAGAATAGAATGGTTAAAAAAAATCGGTGTGATCACAAGGTACTTTTTTCAGGACTTTGAAAAAGTGCTGAGTCAGCACTTTTTAACACTGTAGGCAATGGGAAAAACATTAAAAAATCTTCTTCTCCAGATCCAGCAGGCAGAATCTTTTGATATTTGGTATGCAACATTGTAGGGTGGATCTGATTCAAGTTTGTTCAAATCGGCCCCCTGGGTTCATATTTGGGCTCAGTATAGGAGCCCGATTTTGAACTTAGTGCATTTCAGGCAAATTTCTTAAAAAATCTTCTTCTCCAGATCCAGCAGGCAGAATCTTTTGATATTTGGTATGCAACATTGTGGGGTGGATCTGATTCAAGTTTGTTCAAATCGGCCCCCTGGATTCATATTTGGGCTCAGTATAGAAGCCCGAATTCGAACTTAGTGCATTTCAGGCAAATTTCTTAAAAAGTCTTCTTCTCAAGATCCAGCAGGCAGAATCTTTTGATATTTGGTATGCAACATTGTGGGGTGGATCTGATTCAAGTTTGTTCAATTCGGCCCCCTGGATTCATACTTGGGCTCACTATAAAAGCTCGAATTCGAACTTAGTGCATTTTAGGCAAATTTCTTAAAAAATCTTCTTCTCCTGATCCAGCAGGCAGAATCTTTTGATATTGGGTATGCAGCATGCTTAGGGGGGTGAGATTCAAGTTTGTTCAAGCCAAGTCCCTGGGTTCATATTTGGGCTCACTGTGGTAGCCCAAATTATAACTTAGTTCAAAATGAGGAATTTTCTTTAGAAATCTTCTTCTTCAGATCCAGCAGTCGGAATGTTTTGATATTTGGTATGCAGCATCCTTAGGGGGGTGAGATTCAAATTTGTTCAAGCCATGTCCCTAGGTCCATATTTGGGCTCACTGTGGGAGCCCAAATGATAACTTAGCTCAAAATGAGGAATTTTCTTTAAAAATCCTCTTCTTCAGATCCAGCAGTCTGAATGTTTTGATATTTGGTATGCAGCATCCTTAGGGGGGTGAAATTCAAGTTTGTTCAAGCATGTCGCTAGGTTCATATTTGGGCTCACTGTGGGAGCTTGAATTGTAACTTAGTTCGAAATGAGGAATTTTCTTAAAAAATCTTCTTCTTCAGATTCAGCAGTCGGAATGTTTTGATATTTGGCATGCAGCATCCTTAGGGGTGAGATTCAAGTTTGTTCAAGCCAAGTCCCGGGGTTCATATTTGGGCTCACTGTGGGAGCCCGAATAATAACTTAGTTCAAAATGAGGAATTTTCTTTAAAAATCTTCTTCTTCAGATCCAGCAGATGAATGCTTTTGATATTTGGTATGCAACATCCTTAGGGGGGTAAGATTCAAGTTTGTTCAAGCCATGGCCCTAGTTCCATAAAATTTGTCTCTCATGACTTCATTCCTTTGTTGTGTTGATGAACCATGTCTTACTTTATGTGATCCCCAAATACTTCTTTGAACCACTTTGGCCGGAGAGCGATTAAGGCTCCTTGGGGCCTCTTGTCTTTAAGAATCTTCTTCAGATCCATCAGTCAGAATGTTTTGATATTTGGTATGCAGCATCCTTAGGGGTGAGATTCAAGTTTGTTCAAGCCATGTCCCTAGGTCCATATTTGGGCTCACTGTGGGAGCTGGAATTGTAACTTTGTTCAAAATGAGGAATTTTCTTTAAAAATCTTCTTCAGATCCAGCAGTCGGAATGTTTTGATATTTGGTGTGCAGCATCCTCAGGGGGTTAGATTCAAGTTTGTTAAAGCCAAGTCCCTGGGTTCATATATGGGCTCCCTGTGGGAATCTTTGGATATTTGGTATAAGCTTTTCTTAGGAGGAGCAGATGCAAAATTGTTGAAATCAATTCTCTGGGTTGATATTTAGGGTACCATGTCAGGTTAGCGCCCTCAGGCCCCTTAGGGCCTCTTCTTTATTAAATTTCTTAGGAGTTTAACGTGTATTACAGAATGTTTATTCTGTTTATTGCCATGGTTACCCTAGGGGTGTTAGGTCATTTTGGTCTTGCATCTTCTATCCGATATATAATTTTTTCTTCATATGAAGATCTAGCTTTGCATCTGGTAGCATTTAAATCAGTTACATACTTTGGGCCTTTTTGTGTGCCTGATGTCTTGTTTCCGTTTTTTTCCTTTGACGTTATTTACATTGGCAACGTCCTCAGATATATGTACATTGTAGTATTTAATATGATATTACTGTAGGATACATGTATTATGATTCTGGTAGTGTAGCTCCAAAAATTTGGATTTTGTGCACACTTAGGCTCTATCGGGATTCAGGATGCCCTTGGGCTCATCATGTTCCCTTGGGGAACTTAGGCATTTTTATGTGTACCCATACTATGTATGGTACACACAATGCCGGCATCCGGGGTGACCACCCATCGTTCGTCCATCCTTTGTCCATCCGTCTGTCTGTTCGTCCGGCGTCCATATCCATTTCTTTGGCATTCAATAACTTGAAAAATATTGCTTGGATTGTCAAGTTACTTTACATTTGTGTTCAGGTTACTGATGTGCTGAGCTGTATAGTTTTTGGTGTAAATCAGATAATTTGATCCTGAGATATTAACCCTTTATCCTTCAAATTGAAAATTCCTCCAATCCCTTTTGCATTTGATAACTTGAAAAATATTGCTTGGATTGTCTAGTTACTTTATATTTGTGTTCAGGTTACTGATTTGCCGAGCTGTATAGTTTTTGATGTAAATCTGATGATATGATCCCGAGATATTAACCCTTTATCCTTCAAATTGAAAATTTCTCCAATCCCCTTTGGCATTCGATAACTTGAAAGATATTGCTTGGATTGTCTAGTTACTTTATATTTGTGTTCAGGTTACTGATGTGCCGAGCTGTATAGTTTTTGGTGTAAATCTAATGATTTGATCTCGAGATATTAACCCTTCATCCTTCAAATTGAAAATTCCTCCAATCCCTTTGGCATTCGATAACTTGAAAAATTTTACTTGGATTGTCAAGTTACTTTATATTTGTGTTCAGGTTACTGATGTGCCAAGCTGTATAGTTTTTGGTGTAAATCTGTTATTTTGATCCTGAGATATTAACCCTTTATCCTTCAAATTGAAAATTCCTCCAATCCGTTTGGTATTCGATAAGTTGAAAAATATTGCTTGGATTGTCAAGTTACTTTATATTTGTGTTCAGGTTACTGATGTGCCAAGCTGTATAGTTTTTGGTGTAAATGTGATAATTTAATCCTGAGATATTAACCCTTTATCCTTCAAATTGAAAATTTCTCCAATCCCTTTGGCATTTGATAACTTGAAAAATATTGTTTGGATTGTCAAGTTACTTTATAATTGTGTTCAGGTTACTGATGTGCTGAGCTGTATAGTTTTTGGTGTAAATCTGATAATTTGATCCAGAGATATTAACCCCCTTTATCCTTCAAATTGAAAATTCCTCCAATTCCTTTGGCATGAGATAACTCAAAAAATATCAATCCGATTGTCATGTTACTTTATATATTTATTCAGGTTACTGATGTGCTGTGCTGTATAGTTTTTTATGTAAATCGGATAATTTGCTCCGGAGATATTAACTCTTTATCCATCAAATTAGACTCTCCTCCAATCCATTTCTATATGTACCCATTCCTTGTATGGTGTACATAATTTTGGCATCCGTGGTGGCCCTCCGTCATACAACTTTCTACCAGTTGCACGTATGGGTACATATCTGACGATTTCATCGGCCTATTTTTTCAAATTTTTAAAAAAAAATTTTTTGTTTAATTAATTTTTGGAATTTAATTTTCATTGTTATTATTCATGTATCTTTATCATATGTTTATTGTGGAGTTTGTAGGAGTGCTATCGACTTTGTATATTGATTGTAATTATGAAAGCCTACTGCTCTAAATGTAAGACGAGGAAGTCGTCTTTGGATTACATGCTTGTTGCCTTGCTGTAGTCGATGCACATCTACGGATTCTTGTCCTACATGTGTACATTGGGATAACAAACATTGAAGACAGGTGTCGCAACGTTGTTGGAGGTGAGATTCCTATGTCCGAACTCTTAACGCAAGATAATTCAAGTTCTTCAGTTTCTTTTTTAGAGGAACAAGAACACGGTGATGGTATCGTAACACCCATCAAACGTGTGCTACCGTCATCGCGTTCTGATGAGTAAACAGAGTTAGCTGCAAAGGTGTTCATGAATATTAAGCAAGGGATAAGGCCTCTAGTTAGTGTTCTTAATCCCTTGCAAGCAGCTAGCTCGAGCGGTGAAGCAGTTACTCCATCTGTGGGAGCCGTGACAATGGATAAGTCCGTTGCAGTTGAAAGGAAGTGTAGATTTGGGTAGAGCGAGCACCTCAAAATCAAAAGCTCTCCCAGCGACGACGGAAATAGGGAGGAAGTCCACAAGTTTCTTTTCGGGAGGCTCGGCGAAGTCTGACAAGACTGCGAGTGGGAGAGGTCTCTCTATAACCCAACAACATTTGGGGCCGAATGTTGTTTTGAGAAACTTGCACGAGTCGGAGCATACATCCACACCCGCTGTTCGGGACGCTCCGTCTAGACGGCAGCCGTGTTGGCTACAGTCAAGGCTTCCTCCGGTACATTAGAAAAGCACACACGACCACATGCTAGCTACCCGACTTCGGATATCCAGCCAGCTGCGCGAAGACGGAGTCAGTCTTCACCCTTGACGTCGGACAATCTGGAAGCTAGCGATCTGAGGCTTCGTTCATTGGGACGTGCAGAGAAAAGATCTACCTCCGGATCCACTGCCCCTCAAGTCTCGGCAACGGACTTACTGTCGCAGATTGCGCAGCTGATTGCAGCATCCCAGCAAGTGCAAGAGCAGCCTTCCGCAGACCCTGGTAGTGAGCTGTCGGACGGTGCTGGGTTGGTCCAGTCATCTGCACATGCAGATGTGATGGACCGAACATCACAGCTGAATCAGTCGAATGGTGAAAGGGACAAGGAAGAGGATTACCCTTCCCTTTTGGAACAGCATATGGTAGCGATGAATTTTTAGCTCAACTTTGACGTAAGTCAAATTTGAGCTTATGCCATGGCCAGTCATCCGTCTGCCCGTCAACAATTCAATACAGCTCGAGCTAGAGGCCGCATTTATGAACCGATCTTTACGAAACTTCTTGGGTACCTTTGTTATCACCGTGGGACAAGAACGAGTGTTTTGGGGTTCGGTCCGAAATTCAAGTTGGCCGCTGGCAGCCATTTTGTACAAAATTAGATGCAATCAGATTTTTGTGCAGAACTTTCATATGAAAGCTCTTATTTAAATAATTTTTTGTATGAATGTTTAGTACCATGGGATACATCACATATAATACAGGTTTTTGTCTCGTACGTAAATTATGCAAATTAGACTAACTTTGATGTATTTAGTGTTACTTTCAGCACTGTAAGTGCAAATGCCAATACGGCTCGGGCTAGAGGCCGTATTTATGAACCGATCTTTACGAAACTTCTTGGGTACCTTTGTTATCACCGTTCGACGAGAACAAGTGTTTTTGGGTCCGGTCTGAAACGAGTGTTTTTGGGTTCGGTCCGAAATTCAAGTTGGCCACAGGCAGCCATTTTGTACAAAATTAGGTGCAATTAGATTTTTGCGCAGAACTTCCATATGAAAGCTCTGATTTGAATAATTTTTTGTGTGAATGTTTGGTACCATGGAATACATCACATATAATACAGGTTTTTTTCTCGTGTGTAAATTATGCCAATTAGACGAACTTTGATCTATTTAGTGTTACTTTCAGCACTGTAACTGCAAATGCCAATACGGCTCTGGCTAGAGGCCGTATTTATGAACCGATCTTTACGAAACTTCTTGAGTACCTTTGTTATCACCTTGGGACGAGAAAGAGTGGTTTTGGGTGCTGTCCAAAATTCAAGATGGCCACCAGCAGCCATTTTGTACCTTAGTTAGTGCAATCAGTTTTTTGTACAGAACTTCTGTATGAAAGTTCTGATTTGAATAAATTTTTGTATGAATGTTTAGTAACACGGAATACATCACATATAATACAGGTTTTTTTCTCGTGCAGACATTATGCAAATTAGATGAACTTTGATTTATTCAGTGCTACTTATACACAGTAAGTGCACATGTCAATACGGCTCGGGCTAGAGTCTGTATTTATGAACTGATCTTCACAAAACTTTTTGGGTACCTTTGTTATCACTGTGGGACGAGAACGAGTGTTTTGGGGTCCGGTCCGAAATTCGAGTTGGCCGCTGGGAGCCATTTTGTACAAAATTAGATGCAATCAGATTTTTGTGCAGAACTTCCATATGAAAGCTCCTATTTAAATAATTTTTTGTATGAATGTTTAGTACCATGGGATACATCACATATAATACAGGTTTTTTTCTCGTGCGTAAATTATGCAAATTAGACTAACTTTGATGTATTTAGTGTTACTTTCAGCACTGTAAGTGTACATGCCAATACGGCTCGGGTTAGAGACCGTATTTATGAACCAATCTTTACGAAACTTCTTGGGTACCTTTGTTATCACTGTTCGACGAGAACAAGTGTTTTTGGGTCCGGTCTGAAATTCAAGATGGCCACAGGCAGCCATTTTGTACAAAATTAGGTGCAATCAGATTTTTGCGCAGAACTTATGAACCGATCTTCACGAAACTTCTTGGGTATCTTTGTTATCACCTTGGGACGAGAATGAGTGGTCCTGGGTGCAGTCCAAAATTCAAGATGGCTGCCAGTGGCTATTTTTGTACCGAAATTAGGTCCAATCAGTTTTTTGTACACAACTTCTCTACGACTCAGGCTAGAGGCTGTATTTATGAACCGATCCTTACAATTCTTTCCATGTACCTTTGTTAACAGGTCATTACCTAGATGTTTGTCATTGCTGTGTCATATACTATACATGTACATGTCTTAAACAAGTTGAGCTACAGTGTCATTGACACTTACATTTTCATCAATACTATCCTGACTTTGTTCCACCTGATCAGCAAGCTGCAACTACTAGAGAGAAACAGTCTCAACAGGTGTCAGAGGCCTTCGTCCATGTTAACGATGCCATATTCAACCTCTCTAGTGCTAGAGGAAAAGCGGTTTCTTATCGACATCTTCAATAAATATACTGTTCCTTGGACCATGTTCATTTAAAACGGTTGAAGATGTCCAGAGAGTGCTCTGTGTTTAGATAAGCATGCCAGGGATTTAGATATGTCCCTACCTGCATCATTCAATATACCCTCGGAAGTGATGGAATGTGCTATTTTATCCAGTAGAGCGAATCTGGACGTGATGTCCTATGCAGATCACCTCACCAGAGCTATGGTGCAACGTCTTAATGGGAAGGAATTTGAGGACATTTGTTCCTTGCTTAGAGTTCTTCCCAGGGCAGTCATGTATGCCACGTATAACTCCGCCCTGACAGTGGCAAATTTGGAGTTGATCAGATGTGATGCAGCCCTTGCATCGTCATCACTTAGAGATGACAAGGTGAAAAGCTCTCTCCGAGTCGCTCTGGTCTCCGGACATACTCTGTTTGAAGACAAGCTTTCGTTAGTATATGAACAGGCTACAAAAAAAGCTTCCAGTGCACTGCTACTGAAGGCTGCGTCTCAACAACACGCTTCAGCAGACCGGGGTAAGTGCGGCCGTTCCACTTCACAATCAACTGAAGGGAACTCCTCGTGAGGGTACAAGAAACCCTTTTATACTTTCTCCGGAGTTCGTCAGTATAGCAACTTGGAAAAGGGGTGCAGGTCTGATCGAGACTATAGGTCAGACGCCCTTAAGCCGACGGGATGAGGTTCTTCGTGGGGAGGACATAGTTTCTCCTCTCGTAAGTCGTACATGTGATGGACAAGACCTCTATTGCTTGTCAGTTGGCAGAAGGTTATCAAACTTTCGAGAAACTGGATAGAAGTCATGGAAGATCAGTGGGTGAAAAGTGTAGTCTCGGAAGGCCTACGGCTAACATTCAGGTCAAAACCCCCACTTACAAAATCTTCTGGCGGATCCTTTCAAAAGAGAGTCTCTCTTAGCGGAGGTACAGGCTCTCTTATTAAAGGAAGCAACAGAGGTCATCGAGAGATCAAAATTCTCAAGGTTTTTACAGTCACCTGTTCCTCAAAGGCAGATGGCTCGTTCCGACGGGTAATAGACTTGAGCTGGATAAACAAGTTGATCAATGCTCCAAAGTTCTATATGGAAACCATTCGGTCGGTAAGAGCGAGCATTTGAGTGGACGACTATGCGGCAAGCATAGATCTAAAGGATGCCTACTATCATGTCCTGATACATCCGGCATTCTGAAAGTACCTGTGGTTTGCCCTGCAAGGAGAGGTTTATCAGTTCAGAGCAAAGTGCTTAGGTCTCCTTGGGCTTTCACTCGAATAGTGAACTTGGTAATGTCATACTTCCGAGCTCATTCGTCTGTGGTAACGTCGGCTTACTTGGACGACATTCTTTAGAGATACGGCAACAAAATTATTCTTCAGAACGATGTTCAGAGTCT
The DNA here is from genome assembly GCA_031216915.1 of Pictodentalium vernedei. Lineage (NCBI taxonomy): Eukaryota > Metazoa > Mollusca > Scaphopoda > Dentaliida > Dentaliidae > Pictodentalium > Pictodentalium vernedei. Next base: position 335,935,113 of record CM062292.1, read on the forward strand.
GCTTCAATTGTTCCGACGTCTCGGTTTCATAGTAAACGAGAAAAAGTCTGATCTAGCTCCGTCCAAGTCGTTCATTCACATGGGAATGAGCTTCGAGACTCACAACAATCTGGTTCATCTGCCGTTACCCAGAGCGAAATTAGTCAGTTGTTATGCTTGCTTTTGTCTAAACTCTCCCGCAGTCACAGCGAGGGAGTTTATGCGACTGATGGGGCTGTGCAGAGCGGCTGCAGATCTTATTCCGATGGGCCGTCTGCGCACGCGTCCCCTCCAGGTATTCTTTACTCAGAACTGGAGTGTGAAGATGCATTTGCAAACAAAAGGTTCAGATTTGGGCGTATATCCAGTGGTTGACTCTGGGAGTTCCACTTCAACTACCGGATCTGGCTTTCACGATTATGTCCGATGCGAGTCAGACGGGCTGGGGGGGGGGCATCCCTAAGTCCTGCAGACTTGAAGTGTCAGGGTCTTGGGGACTCTCGGTTCCTAGAGAAGCACATAAACATCAAGGAGATGATGTCCATCTGGCTAGCACTACAGCATTGGATTCGACAAATAGTGAATGTCCATGTTCAAATTCTGTCGGACAACTCGACAGTAGTAGCTTACCTCACAGTGACGAATGGGAGCAAAAAGAGGCACATGCAAAATTGCTCACCTCAAATAAAGTTTACGAGAGTGAAAACTGTGAGGAGAGTGAATTTGATTGTGACTTTTGTTAGTGTTGATTTCAATGTTTAACTTATGTTATGAATGTATGAATACAACTGAACACAGATGAAAATTTTCTCGGTGAAAATATATGTAACCCACTAAAATTAGTTCTGGATTTTAAATGGCAGATTATAAAAATCGTGGAAAATAGATGCGTAAATTCCAAATCGGGCACATTAATTCATGTCACTGGTGAAGTGGAGCGCAGGTGTCACGTGTATAAAAGAAAACAAGGAACAGGGCAACATTATGCATGTCTTTGATAAAAAAAAAACACGAAAGTATTAAAACGTCTCTCAGATCTCAGAATGGCCACCGTTTTTTTTTCATCTGAACATGTGTGTTCATTTTGAAGTGGGAGTAAGCTCTGGGCATGTTGTTAATGTACAACCCTCTTACTGTTAGCGTGTCATGTGTGGATGTATAAGCGAACTACTGTGTGTCATGTTCATATTGATGTTAAAGAAAATTGTTTGGAATTTTACTTTAAATGCTTCAAATTGTGAGTGATTAAATTTCCCAACATCAAAACTTAACCCTTTACCTAACATGAAAAGCAGACGATATTTGCAAAAAGAATCCTTGTATAATTAATTTTTTTTCATTTTTTGTCTCGAAAACATTAGTTATGACCCCTCATTGGAATGAGCTCGATGAGCTTGTTCCAATGAGGGGGTCATAACCTAGTTTTTTGAGGCAAAAAATGAAAAAAATAATGAAAATTAATTGGCGATTTTTTAGAATAGCGCTGGCCGGTTTTGGCCGCTGCATTGGGTAAAGAGTTAATTTAATGTTTCTGTTGATGCAATTCAAAAGGATGAAAACACACCTTAGAATAGATGCAAGGGATTATTCGCGCACCTTGGACAATTTTTCGGTGAGCAATGGTGCGCGAGAACGATCGCACGCCTTTGTGTCACTGATCTCAGGAACGAAGGTGACAATCATTCGATTCCTTTATGCGAATTAACAGAGAAGATTCTCCTATTCATTCTGAATCATCATGTTCATCTCTCAGTCCATCATATACCGGGTCGTCTGAATGTACTAGCAGACTCGCTCTCTCGGAAAGGTCGTCTGTTACCCTCGGAGTGGACTCTCAACAGGCGAATATTCAGTCAGATCTGCTACCAGTGGGATCGTCCCATGACAGATCTTTTTGCGACACACCTAAACAATCAGTTGCAAACGTTTATGTCACCATGTCCAGATCATCGAGTGTATGCAGTAGACACTCTATCGATCTCATGAGACGGAATGATAGGATATGTATATCTTATTGCTCCGTTGATTCAGCAGATTCTGTTAAAGATCAAACAGTTTCTCTGCAAAATCCTACTAGTAGCACCTCTGTCGTTACAGAAACCTTGGATCAATCTTCTCAGGTGTCTGTTGTGGGACATTCCCCAGAAGCTTCTTCCTCGAAAGGATCTTCTATATCAGGGCAAGTCTCGCGCACTGCATCACAACCCGGAAGGTCTCAACCTTCACATATTTCCATTGTGTGGTCCTTCTTGCACGAAAAACATTTTACAGGACGAGCAGTGGACACAATTTCTAACTGTAGGAGGACCTCCTCTTTGTTGAATTATGCAGCAAAGTGGAGGGTTTTCTTCCGTGGTGTACGGATCAGTCTGTAGACATCTATGATCTGTCCATTCCACAGATTGCCAATTTCCTGGTCTACCTGTTCGATGTACTCAAACTGCAGCCTGTCACTATTAAGGGCTATAGGTCTATGTTATCAGACCCTTAAAATGTACGCTCATCATGATAACTTGGCTATTGGATCAGATACTTCTTTATCCAAGCCAGTTAGAAATTTCTCTACTAATAGACCTAGAACCCTCAGATTAATTCCTAAATGGAATTTGGCTTGCATTCTGTTGAAGCTTAAAGAAGCTCCTTTTGAGCGTTAGACGATGTGGAGTTCAAATTCTTGACCTATAAAACGGCTTTTCTCTTAGCCTTTGCATCTGCCAGAAGAGTTAGTGAACTTCATGCATTATCTGTCCATGATTCCCATTACCGTAGTGTGGGTAATACTGTTACCCTCACTACGGAAGTGGGATTCTTGGCTAAGAATCAGATTCCGGATAAGCGGCCGGAGTCTATTGTCATTAAAGATTTACCATCCTCGGATAACCGTAGACCTTTGCTGTGCCCAGTTAGAGCAATGTGCATTTATAAACGTTGATGGGATTTTATTAGAAAGGGAAGAAAAAGATTCTTTCTTTCACTGATTCCTAACGGAAAAGATATATCTGTTCATTCTATTGCTACATGGATTCAGTTGGCAATATGTAATGTCTATGAAAGTCTATCTTCGGATCAACGTTCTGTCGACAAGATTTCAACGCATGAGGTTTGAACACTGTCCACTTCTTGGGCTTATTCTAACAGTATAGCCATTACTGATCTTATGAAGGCTGCATACTGGACACAGCCCTCTTCATTTACCAAGTTTTACCTTAGAAATTTAGAGTCCATCTCCGGTGACCTTAGATCTTTGGGTCTTCTTTCTGTTGCTCAGAATGTCGTCCATTAATATTACATCTTCAAAGTGTTTAGGCAGTCTGCTCGAGCACTGACGCCGCTCCGCTGCCTCTTCGTTCTGAGGAATTTATCCTCAGAACAAGGGGAATGGGTGGGGGGGGGGGGGGGGGGGAGGGGATGATTTTTCCCTTATGTTATCTGGCTTTATAGTGAAAAGCAAGGGAATACCTCCTCCAGAGACACTGTAGTCCTGCATCAGTGCTGGGTGGTTTTAATGTGTAGCTCGGTGTGAAGCAATAACTATGTCTCATTTATGTACTGTTTTTAAAGTGTAGCTCACTGTGAAGCATTTTTTTGTATATGTTATATGTCATACGAGTGATAATATACAATCCTCAGACACTTTTAAATGAGTATAAAGTGTCCCATTCTCTGGACTAGCTTTATATATTGGTTTTCTTCACTGAATTAGCATAACACGTTATGCTGGCATTAAATGGAGAAATTATGTAATTCTCAATTACATTGTTGGTGTTATGCCGTTCTCTTTTCTTATAAAAGAAAAGGATATATGTAATTCCTATATCTTCTCCTATTCTCCTGTAGGAGCTATCCTTTATCGAAGTAATTGAGAGATTGGATTTTCCTTTAAGTCCTAGACCCTCCAGCCTTTTTACGATTCAGCTAGTTTGGGCCATTGGTTGTGGTATAAAAATATGATAAATTTTTTAGTAATTTGTACATTTTTTATACTTACCAATGGCCCAGACGGGGATGGCCCTCGCATGAGTGGGCACTCATTCCTCCCCGCTGATATAACATTTAGCAGGTAGTGTAGAAAGAATGATGGTTGGTGCCAATTTCGGCATCTTTCTAGGTACTGCGCATGCGCAGGTAACAAAAGTATGGAGGACCAGATAGGACTTGAATTTTTCGGTTTTGTATGCAAATTTTGTGTTTGGCCCTGAATTAAATTGTGTTAGCACCAGCTAGTCTGGGCCATTGGTAAGTATAAAAAATATACAAATTACTTAAAATTTATCATTTTCATACTCAATAGATGTTGATAGCATCACTGAATTCATTTATTATAGGTTAACCAATATTACTATCAACATTAAATCTCAAGTCTGCATTCCACATCAGGTCTGCATCAAGTGGCCAAGTGTCAGATGACAGGTTATTTCTTCCCACCATCAAGGAGCCATGTATAAGATTAGCTAATTATAGACACTTTCATTTAGGTTTCTATGGAGGCCTAAATTTTAACTTGCAATGTGGGGACATTTTAAAAAAAACCTGCAGATCCACCAGAGTTCTTTCATATTTGGTATATAACATCTCAAGAGGGATCAGATTCAAATTTGTTCAACTTGAGTCTCTGGCTTAATATTTGGGCTCTCTTTTTTTTGGGTGGGGGGGGGGGGGGTGGGGGCAGGGGGAAGGGAGCAGGCTAGGTTCAAGTTGGTCAAATCCATTTCTTAGTGTTTTTCCATAAAATTTGCTTTTCATCACTTCATTCATTGTAGTGTTGATGAATCATGTCTAACTGAATGTGACCCCAAATACTTCTTTGAACCACTTTATCGGGTGAACTATTAAGGCTCCTTGGGGCCTCTTGTTTTACCGGTCATTGTCCATAGTCCTCCCCATCTACATGTATGTCTTAGATCTCTAAGGAATAGTTCTCTGTTAACTCCCCCACTTGCCCAATCCACTCTGTCTGGATATTAGAATTCCAGACATGTTTTGCTGTTTTTCCAGTAACTAACAACACAAATTAACTAGCATTATGTTCTTCTGCCTCATTTAAGGTGATTGCAACTAGGTACTGAACCATCTTTATACCCCAAACCGTAAATAGAGAACACTAAAGTTGTGTTCAATCAAAGCATGTATCATTAGCTCACCTGACTGAAAGTCAGGGTGAGCTATTCTGATCACTTTTTGTCCGTCGTCTGCCGTGAAGGTGGTGTTTGGGTCTTTTTCTCCCAAACCACTGGCCACATTTTAAAAATTTCACATGAGTAGTGGTTATATAGGGGCATTTGGGGTTTTTCTTCAAATTGGGTTACTGCTCATATTGAGGAGGGGTGGGGCCAAAATGCCTCAATTTTAAAAAAATTCTTCTCATGAAGCAGCTGTAGCAGAGATTTGATATGTTGTATACAGCTGCCTTTTGAGGTGTAGACACAAGTTTGTTCAAGAGAAGTTCGAGGGCAATATTTGTCATCATGACAGGTGGGACAAGAATTTTTGCCCCACCCAAAATTTCTATTTTCCAAACCGAGAGGCTGATTTGAACCAAATTTGATATGAAGTGTTAATGGGTCATAAGTACTTGATTTATGCAAAAAAAATTTTTCAAAATGCCCCATGGTATGGGAACCACAGGAGCTAAAAATAGAAACAATTTGATGACTCATTTGGTAAAAGGTATACTTAAACCCTTGAGGGTCTAATTCTAATGCTGATCACTTTTGGCTGCAATAGAACAGTTGGTTGTTACCGAAACTACGGATATATATTGTGTGTACACTACATGTTGATGATACATGTAGTAAAATGGTGTTTCTAGCACACTTTGCATGCTTGCCCATTTTACTATCATCATAATAGTATCATAACTATCTCCCCAATTTTAGCTCAACTTGACAAAGTCAAACTGAGCTATTGCCGTCACTTCTCGTCCGTCGGCATATGTCCGGGCGGGCATACGTACACAATTTCCTTTGGCACACCGCACAGGTCGCATTTATGATCAGATTGCTTTTGAAACCTGGTATGCTTATTTGGGGTGACCTCTAGATGGGAGCTATTGATTTTTTTCCATTTGTGGCAAAAAATGTTGCTGCTGGCAACAACCTTTGAAATTAGTTTAGTCAGGCATCAATATATTCCTTTGGCAAACCCTACAGGACACATTTATGATCAGATCGGTTTGAAACTTGGTATGCTTGTTTGGGGTGCTTGTTTGGGGTTACCTCTAGATGGGAGCTATCGATTATCTTCCATTTCCATCAAAAAATGTTGCCTCTGGTAATGACCTTTGATGAACTTAGTGCACTTATGCATCAGTATTTCCCTTTGGCACACCCTGCAGGGCACATTTATAATTGGATCAATTTGAAACTTGGTATGCTTGTTTGGGTTGACCTCTAGATGGGAGCTATTGATTTTCTTCTATTTCCGTCTAAAAATGTTGCCGCTGAAAATGGCTTTTAAACTTAGTTTAGTGAGACTTTAATATTTCCCTTTGGCACACACTACAGGGCACATTTATAATCAGATTTCTTTGAAACCTGGTATGCTTATTTGGTGTGACCTCTAGATGGGAGCTATTGATTTTTTTCCATTTCCAGCAAAAAATGTTGCCGCTGGCAACAACTTTTGAACTTAGTTTAGTCAGGCATCAATATATTCCTTTGGCACACCCTACTGGGCACATTTATGATCAGATCGGTTTGAAACTTGGTATGCTTGTTTGGGGTTTCCTCTAGATGGGAGCGATCAATTAACTTCCATTTCCATCAAGAAAATGTTGCTTCTAGCAACAACCTTCAATGAACTTAGTGCAGTTATGCATCAATATTTCCCTTTGGCACACCCTGCAGGGCACATTTATGATCGGATTGCTTTGAAACTTGGTATGCTTGTTCAGGGTGACCTGTAGATGGGAACTGTCAATTTTCTTCCATTTCTGTCAAAAATAGTTGCCATTGGCAATGCCGTTGACCTTAGTATAGTTAGGCATCAATGTATTCCTCTGGCATGCCCTACAGGGCACATTTATGATAGGATCGCTTGAAACTTGGTATGCATGTTCTAGGTGGCTCCTAGATGTTAGTCGTTGATTTCTTTTCATTTCCATAAAAAAATTATTGTTGTTAGCACCAGGCTTTGGACAAAGTGCATTTTTGTAGCAACTTATCCCTTTTGCACTCTCTACAGGGTATATTTATGAATTTCTATAAAAAAGATAAGACTATTGCCACCAGCCAGGACCGTCAAGCTTTGTGCATTTATGCTTTAACATCTTCCTTTGGCATGCCTCAGAGGGTGCATTCATTATCGGGTTGTTTTGAAACTTCATATGCTTATTCGGGGTGACAGAGATAGGAGCTATTGATTTTCTTTTCATTTCTATCGAAAAACTGTGGCTGTTAGTAACAAACTTCGAATGTATTGCATCTGTGCTCTGTGCATTTACATTCTTTTTTTTTCACATGACCTACAGGGCACATTTATGTTAGGATTGTTTTTGGACTTGACATGCTCATTAGGCAAAACCTCTACAAGTAGATTCCTTTCTGTGAAAAAAGTTGCCGTTTACAACGACCTCTGAACTTACTGCATTTGTGTGTTAACATTCTTCCTTTAGCCAGCCTTACAGTTTGCATTTAAAATGCATGGATTGCTCTTACATTGGCACACGCAGTGCTGTTATGTTGAAGTTTCACCAAAATAATATTGGAACCAATGATCTTCAAATTACCATTTCAAGTTTGTCAAGTTGAGCTACAGTGTCATTGACACTTTCATTGTTCTATTCAAGGAATATTTTTATGTCCGTAAGCCAGGGTGTTAATTCTATCTGCTGAAATCCATCTCGGAGTCAAAAGGTCATAGAGATACTTTGTTTACTTTCACTCCATAAATCTCATGTTTTTCACTTCTTAGCATTTTGATCTGATATTTGAACGATGTTCTATTGAAAAGAGCATCTTTATAATTTTCATGTTTTATATACTTTTTGACAACATATTTCTTTACAGCCTTTGCTTTCTTTATATTTTTCTCTTCAAGGTTTGAATACATCTTTGGTTTTAGAGAAACATACTCACTTATTAACCTCCCTTCACATTCATCTTCTAATTTGCTGCAAACTTTTTTATTCTTTGTAGAGAATAGAGCATGATCTTTCGGATAATTACTAGTGTCATAAGGTCTGCTTTTTTAGCTATATCAGCATGAATATCTTCAGTTTGTCATCTGTGTCAGTATACAAAAGTTTACACTTGTGCTAAAAAAAGTTAAAAATCTGTTTCTCAGGCCCTCCTTCATGGTCCTTTTGGCTGCTGCATGCACACTTTTTATAATCAGTGCAAACTTAAAAAAATAAAAATTAAATGGTTTATGTCTGATATTTTACCCACGTTAATAAAATTGATAAATTTGTTCCCTGAGTGCAACAAGGCTTTGCAATGCTTTTGCATTGCAAATCCTTTTTTGTACTCAAGGGACGAAATACACCATCACCCATGCTATTCTGTAGACTATGAGGCTTAAAACAAACCAAGAACATAAACTTGTGATGGCAAAGAAATAATTGCAAAAATAAAATAAAAAAACACCTGCCTGCTTGCAATTTTACAAAAAATGACCTGAGAAACAGAAGATCTACTTTGTGGGTCCTTACCACCATACATGTATTCTTTCTTGAACTGATTATACACTGCTTTGACAAATCTAAGATACTCATACCAACATATATAGGGCGATTTAGCACAAGTTTACTCTTATGCATATGAACTTTTGCTGAATCATTATCAAATATTGTTGCGCGTAGAAATGATGGATTAGCTATAAGTTTTCTCATTCTGTCTTCCTCGCCAGAGCATTAACATCTACTCGATTATGTAGATTTTCCTTGGTCTTTCCAAATGCTGAATTATTCATCAGTTTAAAGTTGTCTCAAAGTCAGATTTTGCTTGTTTTCGTAATTCTGTATTAAATTGAAATATGATTCCATCCACAGACATGCATTAAATTTGAAGATTCTATGTATTTTTGTGAGTTTCATGCCTAGCGATAAATATAATTCCAAATTTCTATAATGAACTACATATTTCTCTTTGCTTTATAGGTTTGGCACTAGTTTTCAAACTTCTCTTGGTGCATCACCAAGTTTCAACTGATACTCTGGCCTCCACTCTTGTTGTATAACCAAACGTTCAGGAGCTAATGAGTAGTCATTATGTATGGAATGTAATTCTACTGTGTATTCTAAGTCTACCTCTAGAATTGAGGAGTTCGGAATTTCTGGACCTTTGGGTTCAATCCATCTAAAGTTGCCTGTAGGCAGAGGTGGACTTATTGCCCATCCATATAGATTATTAACATCCATATACTGAATATATGTAATTGGCTTTGAAGGGTCAAAATCAAAAACTTTGGGATTATTTGCCTTTGCATAGTGACATGAGGACATTGATATTCCTCTGTGAAGTCCTTTTTCAAATATCATGATCCATTAATAATTCAAGTTCGATTCCCGCCTCTTTGTTTTTGAGTAATGCATCCCAGCTTAACTTTTAACACAGTGAGTATTTCAAAATATTTTTCATCAAATCTAGTCATGGCTGCCGTGAAGCAGTCAGGATTAGGGATGAGCCGATCTATTGGTAAGCAATTGGCTATTGCCCGATAAAAGCCTATCGGCAATCGGTATAAATAGCACGAAAAATATTGGCTCTTGCCGATTGTTGAAAAAAATTATTGGGTACCTATTCTAACTCTATTTCACAGTCATTTTAATGTTCTGCTAATAACTAATAAACGTGCTGTTCATTACACTGTGTAGATCAGACCCCCGGCGTAACATTTAAATAAGCATATGAAGAACTTTGTGACAGGTCGCACCACTTTTTTTCCATTAACAGTGATTACTAAACTTCAATCTTTCACGTAAAAAAAATCCGACGACGTTTTAGCTTTTGTAAGACTGTGGCCCTGTCTGAAATTTTCAAACACATCAGTTAATAATAAAACATCTGTTTTGAGATATAGATCATGATAATCTTCCAGGTTTGTACATTTAAAGGTCGTCTAAACATTTTCAGACTATTTATCCAAGAACGTTTGTATGTTTTATTTCAGTCGATTGTTGGACATATTATTACTATATACTCAAATACATCACAAAAACCTCCATTTTCTTGGGTAGCTCAAGTAAGTCAAGTGCAAATTTTGTTTTACCACATCCTGTCATCCCTTTGAATATTGCAGAATGTGGTTCTTTAACAAACAATGCTTTGTTATCTTCCATTTTCTACATCTAACTGAGAATCTTTAATTATAAAAATATATGCTTTAAGAGTACAGCTCTGGTAATTCACCCTCAGCAATCAGCAGTGCCGAGGAAAATGCAGAGGAAACGAAATATATCCATAGCAAAAATGCTGCCGTGGATGGCTTCTTCAGAAAGCCTTGTGGTGGCAGAAATTACACGACTTCCAGATTACACAAGGAATCAAACCATGTGGGTTGCACTACGCTGTATTGCTAATCTTAGAATTTACAGTACAAGATGCAGCATAACCACTAGAAACTGTGTGTTCTGCTTCTTCTATGTTGATAACACCAGAATCTGACATCAGTTTCTGGAAAGCTCTTACAGAGCTTTCCAGAAACTGATGTCAGATTCTGGTGTTATCAACATAGAAGCGGTGAGATACCGAGTTTGTGGTTATGCTGCATCTTATTTTCACTCATACTCTACATATTGAGCAAGTCACCTGCTTACTTAAGATTTTTTCTCCACCTTCACATGGTTCATGATATTGGCATGATGAAATTGAGTGAAAGATTCTGCACATTGATTGTGATTATATACACATGTATCTCGAATTACTTTCACATATTAAAGTTACTTGAAAGTTTTCACTTCGCCGCATACTACATATACATGGCAATTGAGATTCTACCCAGCCTCCTGATGATTTTTACACAATTGAACAGGCTCCACAGCAATTGCTGTAGAACCACCAGTTTTCCACAGCGTTTTTTTTTGCCAAGGAACCAAGAATGAATTACCAGGACTGAGAGTACCCTATCCCTTTTGTCTTATAGTTATCTGCAAAGATATACTATCAGTTAATGCTCTGCCCATAACATGAAGATCGCAATCATCTACATGTATACTTCTAAAATCTAACCATAAACCAAAGTGTACAGGATAAAACTTTAATCTCAAACAGTCTCAACACACTGAATTTTAGATTCGCTTCCAATATATTCAGGTATACCCTCCCATTGATTAAGCATACACAAACCAGAACTGTACAACTGATTCAGCAATCCGCAATTGTAATTACAATCTTCTCGATTTTTGGATTATAAAAGTTTTCTGGTCTTGGGCCGCAAGGTCTGCATGATTCTTTAAAAAATAACAGAACTCCTTTCATGCTTCTAGCAAGTTTATTAATTTGTATATTCCATATGACATCTTTCTTATTTAAGGAAAGTACTCCATGATTTCAGTAGGGAGAATTTACGTTATCTGTCCTATTAAGGGTGGGTTATATTGCATTAAGTTTTTACCTAACGTTACGGCAAAAACCGTCTCGCCCAATACAAGAAAAATGGCATTCATTTTTTTTTATATTTTCACTTTTTGCTTCCAAAACATAGGTTATGACCCCTCATTGGAACTAGGGTGTCGCGCTCGTTCCAATGAGGGGTCATAACCTATGTTTTGGACGCACAAATGAAATTTTTTTAGTTATACAAGGATGTTTTCCAAGTGCTGTCTGCAACTCAAGTTAGGTGATGGGTTAAAAAGTCAAACTAAGTGGCTAATTTGTGCATGTGTGTGTCACATGATAAATAGAATATGAAATGAGTGTTTTTCTCATATAATATTTATGAAACTCATCCGAATTTTCCATTTGGGCTCGCTAGAGGCTCGCCCAAATGGAAAATTCTTAGACTCGTTTCATAAATATTATATGAGAAAAACACTCATTCCATATCCTCTATTTATACCATGATTACCCATTCTACTACTAAAAAGCCTATGGCATAAATTTTAGCTTTACACACCAACTGTGGTGAATACGTGTGTCTGTGGTGAACACGCCAAAAATGGGATCTCAATAATTAAAATTTATACCTACAGTGGAACTACATCCAAGTTGACATTTGGTGACCTCAACCTGAATGCATACTTGTCTAAATATAACGCTTGTTGCCTCGCGACGAGCAAGATGAAAGCGACAATTATTTATTATGTTTTTAAATGAATTCACCTCATAAGATACCAAAGTTAACAAACCTGTGTTGTCTCATGTTAAAAAAGCATCCATAACTCGAAATATTATGCTCATGTAAACAAAAACAGTTTGCATGTGAATTCTTCCTTGTAGCAGTGTTCATATAGGGCGCATTGTTTAGAATTTAATATTGAATATTCTGTTATTTAACCCTTTACCTAACGTGAAAAGCAGACGACACTTGCAAAAAAAATTCTTGAATAACTAATTTTTTTCATTTTTTGTCTCAAAAACATAGGTTATGACCCCTCGTTGGAACGAGCTCGACGAGCTCGTTCCAACGAGGGGTCATAACCTATGTTTTTGAGACAAAAAATGAAAATATTTTGAAAATTAATTGGCGATTTTTGAGAATAGCGCTGGCCGGTTTTGGCCGTTACGTTGGGTAAAGAGTTAACATTTAAACTCTTAATAATCTGATGATCATGATATAAATAAAATATGCCCAAAGTAGCTTGGTGTACCAAATGTTCACCACTTGTGGTGAAGTGGTGTTAACCGCTCGCCAAACACCACTGGTGGTGAATATTTGATACACCAAGCTACTATGGGTATATTCTATATGTCTTGACTTTCCTTTTATGATTGATTTCGAAATTAAAGGTTAATAATACAGTGTATGTGATACACCCACACAATCTATTTGAGTAATTACATTTGCTGAACTGCATTGAATGATGTACGTTCTCTCATTTGTGAGTAGATTTCAGTATCTACATTATAAAGCAGCTTTACTTGTCACTGCACTCAAACAAACTTCTCTTGGCATGACAAAACTGACAGAGTGACAGTTCACTCCAAAAAACCAAACTCTCTTCTGCGGTCTATTAAATACACTCAGTTGAATTTCATAACTTCCTGCTGTGAATATTGAACCTGTATAATCTGTTCAAAGCAATTACATGTGAAGAGATTTACATACATGCATACATGTTAAGTCCTTGCATGCTGCTGGCGGATATTCCTGCCCAGGACTGCAAATCCCTTGCCACAAAAATATGTAAAATTTGGGAACATTCGACAAAAATTCCCCCATACGAACTGTATCAATCTTTTGACCCATGATTTCTTGACTCACATTTTCATTAATTTTTTTTATCAAATCCAGTCATGGCTGCTCCACAGCAGCCATGACTAGATTTGATGAAAAATATTTTTAAAATACTCAGCAGGCTAAGAGTTAAGAGTTTAAAGTCAAATAGAAATGTGTTTACTGAAATTTAGAGTTTTCAATCTTTGTGAGATGGGTAATATTTGTATAGTTTAAAGTTCTAGGACTGGATTTTTAGCTCTCCTAAAGTCAGGGAGAGCTTAAGTGTTCACTTTTTGTCTGTCATTCGTCATCCAACTTGAACTGTATGTTATCGACTTCTCCTTCTAGACTACTGGGCTGAATTGAACCAAATTTGATATGCATGTTCCTTATCATATGTCAATTCAAGTTTGTTCAAACAAAGTTGCCACACCCACAGGGGCTCCACAAGGGGCATTACTCTGATAGCACCCATAAATTGTTTTCCAAAATTAAAAAAATTTTCTCCAGAACCATTGATTAAAATCTTTTGATATTTGGTATATAGCAACTCAAGGGAGGGAGGGTGGGGGGGGGGGGGGGGGGGGCTGCAGATTCAAGTTTGTTAAAATCAGGTCTCTGGATTAATAATTGGGCTCCCTACAGGAGCCTGAATTTCAACTTAGTGCAATATGAGGATATTTTTTTAAAAATCTTCTTCAGATCCACAGTTGAGAATGATTTCATATTTGGTATACAACATCTCTAGGCGGGGGGGGGGGGGGGGGGGGGGGGGGGGGGGGGGGGGGGGGGGGGGGGGGGGGGGGGGGGAACCCCATTTTACTATGATCACTTGCACATCACCAGATAGCATTTATTTGGGAACTCTGCTGCCTGTAACTTGCCTGCAATCCCTTTGGTCCCCTGTTGCCACTCTCTCCACCTGTGCTCTCATTTTAGTATACATGTAACTCCTACTTACAGCTGAGAAGAAGCTTTTATTATACATGTATGATTTTGATAGCAACTTCTGGGCTATACATTTTTATGAAAATTTAATGATTGTGGAAAGATGGGCCTTTAAATTCTACCAAAGTCAACGTGATAATCAGTGTCCCCACAGTGATCTGAAATATTTGTAACTAAAGGGAAGAGTGTTTTGCAATACTGGAATTTTGAAATTCCAACAGTTTTATAAATCAGTATCGGCAATACTGATACCACATGGTGTTCACACGAGACTGCTCAGCTCTATTTGTGAAGGCCTGCGCTAGTGACTGGTCCTGCAGGCATCATTTGATTCAAAAAATTGTTCCTTAATTTATTTTAGATACCTTCTTGGTGGCTGTTATAGGAATGTGCCTTTATACTGCCTATGTGTTTCTGCCACGACACTTGATCTTGGTTGCACAGTTAGTGGAATATCCATATGAGTTTTTCAGGACTTACTTCGATAGATGTCAGACAGTTTCAGAAGAAGTTATTTAGAATAAGTTTCAGTTTCTGTGTGCAATAGTGAGTGGATCTGGTTTCAAACACTTGTTAAGAAAACCTAATCACTTATGAAGTTATGATGTTTGAGTTGCTTTTGAAAGGGTTTATCCCTTTTCATAAGTGGCTAACAATGGACTATAAAAATGGCTAACTACATAGCTATAACCAGATAATAACCAGTTATTTGCATTCATTCATATGTTGACTATAAGATTGAAACAGTTGGGATACCGCACAGAACGTCAAAGAATTAGCTGGTGGAGTGCTGAATTAGATTTTGAAGATACAGTGGATCCCACTTAATTGGATATCTCTTAACTGAATAACCCTGTTAATTGAATATAATTTCCCAACACAAAACCATTTACCATATCTCCAGTATAAATTTGACCTGTTAATTGAATATTGGTTTTTGAGTAAACTCCTGTTAATTGAATAAAAAATCTTGTTGCCTCTCGAGAAATTACCCTGTCTTTCCCCAGTTTTACTTTGTTTATAGACCTATTTTGCCTCTGTATGTCCAATGTAGGTATTTAATCTATTATATCTTGTTTGACAGCGCTCATGGAGCTCTGTCAAACAAGATATAATAGAATAAATGCTAAGTTTATCTCTAGAATACAGAATACAGGAAAATGACACAATCCCTGTTAATTGAATACTCCTGTTAAATGAATAATTTTCATTGGCAAAGTGGTTATTCAATTAACAGGGTTCCACTGTACCATGCTTCCTGAAAAGAACAATTCTTTGTCAACACTTTTTCCCTCTGTTGAGCAAACAATATGCTACTTGGTACATTTTAAAGTCCTTCAAATGGCTTTCAGTGTTTTTAAATAGAGCCATGCCTGTCATTCTGAGGAGGGCGATTGCTCCAGATCCTTACAGCCCACCTGAAATTTTGTTGAGAGCAAGTAATTGCCATCCTCAATAGCCTGATTCTAATGATTTTGTTTGGTACCAGCCCACCTGGATGGGCTTGTGCCCATCTGAATATAGATCAAGGAGAGCCAGCAACTGCACTCCTGTGATTAAAAAAAAACAGGCCTGTAGATCCATGATAGTGGACTAGTGGTTTCTAGGATGTGGCCAGTTAATGAACATAAGGACCATGTAGGAAATGTCTGAAGTGGGCTTGTTTGATACACAGTGATGGAAATATGATGCAGGCAATTTTTTTGTCCACCCACCACTTGCGCATTTTTAATTGCATGAGGGTTTTTTTTGTACACCTAGTTTCAGCCTTTTCCGATATCGCCAGGCCTGGAAATAAAGAGCTTCCATCGTAGCCCATTATCAGGTTATGCTAATTAACGTGGTGGTAACCTATAGAAGTAATGTGTTGTGTTGTGCTTTTCTGCCCTTGTCTGTTTTTCCACGCCAGCCAAGCTGTTTACGTCTCAACAGAATTTCCACCACAATAAATACCAACAACTAGCACGCGATCTCGCTTTGTTATTTATTGTGGCAGAAATTCTCTTAAGAATTACATGACATGCCATTCTACTCATATGTGGATGCAGTGCGCAACTAATGATTCGAGCTAGTCCCTGAGAGATTGTCAGGTCTGACAGGCAAACATGGACAGGCAGGGCTTATATTTCAACGAGAATCCGAGAATTGGTTCATGTAAAGATTCGCGTTACAAAACCAGCAAGAATCCATGTACATTCTCGCTGCACCTCTGCTGGGATTCACGTGAAAAGAATTGAGTCAATTTCACCCCTTAGCTAACACAGTGGCATCAAATTAATCAATACAAGGCTAACATGACCTGACCCTCTGTCAATACAATAGTACAAATATGGCTGTCATTGGAAACAGCTCAATGAGTCGGTTCCATTGACATCCACATTTGTAAGAGTTTATTGGTAAATATTGTTTATTTTTATGCCTGTGAAAAATCTTTTGGGGAGCATATAGTGTTTGTCATTTCCATCCGTCTGTCCATCCATCCATCCATCCATCCATCCATCCATCCATCCACATCCATCCATCCATCCATCCATCCATCCATCCATCCATCCATCTGTGCATGCATCCATCCCTCTGTCCATCCATCCATCCGTACATCTGTCAGGAAGATTTTCGTGTTTGCTTCATAACTCTAACATGCTTGGTTGGATTTTCTTGAAACTTGGCATATATGTTTCTTATGGGGAGACGATGTATCACACACAAATTTTTTTGTTTTGTTGATGAAGGTCAAGGTCACATCAAGGTCAACTACCGTCATGGAAGATTTTTGTGTCCGCTCCTTAACTCTGAGATGCTTAGTAGGATTTTGTTGAAACTTGGCATACATGTTGCTTATGGGGGAGGCAATGTGTCGCGCACAAAATTTTTTTTGCTTGATGGAGGTCAAGATCACAGATCGAGGTCATTACTATGTCACTTCTGAGTGATAATCTCTTGTTTTAAAATATTATCAAATTCAGTTTAGGTTTTAAAAAGTAAAAAGCTGTGCTGGGTAGGGTAAAGGGTAAATGTGTTATCAGTATACAGCAGGGATTCAACCATGGTGGCCTCATGATATCCTGGGGCACTCACAGCTGGTATGGATTCTCGCAATCATTTTCTTGCAATTCATTCTCCCAAATTTAAATGAAATATAAGCCCTGTGCCTGATTAGGAATTTAATTTATGTTGTATTATTTTGTCCTTGTATTATTTTTGTTATGACTTGTAGTTCCTGCATGCTTTTCACAATTGACGTAACCTCCATGTAACCTAAATGACTGTTAGTGGGTTATTTCCAGGCCTGCATTGCTGGCTTCTCAAACACTCCAGGAACTCCCTTTGGAAAGGGTACAGCAGAGTCTGATCTTGAAACCCCAAAAAGTAAATTTGGCCATCAATAAACCATTGGGGGAGAGGAGTTGTAAAAAATAATCTCAGGTTAAACAGTTTATTGGCATTGATTGGCTTGAATGCATTCCATGGAGAACGAGCACAATTTACTTGGTATTAGAAGATGTTTGTGATGCTAAACAATAAAAAATATTTTTGACAGGAGAGCAATTTGCTTTCCCAACTAGCTCACAGGAGAGCAATCCCCCCCCCCCCCCCCCCCCCTGGATTTTGCAAAGAGTGGAAGTCTGGATACATCATTGAGAAATGAGAACACCATGTAACTGAGCAAAATTTTCACCCAGTTATGTGTGATTAATTGATGAGTAAAAAATTGTGCGGGACAAGAATTCTCAGAAATCTACATGTACATGTAGAAAAGCGAAAATCATCCTCAAATAGTCTAGGGAGGCTATTTTGTGCTTAACTCAGTGATGTGACATTTTTTAAGAAGGGGTGTCACACTACTCTATTTTGGAGACATGAAGAACAGGACAGAGTTTTTCCAAAATGTAAAACACATATACAGGTGTACTGTAAGCACAAAAGCAGGCAGAGAATGTTGATTCTCTCAACAAGCTTTTTCCAATGAGAGGTCATAAGCTATGTTTTTGAGACAAAAAATGAAAATTGAATGCTATTTTTTTGTGAATACCGCTGACCAATTTTCAGGGCTTAAAAATAGGCAGCCAAGTCTTCACTTGATACCACTGCCATGATATTGTAAGTTTCATCAGCCAGACCACCAAAAGCTGGTATGTTGGAACATGTGTTCTAAATGCATGTGCATGAGAAACTCGACAAAATGCAAACTGGGTTCTTAAAGGGTAAACTCTCTTAAAAAACTAAGCCGTTTGCCTTTTACTATGGTATTTGTACATGTTACTCTTAAATTCTAAATATTTAAGAACTGAAAATTCATTCTTGCAACAGGAGCTCGCAAGAATCAAAACTGATTCTTGTGAATCAAGACAAATTTTAAGGTCTGGTTTTTACTGTTATGTTGTGGTAAAGGGTTAAATGATACAGTACATGTATTACATAAACTGACAGAGAATTTCTCCCAAAGGGTTATGATTTGCTTGACATTCTCTGTCTACTTTCCCCCTTACATTACCTTAATCTCACCTATTTAACGAGAACATTGAATTTCAGGTGTCTTTTAATTTGTTTTTCTGATTCAGATGTCATTTTGTGATATTTTATGTATGAAATCATGACTTCCCAAACTAGGGTCCTGAAAATCACCCGTTTTCTCTTCAAATTGAATCTCAGTTTGAATCAGGTCTATTATTCAAATTGTAAATCAAATTGGGCATCTTGAAGATGACTGACTAGGGAAGGGGATGCTGCAAACCTGATTTGTTCTGACAGTAATGGTTCAAGTCCCGACTGAGCAAATAATTCAACTGAAGCACCAAGGCTTGCCTTCGTCGAAGACATGCCTTGTTGATGTAGTTTGACTATTACCCACTGCCAGTAAGGATTATAGTTCAAAAACAGAAATGGGTACGAGGTCATATCAGGCACTGGGCTAGCAATAGCTCAGCGTTGATATTGCCTGAAAACTTTAAATTTTCTTTCAACGGGTAGTATAAAGTGTGACTGGATTTAGCATGGCTGGTGGCTTGGGTACAGTTGTTGCTACTGTTTAGATAGCGCAATCTACACTCAGTCATTATTTTCAATATTATTTATGTACAGTTTCCACCAGAACTATACATATTTTGAGACGATGCAGATGACTGATGCCAATCTATCTTCCAGTGAAAAGATTTGAATGGAAACGATCGGCTAGCCGATTCGAATCAAAACAAATAGCAACTTGAGATTCAAAATCAAATTAAATATCTCTAAGTTTTGCAGGGCCCTATCCCATACCCCTAGTGTGAGTGAGCTGTGACCAGATTGTGATCTGATTGCGAGAGACAATGTTTACAATCACAGTACTGTATATCCTCTTGGGGTACCAGAGCAGTGCTTGTTTACTGTAGTAAAATAGGACCTGGTAACTAATGCCTGGAGTGGAAGTCCTCCAATTGGACTGTGGACATCGCAGCACATGTAAGTATAAATGATTGGTTCACCCAACTTCATATCTATGTTGTGGTCATGAGATAGTTATAGATGCTGAAAGGGACCTTAAATACTCATAAATAATAGGGCTGACATGATTAATGTTGACTAATCATCGGCAGTATACATCATCGACTCCAATTTCAAAAAGTCAACTTTAATTGTTGTCTGTGACCTCCAGAAACAATAAGGAAAATGTTTTATGAGTTCCCATCACTTCTTTTCAAATAAATTATTACAGCTGCCTTCCTCAAATTTGAGGTGCATGCTTAGAGTACCATGCCTAAGTCTTAAGAGGGCTGAATTTTAACCTTACACACGCATTTCTTTTCAACCTACTCACAATTGTTTACAATTGGGCTGTAACGTAAGTGCAAGCCCTACTTCGGAACTAACTCAAGCTTTTAAGAAACTTTTCCAAATAAGTTAGAAAAGTAATAGAGTGTAAAAGCACGAAAAAAATCGAAAAAGGGTCGAGCGAGACCAGCGCTCGAAATTACAGGTACTCTCTCTGCACACCTCTTGCATTTACCGAGCGCATGCGCAACAACCGTGATGTCAATTCCTTTTATTTCCGCCAATGTACATGGTTGGAAATTTTTGTGACTTGTGCTATTCTTAGGTATTATCTTCGTGAACAACTTATTGTATGTGCTATCTTCATCTGATTGTGTGCAAGTGGATTGTATCCTTTGTCAAGCTTTCAAAATTATTGATATTTAATGCTATTTTTGATCTGTTTTGCTTGTATTTTCAAACATAGTCTTGTTTTTCCCCCACTTGTGAACACAACCTTTGTTCTGTTTTCCGTCGGCGGGAAGCTTGATTTCATTATTCACATTCATATTATGCCAAAGACTATTCCTTGTACCTCTTGTTTGCAGGTGAAACATGTGGACGACTCTCATTCCACATGTGTCACTTGCAACAATTGTACTCAGGCCCAATCATGTGGTATTTGTGGGGTTTGGTCCTCAAAATTCTGGGCTTCTGTTAACAAGGTGGTTCTGTTCAGAGCTAGAACCCCTCGTCCGCAGAGGTCAGACATTTCTGTTAGTGCACGTGGTGACTCTGTCACACAGGATGCTGATCTGTCTTTTTCTGTGGTGAGTTCCTCTGCAACTATTGACGGTGCTAGTTCGGTGATACCTGACATGGAGACCGTGGTCTATTTGTCTTCTGATGTCACTCTTGAGGTGTCTGTTTTCGTAGAGAGCTTCTGCGAGGTCAGCTCGGTGACCCTCTCCGATTTGCCTCCTACGCCATCGACAGTTGCTGAGGAAATTGTTACTGCAGATCCTATTTTGTATGATGGTGGCTCGTCCATCTCCTCTGGGGATGGTATACAGTCTCGGGGGACCGAGGCTGTTTCTGCTGGTGTGTCTGTGAGCTCTCAGCTTCCCCTGGCTTCGCGGCGAAGCTGTGCGGGTTTGCTGTCTGCTCCGCCTCATCTGGCTAGGTTTGCCTCTAGTCGGTTGAGCCGTTCGGTCGATTCGGCAGCGATTCCTTGCCCGTCAAGCGAATCGTTTATTGTTCCTCCTTCCCCTGCTAGTGTGCCGACAAGCAGGATGGGGTTGGGACATTGGCATCCAGGGCCTGCTGTTCAGCAGAGGTCAGTGACAGCCCCGGTTAGCTGTCACTCTTGGAACCTTCCTCCGCTGATTCCTCACTGTGTTCCGAGTCTGGATGTCGATCGATGCTTGCTGTCGGTCTCAGAGGATGGGCAGTTGGCGCCTTCTGCTGCGCAGAGGCCAATGACAAGTTCCTGTCATTCTTGGGACAATCCTCCGGTGTCTTCTCACCGTGTCCCAGGTCCAGCTACCGACCGACGTATGCCGTCAGTCTCTTTAGAGGATTTGCAGACAGGACCTTCTGTTCCGCAGAAGTCAGTGATGGCTCTTGGGCGTCACAATTGGGACTATCCTCTGGTGTCTTCTCACCGTCTCCCTATTCTGTCTGCCAATCGACGTTTGACGTCGGTCTCTCCTGAGGATTTGGGTTCTTCTACCAGAAGGGTCCATTGGGAGGACACTCCATCGGGCGATGCTGCTGCGACGGATTCTCAGGGTGACCTGTGTCAGGCCGTTTTGGCGCTCACCCGGTTGCTTTCAGGCAACCCTCAAGTTGGCCTCCCTGTGCCTCCTGAGGCACAACCTCCTTTGGTAGGTCACCGAGATGTCTCGCCTGGCCCCTTGGATACTGCACAGTATTCACAGAAGGTTTCTGCTGGTCATTTGAGTTGGGCTACGTCTCCTCTGCAACAGAGGATGACGATTTTCTTGAAGGTGATGGCCCCCCTCATCAGTCTTGGGACAGGCTTTGGATTTCATCTTTGGCTTATTGCCGGACATTCAGCCTTCAGACCAGCCATCTGTGACCATCCTGCCTCGGTCCTCTGTGGAGCGCCGTAACCCTGTTGAGCCTTCTAGCTCTGGGGCTTTGCGTCCTCTGCAATCGGTTCAATGCCTTAGAACACCAAAATGCGTTCTAAGGCCCTCAAGGGTTCTTTCTTTTCTAGAGCTGATGCCTTTCTGCCTCCATCGCGGTTTTGTGCTTACGATTCCCATCTGTCCACCACACCAGTCTTCCAAGGGATGACTACTGTGGATGAGGATTCTTCTTCCCTTGGGTTAACTACGGTAAGCCTAAGTCGGCAGTTCTCCCGATGTCGGTAGTTGAGTCTATGGTGGGCCTGTCCCGAGAGATGCTGGGTATGTTATCTCTCGCGGACCATGTCGTCGCTGCCCTGGCTGAATATTTTCCACCAGGGGAGTTTGATGATGCTCAGACGCCTTTTCGCGTTTTGTCACAGGCTCTAATGAACTTGACACACGCTCACTCCTGTAACACGG
This sequence comes from Pictodentalium vernedei, assembly GCA_031216915.1. NCBI lineage: Eukaryota > Metazoa > Mollusca > Scaphopoda > Dentaliida > Dentaliidae > Pictodentalium > Pictodentalium vernedei. The sequence continues at coordinate 335,957,660 of CM062292.1, forward strand.
CTAATTTGGAGCTGGAACGCCGGGATGCAGTGTTGGATTCTTCTCCATCCCTGCCTCTTTGGTTGGACTTCAGTTGTTCCATGGTTCCGTGGAAGCTGTCCGTGGCAAGGTTCTTCGTCATTCGAAGGACCAGCTTTTGCTGCGACAGCTGGACCAACCTGCTGCTGCAGGTGGTGGTCATTCCAGGCCCGCCAAGCGTACTGCTGCGTCTGCCTCATCGGCGACGTCGGCTACACCTTCGGCTCCGTCTGCCCCTTCTGCTCAGAAGAAGCGCCAACGTGGCCAGGCTCGCTGGCAGCCTCAGGCAGGAAAGTCTCAGGACTCTGTCACTTCCCGAGGTGGTGGTTTCTCCTCTCGGGGGCCTCGCCGAGGCCGCAAGTGAAGGTTCTCACCTCGATTCGCCTCCTATCGGGGGAAGGCTGTCGCTGTTTTACAACCGTTGGACAGAGATAACGTCGGACACTTGGGTCCTTGACGTCATACAATCCGGTCTGCGACTGTCCTTCCATTGGCACCCCAGTTTATCTTGGGTGCCCCTCCCGACTCGGGTCCCTTCCGATTCTCCACGTCGGGACCTTCTGGTGCAGGAGATCGACAGTCTCCTCTCCAAAGGGGCGATCGAGGTGGTCAGGAACACCCTTTCACCGGGGTTTTACTCGAGACTTTTCTTAGTGCCGAAGAAAAACGGCCAATTTCATCCTGTCATCGATCTGAGTATCCTGAACGAGTACATAATAGCTCCTCTTTTCAGTATGGAGACTTTCCGGTCGGTTCGACGTTCAGTTCATCAGGGCAACTTTGCTGCCAGTATCAACCTAAACGATGCCTACTTCCATGTTCCCATTCATCTGGCGTCACGGAAATACCTTCGGTTCTCGTTTCGGGATCGAGTCTATCAATTCAGAGCCCTCCCGTTCGCTTCGAACCTGGCTCTTGGGCCTTCACCCGACTGATGTCACATGTGCTTGCTTTCCACCGTACTCAGTCGGCTGTGACTTCGTTAGCCTACCTAGATGACATCCTTCAATGGCACCACGATGCTGCTGTTCTGGAGTTAGATGTGAGGCAGTTTCTTTGCCTACTAGCGTTGCTGGGTTTCAGAGTCAATCGCGAGAAGTCGGATCTCCTTCCTTCTCAGCGATTTCATCATTTGGGGATGGATTTCAACACTCTTCACAATGTAGTGTAGGTCCCCCATGCTCGGGCAACGATTCTTTCCGCCTTGACTTGGAACCTGCTTCAATCTTCCTTGGTCTTGGCCAGGACTTTCCTTCAGATGCTGGGCCTTTGCGGTTCGGTTACAGATTTCATTCCCCTCGGTCGCTTCTTTGTTCGACCTTTCCAACACTTCCTGTTGGATCATTGGCGTCTGAATGTAGATCCGCTGGACCTGGAACTTCCTATTCCTCGGTCCCTGCTTTGTCACCTTCACCCTTGGGCCAATGTTTCCTGGCTGACACAGAGTGTTCCGTTGGATCTTCCTTTGGCCGATCGCATCCTTACTGCGGATACCAGCGATCAGGGCTGGGGTGCGACGTTGGATCCTCTCGGTCTGTCCACTCACAGCGAGTGGGACACCGAGCAGGTGGGCCTTCATATCAACCAGAAGGAGCTCCTTGCTCTTCTGTTGAGTTTTCGGCTTTGGATCCCTCACCTGTCGAACCATATTGCCCTACTTCTTTCGGACAATTCGACAGTAGTAGCCTACATACGGAATCAAGGAGGCACGCATTCGATTCCCATGTATCGGCTATCTCAGGATCTTCTTCTGTTGGCGCGGGATGTAAACGCTCGGGTGTCCATTCGACACATTCCTGGGCATCTCAACGTCCTAGCAGACTCCCTGTCCCGACGCAACAGTGTCCTTCCAACCGAATGGATGCTACATCGGTTGGTGTTTCAGGCGATTTGCGAGCAGTGGGGCTGTCCTCAGATTGACCTTTTCGCTACTCGCTGGAATCATCAGGTAGAGACCTTTGTCTCCCCTTGTCCAGATCCTCTGGCATTTGTGGTAGATGCTCTGTCCCTGGACTGGACAGGTTGGATCGGCTTTGCCTTCCCTCCTGCACCGATTCTTCCTCAAGTATTAGCGAAGTTTCGTGCTTGCAGTTGCATTCTGATCGCACCTCTGTCTCCACAGAGGGTGTGGATCAATCTGCTGCAGCCTCTTTTGGCAGATCGGTCGATTCGTCTACCTCTACGTCTCGATCTTCTTTCCCAGGGTCATCCCAGGAAGTATCACAACAACCTGGTGAGCCTGTCCCCTCACGCCTGTCTTTTATCAGGTCCTGTCTCCGACGTAGAGGTTTTTTGAGACAAACAGTGGAGTGCATTTCTGCATCGCGGCGACATTCCACTGGCTTGACTTATGCTGCAAAGTGGAAGGTTTTCTGCCGCTGGTGTGCAGATCACAATGTGGATTACCGTGATCCATCAATCGCTCAAAGTGCGGATTTTCTGGTATATCTTTTTGACTCCAAGGGCCTCCAGCCTATTACGATTAACGGCTATCGGTCTATGCTGTCTGATACTTTCTGTTATGTGGGAAAGCGGTGCATCGGTCGTAATCTTTTTCTCTCCAAACTCATTCGGCACTTTTCTTTGAAGAGGCCTCGAGTTTTGCATCTTACACCCAAGTGGAACTTGGCATGGGTGTTGCACTGTTTGGAGGGGGTGCCATTCGAGCCTTTATCTGAGACCGATATGCGTTTTCTCACCTATAAGACGGCTTTCCTTCTAGCGTTTCTTCTGCTCGACGAGTCAGTGAGCTTCATGCGCTATCTGTTGATTCTGCTTTCATCAGAAATGAGGCTAACAATGTCACCTTCACTACTGATTGCTCTTTTCTGGCTAAGAATCAACTTCCTGATTCGATACCTCCTCCCATCTGCATTCGGGCTCTCCCCACTGTCGATGGTCGGAGACCTCTTCTTTGTCCTGTTCGTGCGATCAAGACTTACATTAATCACACTCAGTTCATTAGGAGGGGTCGGAAGAGATTCTTTCTGTCTCTCATTCCTAAGAGGCAGTCTATCTCTTCCCATTCTATTTCCAGGTGGATCTGTCTTGCAATCAAGCTGGCTTATTCCTGCTTGTCTGCTTCGGATCTTGTTTCAAACCGTTTTAATGCTCATGAGGTTCGTGCCATTTCTACATCCTGGGTGTTCTCCAATTCTGTTTCACTCCAGGATGTTATGAATGCGGCTTACTGGAGGAATGCTTCTACCTTCTCCTCCTTTTATCTCCGCCACCTACAGCTGCAGCTGCAATCTGAGGACCTTTATTCTTTAGGCCCTCTCGTTGCTGCTCAGGCTGTTGTGCACCCTCATTAAATTGTTTTTTCTTGGGGTTGTGCTTCGCTCAGCCTTGTTCTTTTCAGGTGCCTTCTCTCTATCTTCATTACAGGTTTCGCTATTGTTCTCTGCCCTCCTTGCTTTTCTTTCTGCTGCTCTTGTTGGTATTGGTTATGTGATTCACCTCCTATTGTTTATTAAGCCAATTGTAAACAATTGTGAGTAGGTTGAGTAGGTTGAAAAGAAATTAAAATTTTTTTAGTAAATTTTGTTTCTTAACATACCTACCACAATTGTTTACCGAAGGCCCACCCTCCTTGGGGATATCTTTGATATCGATGCCTCCCTGCTAAATCACAAACTTCTCGGCAGAAATACGGAATTGACGTCACGGTTGTTGAACATGCGCTTGGTAAACGCAAGAGGTGTGCAGAGAGAGTACCTGTAATTTCGAGCGCTGGTCTCGCTAGACCCTTTTTCGATCTTTTTCATGCTTTTGCACTCTATTACTTTTCCAACTTGTTTGGAAAAGTTTCTTAAAAGCTTGAGTTAGTTGCACTTACAGCCCAATTGTAAACAATTGTGGTAGGTATGTTAAGAAACAAAATTTACTAAAAAGTTTTAATTTTTCTGTGCACCTTACTGCCATGATGTTCAACTCTTTTGTCAATTCTACACATTGAATGAAGTGACATCAAATCTTAGATTGCAAATCCACAATGAAAAGAAAGTAACATTGTTTTGTCAGTCAGCAGCAAATGCAGAATAGTGTCAGGTGCACATGCAAAATTATTGAACTCTACAGACAAAAATAAAACCCCTTGTGTGTTTCCAGTTTTCCAACCAACCCTATTTTAAGCTTGCGACCATATAAAAAGTTTTCATTACCTTGATGTGGATATCATTGGTAAAATGCATCTGCAATCATCGATGCAGATGACCAAAACCATTGGAACCAAATGGGATGTATCGATTGAAGATGCTCCAGACAGGTTGGCTTATATGCAAGTCAGTTTGAGGCATTTGGGGAAAATTGGGGTGGACAACAGGCAGTGTGTGTTCAAACCCTGCTATTAATCATAATTATCATCGATACAGATGATCAAGACCATGGGAACCAAATGGGATGTGTCGATTGAGGATACTCCAGACAGGTTGTATGCAGATCGGTTTGAGGCTTTTGGGGAAAATTGGGGCAGGCCAACAGGCAGTGGGTGCAAGCCTGAAAAGAAGCAATCTGTCATTTGCAGAATGAGGTCCCCAGAGGGTGAATTTGCTGATGCTATCCCAGACAGTGTGCCAATTTATCCTCTGGGTACCTCTTGCTGTTTATGTTTGAGACCTTGATTCAGATTGAAGTTCACAGAGGGTAAATTTAGTGATGCTACCCTGCTGTGCAGGTTAGCATCACCAAATTCACCCTCTGGGGTCCCCATTCTGAAGATGGCAGTCTGCTTATTTTCAGACTTGAGTGGGTGTCAAAAAGGTGTGTGTTCAAACTCTGCTATTAATTATAATTATTAATATAACAATGAACCTATGTACTGTGGCAAGTCATTCTAGATGTGTCTTTTGGTCGGAATAATCAAACAAATTTGAAAAAAATAAAGCTTCTCTCCTCTATTTTGTCCTCACTGGTAGAATCAGACAATTCACTTCCCCACCATATTCTCCCCCCTGCCCCCACATCCCCACCCCTTCCATCCTTATTTATGATAAGTTTCTACATAGTTTATATGGTGTATGTGCATAATAGGTCAGTTCTGATTTACATTTTGATGCAGTTTTATTAAACAACGTAATGTTGTTAGATTTTGGTTTGTCTTACTCAACTGAATAAAAAATTGTGTTGTCCACCTGTTTCCCATGCCACTGACCCCTTGAAGTTAATCTGTCCTTATGCATATAGAAATCACAAAGGTGACTGGAAGCATCAGAACTGTTCAAAAGTACTTATTTTAGAGTAGGTTTTGGAAATGAGAGGCATGTCTTTGACCTCCCCCTCCCCCCCCCCCTTTGACCAAGGAGCCTCATAACGAGTATCAGTGGCAAAATAATACCCCAATACATTGTAATTGATGCAGGAAAGCATTAATATAAAGATACAACTTGAGGCTCTAACGGTGAAAAACATTTTTCTTATTGTTGTTTCTAGAGCAAGCCAGAAAATAAGCAGACTGACATCTGCAAAATGATGTCCCCAGAGGGTAAATTTAGTGATGCTACCCTGCACAGCATGGGTAGCATCACTAAATTTACCCTCTGTGAACCTCAATCTGAATCAGAGTCTCAAAACTAAACAGAATCAGGTACCCAGAGGATAAATTTGCCCACTGTATGGGATAGCATGATCAAATTCACCCTCTGGGGACCTCATTCTGCAAATGTCAGACGGCTTATTTTCAGGCCTGTTCTAGAGGTCACAGAGTATGATTAAAGTTGACTTTTAATTGATTATTTTTCTTCAAAAGTTGCTTATGAAACTTCATAATCGTGTGAGGTCTTATAAATAGAAAGTAAGTAAGTAAGTAAGTAAGTATAACTTTATTTGCGTGACATGTGTCTTTCAAAACAATAAAACTTCTTTTCATAAGATTTACAAAGTAAACACCTGGCCAAATTGGCCTATATGTCACGGGAAATTTTTTTTCCAAATGTCGCATGCTCGTATAAAGACAGTACACTCATACACACCCAGTCAAAGCCCTCCTCATATATATAGTACTCTACATGTATTTCCACATCAACAGTTTTTGCAAATCCTATTTTTCCCTATGGAATTTTTACTAGATATTTTAGGCTAAACAAAATTAATCTTTTGATTTTGAGGCAGTGATGCACTTGTTTTTTCGGCCGACGCTTGTCATATTTAATTCAGAGGCAAAGTTCAAAATGTATAAAACCATCACAGGGTGTGATTTTAGCAGTATCGCATTGTGATTTGCGATGCAATATGTTGTACACATTGTTACAGATTGTTTTTCTCTTTGTGAAAAGCAACACAGTTCTCATATGTACATGTATGTACAAAATAAATACTAAAAACAATCGCAATTTGATTTTTTTTTCTTTGGCCACTCTGGGGGATGTTTTCGTACCTGAACCCTAAATATGTAGCATCTTAACTTTAGAACAACTAAATAAATAAAAAAAAAAGTCACCTTGATTTTGATGCCATATCAGCTGTCTTGAATCAAGTTTACATCTATATAAGATATTTTGGGTGAAATTAGAATAATTAGTTTGTTAATAAATGATGATAGTGTGATATTTTATGGACAATTGAGAAATTCCAAGTAAATTAAAATTCGGAACTGTGAGGTTGCCAAACGATCTAGGATTGATTTTGTGATAGCGCTCTATAAAATGGAGATAAAAAATAATAAGAGTATTATTTATTTATAAAACTCTTATTATTTTTTATCTCCATTTTAGTTTTTCAGTATTGATTTTGTGTTGTATGATTACAGTTACAATAAAAACTATCAGTGAAATCAACTTGGAAGCTCTTGTATTTAATTTTAGGCTCTCACAATTGGATTTTAGGCATCGGCAACCATCAGGAATAAAAAATAAAAATAAAAACCACCCACCCTCATTCGTTTTAAAAAAAATTGCCTGAGAATCAATTATTTAATTTTGTTTGGCCTTGCAAAGGAAAATTTACCTTTGGAAGCATGGTGAAAGATTACTTGGAGTAAAATACGCACTTCAAAAACTATTTATGGATAAATTATACTTTGAGTGCAACAAGGTGCCATCTGCAATGCTTTAGCATTGCAGATGGCTCCTTGTTGCACTCCAAAGACCAAATTCACTTTCAGGCTTTGTGCCAAAATCTCATCTGGAATGCTAGAGATGGTCATTTTACAGAGATTTCTAGTCACATGCAACTGGCTTTTGTGGGAAGTGCATTTCATTCTGTATTTGTGCAATATATTATTTTCTAGTGAAAGAGGACGAGATAGTACATGTTCAGTATAAGAAGAGTAGTTCAATACAAAACCACCCAATGTGTGGAGTTTCCACCCAGGCAATACTACAAATCCTGTAGAAAAGCATTAAGTTCAAAGAACATAAATTCGGTTTCAAATGAAGTATAAAAATGTAGCATCAGGTGGAACATTGAGATCAACCTTCTGGAACCATGAGCATCAAGAAGGGGGAGGGAGGGGGCAAAAAGGGACATTCATCCCCTCCTGTATTTTGACAATAATTATTTTTTAGTACTGATCACCATCTGTTAGATTGCACACATTAACTCCTTGAGTGCTGGAAACTCATATTTGTCTCCACTGAAAAGTGCTGGTGCCTTAATTAAAAATCCTTATTTGGACTCCACTGAAAATTGCTGTGCCCCAATTTAAAAGCCTTCTTTTCAATGGATGTGCTTCATACACTCTTCGAAATTCCAAAAAAGTGATCATACAATGTATGGATTTGTCTTGTCACAGTTTATTGGAGAGTGACTTTAGACATTCTCCTCCAATAAATCGTTACGAGGCAAATCTTAACAAGCAAAATTAATTGAGCACTCTACTAGCTAACAATGACAATTTGTTTTCACATAATTTCTTTAGATATTATTAGGTGTGATTTAATTCAGCAAACCCACATTAAACCCCTGCACATTCATGTCAAAATATCCAGATTTGAAGTAGCCATTTTTCCCATAATGCAACTGGGAATTTAACCATTTCAATCTTGTTTGACAGGGCTCATTGAGCTCTGTCAAACAAGATTGAATTGGTTAAATTTCTAGTTGCATTATGAGAAATATTTGCACCCTGAACTTTAGATATTTCGACATCAGTGTGCAGGGAGCTAATAAAATGATGCGCTTCACATATATGGTGAAAAAATGTTCTTTTATCTAGTATTATTATTATTATTATTTATTGGTGTTCAAGGTCACACATTTCTGCACAATGGCTAATCATGATCATGACAGTTTTACGGGTGGAGGAAGCCGGAGTACCCGGAAAGAACCACCGAGCAACGGCGAGCAACTGTCAGCTCCCCAACATACGAACTCCACACAAGCAGGGTTAGCATTGGTTGAAGACAGGTGCACCATCGACGTGCAGTACGCCTTAGTACACAGCATCACCGTGCCCCCACATGGGCAATGGGGGTGAAGTATCTTGCCCAAGGACACAACGTGGTTGCCGCAGGTGGGATTCGAACCGAGGACCTCTCGGCTTGCAGCCTGCACCTCTGCCAACTGAGCCACCGCGCCCCCCCCGTTCTTTTATCTAATAGAAAACTTGTCAAATTGTTCAGGCAACATAAATTGGGAGTAACCATTAGTTTGTGGGTGTCTTCCCATTTAACAAATTTATATTATCAGTTTATTCATTAATAAAGTAAAAATATTTATCATATTATCACGACCAAATAGCTCATTATGGAAAATATCCATCACAACAAGTCTGATATGGTAATGATGTCAGAAGTCATTGTTGACATTATAATGTTGTGAGTAAGTTGGTTTCAGAAGTAGAATTGAATTAATCTTGTCTTATATTTCATAAGCTGTTTATCCATTAAAAATAACAGACAACAATTGCGAAAAAAACCCACATTTCATGAATAAGCATTTTCATTTTTTTTCTCAGAAACATATCTCATGACCCCTCATTCAGGCCTGAAAATAAGCAATCTGACATTTGCAAAATGAGGTCACCAGAGGGTGAATTCAATGATTCTATCCCATACAGTGGGCCAATTTATCCTCTGGGTACCTCTTTCTGTTTAGCTTTGAGACCCTGATTCAGATTGAGGTTCACAGAGGGTAAATGTAGTGATGCTACCCTGCTGTGCAGGGTAGCATCACTAAATTCACCCTCTGGGGACCTCATTTTGCAGATGACAGTCTGCTTATTTTCTGGCTTGCCCTCATTGGAATGAGCTCAATTCCAATGGTGTGCATAAGCTATGTTTTCAAGGCAAAAGTTGAAAAAATAATAAATTTGTATGGTGATTTTTGTAAATACCACTGACCAGTTCAGTTGTTATGTTAGTAAGAGGTAAAATTACACATAATGTGATAAAAGAATCTCAAATTCATCACCATTCGACATGAACCTCATTCACTAAAATTGATCTGAGCCTTTGTAAACCTTGGCTTACACAGTCGATTTTAGTGAACATGGTACAGAAATTTCATATGAAATTGTGACTCATTAGAGATCCTCCATATTCAGTATGGAGGAGTAAGGTGAGGAGTAACTACAAAAACACAATTGTATAGACTGTTCACTGTATGTTTTAACCCTTTACCCAACGCAGAGAATATCAAAATTTATTATTTTAATTACTATTTTTTTTAATTTTTCAAAAAAATTCAACAAAACCATATCACGTGACCCCCTCATTGGAACGAGCTCAATGAGCTCGTTCCAATGAGGGGTCACATGATATGGTTTTTTTTAATTTTTTTTTTAAATTTAATTTTTTCAACTGCTCAGTCTGCATATTATGCAGGTGGATGCAGGCGATTCTTGAGGTAAAGGGTTAACTGGTTGAGTGCTAAAAAATTTTTCAAAGGTATTTTTTTTTCAAATATACACTGCTACCAGTACTAGTAGCCTTAGTTTAGCAAGATTTTGTTATGCCCTGACCTCTGAAGGAGGAGGCAGGAGTACATGTATCTAGTGAAGACCTCCGTCCATCTGTCTATCCATCTGTCCGGACAAACATTTTGGATTGTAATTTCAATGCCATCGGTTGGATTTGGATCTCCTTTTGTATGCTGATAGACCCACATGAGGGAACGGATATGCACAAGGGTTACGCCCAATAATTTTTCCCAGAGTTATGGCCCTTTTTCCCTCTTTCAAAATTTTTCTGTCCCACAATTCCTTTAAGGCTACTTCGAACATGCCTATGGGTCGGTTCAGAGGCCCACGCTTTGCGTAGCTCTTGTTCATAAATAATTTTGTTACAATTTATTGGAGAGTGCCAGTGGACAATTTTCTTCTGCTGATCAAACCAAGCTAATGCATACCGTGTAAAGCCACTAAAGTGGCTTCCAGCACTTTTCAATAGAGCCATGATAGTGGCTTCTAGCACTCAACCAGTTTTAAAAAAAATTGAAGGCTTTGGTAGAATGGACAGTATTTTAACTTATGAACTTAAGGGTTTCAACCAACAGTGCATCAGTTGAGAGGTTACTCATAGTGGTGCTTTTTCTTATAAATTAAAAATATTCATGTAGTGGAAATTCTATTGTCAGTATTTTATACATCCCACATGGCATTTATGTGTAAATTTCTGTGGATACCCTTATATGAAACTCTATTTGTGGGTTATGCGTCTCATACATTTTCATGGGATTTGATAGTTATAAGGGGTGGAGTGGGGAGACTCCCTTCTATTGTGGTTTTAGTTGTAATGTGTGCTCCCCAAATTGTACATGAGCTTGTAAATATTTTTATACGGCCACTTCCTGGAGCAGGCCGTATTATGATATGGCCTTGTCTGTCTGTCTATATGTCCATCCATCCCACTGTCCATCCATTAGCTTTTGCTTGTTTTAACCCTTTCATTATTGCCTTTTTATTCCCAAGGAAGCAAACAGGTAAAATTGGACCCAGTCACCAATGCCTGGGGTGGAAGTCCTCTAAAATGGGCAACATGGGTATAAACAATTGGCTGGACTTGATTTTATATCCATATTGCCATCACAATTAGTCATTGTGCAGAAATATATGACCTTAAATACCAATAAATAAATTGCCTTTTTATGTCTATCTTTGCTAACAGATTAATTGATTGAGAGTGCTGAAAGCCCAGTCACAACTTTTAAGGTTTCACATTCTGTGGATGTGCTTCAAATTATCTTTGAAGTGAAATTATTTAGTCTATATGAATTTGCCGTGTTACAATATATGGGAGAGTGCCTATAGGCACTCTCCCATAAATTGTACCAAGGCAAAGACATGGAAACATATTTTGATGACCAAAAGTAATTCAGCACTCTACTGGTTAAGTTATCACTTGTATAAAGCAAATCAGTCCACTGTAAATTTGAAATTTGGAAAATGGAACAATGGTGGTAAATGAACTGCAGATTTCTTGTTGAGTCCTCAACTATTCTATACACTAGTTTGTAAAGGTATTCTTCAGAATCTTCCCCATCAGGTGACTAAAGTTCCAAATTACTTTGTGTGTTCTGAAAAGGTGGACGGTCATACATTGTGCAGGTCTGTACAAATTAGAAATAAGGGCAAACTAAAAACGATTCTTACAAAAGTCAGATTCAAGTTTGTAACAATCAAGTCCCTGGGTTAATATTTGGCCTGCCTATTGGATCCCAAAATTTTAAAATCTTCAGAACCACTAGTCAGAATCTATTAATGTATGATATACAGCATCCTTACAGGGGTTAGATTCAAGTCAGATTCAAGTTTGTTCATAGCTAGTCCCTTGGTTAATATTTGGACTTTCTGTGCGAGCCTGAATTTTACCTTAGTACAATATGGGGAATAATCTTTAAAAATCTTCTTCTTCAGATCCACCAGTCAGAATCTTTTGATATTTAGTATGTAGCATCCTCAGAGGGGTGAGATTCAAGTTTGTTCAAATCAAGTTCCTGGGTTCATATTTGGGCTCCCAATAGGTTTCCAAATTTTCACTTAGTCTAATTTGAGGATAATTCTTTTAAAAACATTCTTCAGATCCAACAGTCAAAATCATTTGATGGTTGGTATAGAAAATGTTTGGGGTGGGAGTGGGGATTCCAGTTTGTTCTAAATCATGTCCCTGGGTTGATAGTTGGGTTCCCTTTGGCAGCCTAAATTTTTTAACTATTAGTGCAATATGGGTAAATTAATAAAAATCTTCTTCAGATTCACCAGTCAGAATCTTTTGATATTTGATACGCTGTAACCTTAGGAGATTCAAATTCAAGTTTGTTCAAATCAAGTCCCTTGGGTCATGCTTGGGTTCGCTGTTTGGTCCCAAATTTTAACTTAATGCAATGTAAGGACTATTCTTTAAAACATCTTCTTCACGTCTACGAGATTCTTTTGTTTACATAGTATTGACATCCTTAGTTTGGAGAGATTCGAGGTTGTTCAAATCAAATCCCTGGGCTGATATTTGGGATCCCTGCGTGAACCCAAAATTTAACTTGGTGCAGTATGAGGAATATTCTTCAAAGATCTTCTTCAGACCCACCAGGCAGAATATTTTGATATTTGGTATATACTGTAGCATTAGTATGACTCCTAGATAAAACTTTGTTCAAAGTGTTATGCTTGACTGATTTTGGTGGGCACCATTAGGGTTTTGAAATTTGACAAGGATCCCAATGGAGGATTTACCATTTGTTTAAATGAATTGTGTTCATGAATGACAGAGCTATTTGTGGTAAACTTTAGTTAGATGTAAATATAAGTACATAAAATTAATGTTTGCTCAACTCAAATGGGGACCACAAACCCACTTGAGGCTGTAGGTGGGGGGGGGGGGGGGGGTGGGGGTGGGGAGGTCGTTCTTTGGCAGAAAAGAAGATTTAAAGGATTTTGAGTAATTGTATGCAAAAAAAGGAAACTTGCACCCTGTTGGGGTGGGGAGTTGGAGGGGATGATTTTATTTTCTTTGCTTCAAAATGTGTCTTGAAGTGGTTTGAGTCATGCAAAAAAAAAGAGCCTTTTTCCCTCCACCATCTCACTCCCACAGCTAAGTTAGATTAACTATATTAACAAGTAGATGCTGAATGTGACCTTATTTCCTTATTTAACCCTTTACCTAACCTGAAAAGCAGACGAAACTTGCAAAAAAATTCTTGCATAACTAATTGTTTTCATTTTTTGACTCAAAAACATAGGTTATGACCCTTCATTGGAACGAGCTCAACGAGCTCGTTCCAACGAGGGGTCATAACCTATGTTTTTGAGACAAAAAGTGAAAAAATAGTGAAAATTAATTGCCAATTTTTGAGAATCACGCTGGCCGATTTTGGCTGTTACATTGGGTAAAGGGTTAAACACTTTTATCAGATGAGTGATTAAATCCTCTTGGGACCTCTTGTTTAATTTGTTATTTAAAAATAAATAATTGAAACTTTGATCTTGGAACTGTGTCATTTCTACCTAACATGACTAAAAGATGACACTTGCAAAAAAAACTTCTTGAATAAGGCTCTTAAAAAAAATTCTGGTTTCTCAGGCTCCTCCCTCATCATAGAAAATCTGCCTCATTACCCTTTTTTCACCTGGAAATCTCTTCTATGACACTATTTTGCACTTGTAGAACAAATATTTAACAAACTATACCTTGTTTGACAGAGCTCACAGAGCTCTGTCAAACAAGGTATAGTTGGTTTAATTTTCATCCACATTATAGGAAATTTTCACTGCTGAAAGCATTGGTTTGTTACATAATAGTGTAAGTAATTAAATTTCTGATTCCAACTATTTTCAGAACTGTTTTGTGAATAAACATAAAAAAGAAATCTCCCTCCCTCATAAAATTGTGGAAGAATTGCCTGAGAAACAAGAAATTTGTTTATAGGCCTAACTATTTACTAAAAATTGCCACTTGTGCCTCCAAACCATAGTTTAGGACTACTTGTGGGAACAAGCAGAATGAACTCGTTCCAACTAGGGGTCAAATGCTATGTTTTGGAGGTACAAAATGAAAAAAAATGATAGAATTTCAGCTGCCAATTTTAGACGACTCAATCCATAAACTGATATACATGTATATGATACCAATGGTCAAATATTTAAAACCTGCATTTGATGGTAACATGCAATATAGAGCTCACAATTATGTTTGTTATATTTATTTTTCCAAATTAAAATATGAGTTCAGGATTTGTTTTCATATTTTTTTCTAGCTTTGACCCCAACCCTAAAGTAATCAAGCATCATTATCAGAAAACCAATTCCCATTTTGAAGCAGGGAAGTGGCTGGACCGCCTTGAATGGGGTGTGGAGTAGGATGTCCACCTCCAGAATTCCAACTTCACCACCACCCCTGATGGCCACCAAATTTCCAACTTTAGAGAACCCCCCCCCCCCCCCCCCCCCCCCCCCCCCCCCCCCCCCCCCCCCCCCCCCCCCCCACACACACGCACAGACACATACTCATTGGGTTGACGATTTCTAACTGATGCCTCAGAATTTCCAACTTCTCGGAATTCCAATTGCCCCACTCTCTACCCATTCCACACCCCAGCCAGAAATTTTCGATTAATGATCTTTGAAGTTCGAATTTCTGATTTCAAATATTTCCCATTTAGGGTTAAAAACAGGAGCCTGTAAACCTCAAATTTCGGGTCGAATCGAATCTCGATGCGATTCAGGTATCAGATTTCGAATCGAATCTTGAATCGAGTCTCACCGCTTATTAAGTTGTGAATATTGCACCTTCTTGCAGCCGTAAATATTGTTACTCTTCACTCAAATATTGCGTGCAACGACGACTCGCACAAATGAAGCAAAAATCGGAATATTCCAGAACGGAATCAATGTAATTTCGGAATGGGAACCTAGTTGAACTCTTCATCATCAGGCCTCTAATCGAATCGAGTCAAATCATGGGGACTAAATCGAATCGTATCGAATTTTGAAGATTCGCAGGGCCCTATTAAAATCCAAATTCATACTAAATTTTTAATCTAAAAACGGTCATATTCTGAAAATGGTCTGTCTGTCTGTCTGTCTGTCTGTCTGTCTGTCTGTCTGTCTGTCTGTCTGTCTGTCTGTCTGTCAACAATTGGTTTCCGACCGATAACTCCAGTTTGGATTATTCGTTATCAACTAAAATTTGTATGTTTATTGCCCAGCTAGTAATACAAACCAAGTTCGATTATGGGTTCTGTCCTTTTAGTTTTAAATGAGTTAAGACCATTTTTCGACTTAGAATTTGACCGCCTGTCAACATTTTTGATTTCCGATCGATAACTCCAGTTTGGATTTTCTGATGTCAACCAAAGTTGGTATGTGTGTGTATTTTCCAGCTGATAATACTGACCAAGTTTGAATAGGGGTTCCGTCCAATTATTTTTACATGAGTTACGTCCCTTTTCGACTTAGAACGGGCGTATTTAGCATCGCCTAGTGGTACTCTTGTTTATAAACTGTGTGGGAATCGAGGGAAACAAACAAACTGAAGCCAGCCGTGTTAAAAAAAAACAGCTGCAAACTTTAATCTGGGCTTTATAGGAGTACTGCATTGGCGGTGTAGTCATATACATGCTGAAAATGACCCCAACAAACAAAGTTTAACTGTGTAAGTGGATTACTGCGCTATATTCAAATATGAAACCCCTCAAGCAAAACTTCATATAACATATGACAGATCATTAGGTTCAACCCAGTTTTGCCAAGTTTTCCGGTGCCATCCGACACTTCACCACCACC